>JAWVGU010000046.1:0-213722 GCA_037039885.1 Miamiensis avidus
CCCAACCCCAACCCCAACCCCAACCCCAACCCCAACCCCAACCCCAACCCCAACCCCAACCCCAACCCCAACCCCAACCCCAACCCCAACCCCAACCCCAACCCCATATAAACAATAAACATAAATAATATATTTAGGCTAAAAGTTTGTATTTTATTTAATTCCAATTTAATTAGAAATTTTATTAGGTCTTAGGAGATATATCAATAATTATTTATCAAAATAATAATTCCAAATTTTATGAAATTTGGTGAAGTTTTATATAAAGTATAAAGTTGTTTGGAAAATTGAAAATAAATTGAAATTCTTTAGTTAGAATAATTAAAATTCTAAATTTTAAAAAATAAATAAATAAATACTATATTACTGTATTAAATAATGTTTGTACTGATTTTCTCAATGATATAAATTAAGATATTCTAGTTATAAATTATTTTTCACTATATTAGATTTCTCTTTAATTATAGGATATATAAGTTTATTATAATCAAAATTAAATACACTATAACTTGTGAATTGTGAAGCAAAGTAGTCTATTCCTAATGATATAAAAATACTCACAAAACTAAATATATAATAAGGACATCAAAATTGGTTCATATAATTTCGCTAATAATGTATAGTTTATATATTTTCTAATCAGACATAATCAACTTCTAAGTTTAATTTTCTTAATTTTATTTAAAATGTAAAAACTAAAGCTCTATAATTACAATAAAATTAAATTATGATATATAATTTATAATACAGGTTAGTATAATTAACCACTTCTATAAAATAATATATCCTAAGAAATATGATATTTTATGTAAAAATTATACTTTATTTTTAATTACTATTAAATTAAATATTTCATAAGCAAAATATTATTAATTCCAATAGTCTAAATAAGAATATAATTATTATAAAAAAATAAATAAAAAAAAAATAAGAAAGTAAATGATAGAGTCAACAACTCAAAAACGATTAAGCATACCTTTGAATTAAATAGAATTTATATAAGAAGAAGCACAAAGAGGAGTCATTCAGCTTACAGTACACATAAAATAATTGTATTTTAATTCGGCTTTTTAAAAAATTATTACAAATACTAAATGACTACTACCATAATTTATTTTTTTTATACTTTTATTTATCCCACTATTTAAAAACTCAATTATTTCTATATAAAAAAAGAAAATACCGATTGGAAAGTAAATATCTACAGTTTCGTCATCATCTGAATGTGATAATACTAGTGATGAAAATTCTTAGAGTGAATGTTCTGAAGAAATTCATATTTTTAGCAATGGTAGAAAACAAACATAATTATTAAAAATACTATAGTCATTTACTATGTTTATTACTAAAACAAAGTCTTTATATAAAATCATCAAATCATTTTTGTTTTTCAAGTTAATATGAATGAATATTTTTTAGTAATTTTACCATTTAAAAATCTTATCAAGCATTCAATTTTTAATAAATGGCTTTTTAGAGATTTTTATTTTATTCTAATTTTTTCAAATGTGCTTAAAATAACAAAATTAATAAAATAATGTTTCTAATAAATTAATAGAAAATATTTAATTTATATTTCATATATGAAATACAATTAATAGTTTTTTTTGCTAATATTAAAATAAAAGTCATTTATAAAATATTCCAAAATTGTTTTAAAAAAAGAAATTTATAATTTCTAATATTTAGACTAATAATATAATAATGAAAATAAAAGAGATTCTGAGCCTGAAGTTATAATTAAATAAGGTCCCATTTTAAAGAATAGAAGTGAAGAAAAAATCGAAAGTGTTTCATTAGAAATAAAAATAAGATAGAAGAAAACTAATAAATTTGAAGATATAGCAAAATAAATATTATTAAAATAAAAATGTAAATAATTATATGAAATAAAATTATAAACCATAAATATTATAAAAAATTATTTTTATTATTTTATCCAAATATTTTAGAGGAAAGAATAAAAAAATAACTAAATATGAATAATTTAAAAATGAGGAATAGTAGAGCATAGAGTTTAGGTAGAGATTTTTCTTATTATAGTGAAAAAAGGAAAAATTTTAGAGAATAGTCTTAAAAGTTTAAATAATTACATGAAAAAATGAAAAGAAATTATGAAAAAAGAAAATCAATATTCCAAAAACTATTTAGAGCTCCATCTCCTTCAAAAAAGAATTCAATTTTGCCGGTAAACTAACATAATAATAATAGCAGTAATAATAGTGGTAGCAATATTAAAATCTCTCCTCCTAAACAATCCTTTAGTTAATATTCTCAGTAGGTATTGTAACAATAATTTTCGAAATCAAGCAATAATTAGGAGTAAGTGTAAGTGCCTTCTTCTCCTTCAAGCAAATAAAATTAATAGTAATCTTCCAGCAATGGGAGTTCGTTTAGATAGAGTGTGAATATGCAAAGAAAGCAAATATAGATAGAATAATAATAGGAGCAAGAGGCTTAGTAATAATTGAAGTAAAAAATAGTACAAATTTCCGAGGAAATCAAATCCAAAACATATTAAAGAGCTCAGTTGGCGGATACTAGCAATGCCAGAGTTTCAAAAAAGTGGAGAAGAAAGAGCTGCTATTGTTCAAAATGTGGAGGCCAGATATCTCAGAATACCTTGCAGTTCAAAACTGTGTAATATGAAACGATGGTCAACCAACATCTAAATGAGTAAATAAATAAAACGATTAATCAATCAACTATGGAAAGCAAATCAGTATCACCCTTGAAAAAAGATTCTTCTCCACTCAGTAAAGACAATATAGCAAAAAGAAACTTTAAGAAGTAAAATACCTTTATAAACTTATCATCAATAAAAGGGCTATTTTCATCGCATAAAACTGAATAGAAAGAGACCCAAATAAAGTCCTGCCATACTTTGGAAATACATGATCATAATGAATAAGTTTAAAATGAAAACAACAATAATCCCAATGATAAGAGTAAAACCAATTTAATCGATTAAAAAAGTTAAAAAAGCCTTGAAAGGATAAACAATTTAAACAGTTTGGAAGAATAAAACTCAGATAAGGAATATTCTCCCATGAAATCTCTAAATTAAGAGTTGAATTAATTCTAAACATTTAAACATGTCGCGAATTGGTATCAATACTAATAATTTTCTTCTGATAGCTATATAGGCTCTGTTTCTAATAGAAAAAACATTAAAAATATTATAAACTAGTAATAATTGAATGAGGAAAATGCACTCACCATTTAATAATAGTAATATTAACATGTTAGAGACAAATTGAACCCGAACAAAAAGTCTATTTTAAACCAGATTTTGTAAAGTTAGAGTATGGGGAGCAGATTTTCAACAGTTTATTAGTTTAGCAAATTGTCAAACTAAAGCACTAGCAACGGATAAAAGAGCTTTTCTCTTTTGGATTCGCCGATAAAATCTCCTCAAAAGAAACTATCAACTTAAACAATGCAATCTATGAGTTAAGGAAAGCCAGACTAATATTCTTTTGCTAAAATTATTGAAGTTTAAGAAAGCACTACCAGTAGTAGTAAACTAAATCAACTAAATAGTAAAATAGATGTGGCCGTAGACACAGATTAAAATCATTTTTCAAACACAAGTAATTTTAATTTAAGTCCGAATAAGAAAAGCAACGATCAGGTGTCTCAGAGATAAATGTATTATTTTTAAAACTTAAAAAAATAAAAACCCAAATCTATGAGCAAATTTTAGAGTTGCACATAACAGGAATTACAATAAATGCATTCGATTAACGAAAATTAATAAATCAAAAATTTAAAAAGAAATTTAATGTTTCTCTTCAGCTCTAAGACTTACTATAGAATAGTAACAGTGAAAAGCGAATCACATAAAAGAGTAGTTTACCAGCTATTATTAAAAAAAATGGAAATTAACATTACATGGAATTGCCCAAAAATTTGCTAAACAGCTAATAAGGAAAAAAGAAAAAAAATTATGAAAATTTGCTGTAAGAATTTAAAAAATCCTATTACAGTTCAACTAATGCAAGCTAATCTTTAATAAATTCTCAAAATGCCACTCCTTCTAATAAAATGAATATATTTCTAAAAAAAAACATTTCTTAAAGTGCCTATTCTAAAATAGATGGAAGAGTTAAAAGTCTCTCTCCAAGTAAACAAATTCCTAAAATTTAATCAAAACTGAAACTTGCGCAAATAAATTAGTCTTATGCAAAATGATCACGAGTTTTTCTTTACAGTTATATTTATATTACTTCTTTTTAAAATATAATATGTATTATAAATTTAAAATATAAAATATATTTAACATAATTATAGAATATATATGGATGTAAAAAAATAAAATAGATTTCTAAAATGTTTTAAACAAATCAATTTATTTTCATTTGATTTATTAATTTATTATTTTCATATGTACTATCTATACTGTTATCATAATTTTACTTTTATTCTTCTTATATTTCTTCATTTTCTATGTTATTCTTATTTTACAGTAAATTATCATTTACAGGGATATTTATTTTTCCATTTTATTAATTCGAGCATTATTCAGTACAGTCTGAATCACTTTAATCTAAAACTTAATTTAAATTATTGATGTTTTCGTTGCTTTTACCCTTACATTAACTATTTTTCTTTTTTAATAATCCTTAATAAACAACAGGATCAATTGAACATTCTCCCTTATATTTTTGCTCATTCTACGCTTCATTTTCTAAAATAGCTTGTAAAAGCGGCTAGTTTCGTGCATAGTCTTCAAAGAGGCCATACCATAGAGTTTTAAATTCTCCAACTCTTAGAGCATATCCAGCTGTGAAAAGACACATAATAATATAGGCAAAGGAACTTTCGGGGAAGGCATGTGTATTCCATATAAACTAAATCATCCAAATGCTGAGCCCAATCAGTAGTCCTAGGAAATTTATAAATGTGTAAATATTGGAGTTTCGAGAGACATCAAAACGGTGGCAATAGGCCAAAAAAATTCCAGGAAAAATTATTATGGATAAAGGAATCCAAGCGCATTTTTTGAAAAGTAAAGGGTGTGTTATCGGAATTTAAAATAACAAAGGGGAATTTATAGCCTACAGGGCTAACGAGTCATATGAAAGAGAGGAAGTAAAATGAACAATAACTGCTACAGTGACTTCGAAAACACCTACTATTCCCATCACTATAACTCCAGTTTTCATTGATGTAATTTTAAATAATTTAATTACCATTCCTGATATACATAATCCTATTGTGTCGTTTAAATACCAGGGATTTTTAAAAAAATCCACAGGAAATATATGGTAAAGGTTAATAGAATTGAAACCAAATGTCGCACAAGAAATATTTTATATATTATTATCTAGAAACGAGTCCATTTAGTTAGGAATAATATTTCACAAATTATGAAAAACAGAGATATCAATGAAACAGGATATAAAACTATGTAGTAAAGTATGATAGCCACTTCAGAAGTAATTAGAAACAGGCCTAAAAAGCCTCCGCATACTATACAATAGGCAATAGGATACATCCAGTTCATTTAAATTCCAGTAAATTTACTTTTAAATGATTAAATTTGTTCTCCCCTTTTTAAAATTAACAAAAGAAAATTAACTACAAAATCCATAAAAAAATAAATTATTATATGTTTTGCTTACATAGCCATTCCATACACACAAATAGAAGAAGTTATAATTAGTACAAATACCATCCAATCAAAACGAGAAAATCTGACATCTTTTTAACATATATATAAGTATGTCATCTTTATATTTATTTCTTATTTATTATGAGATAATATTGATTCTATTTTGGCTTGATTTTTAAATCCCATAACTGAAAATTCGATTGATATATAAGTCCAATAATTTTAAGAATTCAATTTATCATCGCATTATAATAGAATTTACCATTACTTATAAGAGTTAGGTAGAATCTATATATCATTTTCTACTTCTTGTTATATAAGTTATTTTTATTAACCGATACATATTGTTTATCATTTTGCTATTTGTTTATTTCTTTTAATTTAGGCTGGAAATTTTTATTATTACTTGCATTAATTTATGGCTCTTTTTATAAAATTAGAGTTTGTAATGGAGAGTTATTTATAATTTGAATATTCAAAGACTCTCCGTCCTATGATTCAAATAATTATGGACTACTACATGAGGAGCAAGGCCAGTTATCATAATCAAATTATTTTTCCAACTGCGCTTTTTAAAATACCTTGTATGAGTTTCCTTTATTTTACAATTATATATTTATATATTTCAAATCCTATGGGCTTAACTATTAACTATTAGATGAAAATTATTGACTAAGTAAAATAATAACCAATAATATATTAGTAGCCCAGTTCCTAAAGTAAAAAATAGACTTATTCTTAGAATTTTTCTATTATTAAATTTAATTTTTCATTATTCTATTAATATTCTATTCAGTAAAAAATTAAATTTTATATATCATGAATATTTTTATTTTAATTATATTAATATTTACAAGTTGATTTATTAAAGAATTAACTCAAATATATTATATTTATTTTATTGAAAAAATGTAGTTAGAATTATATGTAGGTAATTTTTAAGTATAAAATTTAAATCATTAATTCTTTAATAGAAAATAGTATTTCAAATAGTAATTTTTGGTTTTATAAAGATATTTTAATAATATTAAAATTAAAAATTTAATCAATTGTTATTTTAAGTACATTCACTAAATATAGTCTAAAATTCCTTTAATAAATTACTCTTCTTTTTGGTATTTAATTGTTGCTCGTAAAATAATTTCATATCAACTTAATCATATTTTTCAACTGGGAAATGAGATTCAATCTCACAGAAAATAATGAGGGAATACAATCCTTTTAAAGCGTTTCGGTTTTTAAGTTCCTAAACATTAATTTTTGCAATCACTTATTTAGAGAATGATCTTAATCTATTCAAATATTCTTTGTAGCTCTTACAATCTTCTTAAACAAAGTTCAAAAAATCTTGCAAGAAAACGTTCTTTTCATTCCTTCAAAAATTATATTAAATTTAATTAAAAAATATTTTTTTTATTTAAATTTAAAATACTTTTGAAATATTTTTTGGGCTTCTTATTAGACACTTTTTTCTATATCGATAAAAAATTCTTTGGCAGCCTGGCAATCTTATTAAATTTTTTCCTTGGTTTAAATAATATTAGAAGAGCCCAAATATACTTCAAAATCAGATTTATCAAGTATTCCACCAAAGTTATATTATATTTTTTGGTTTAAAATATTTAGTAAAAACTCAAGCATATATGCATAGTATCCTCCTAAGCAATAAACTATCATATGCAATATGTATCCTTCTAGTTTATAGATGTGCTTTACTCCCCTTTAAAATGAAAACATTTTTTACAATAAATTATGAATAATGAAGAATTTTAAATAATATTACCAAAAGTTCTGCATGGTAATACTAGCAAAAATACCTTAGTTTCTATAATACAAGAATAGTTTATCAACTTTACTACTTACGTATTGATATTATTCGTTTCTTTTATATTAATTCTTTAAAATATATATTTTATCAACATTTTATAAATGATATAGTTATAAATTTATATTTATTACCAAATAAGACTCCAGATTATTTCCACTATTTTCTTCTTAAGTCTTGATTGATTTATTTATATCTTGATTCTTATAAATCTGTCTTTCTTCTACCAAGATATTTTTCTATAATGTTTTCTTATTTTTAATAATAGAATGACTAAGAGAATCTCCATCATCCATGACTGAATCATCGACATCAAGTGTATCTCCGAAAGTTTTCATAAAAATAGGGTGATTTAATAAATCATTCCAACTAACTCTGTCTAATTCTCTATACCTTAACATTTTTTAAATAACATCAATAAGTAATGGGTCGAGCTTGAAAAATAAAGAAAAAATTTTTTGATTATTTAATTAATCTAAATTTGTATTAATTTTTATAAATTACATCGTTTTCAGGAACTTATAAAGGACTATCCATAACTTTTTTTAGTTTTATATCAATTCTACCTAATTTCTTCCAATGAATGGATATTTTTGATAACCAAAAACCATTTCATATAGCATGCATCCCATAGACCAGATATCACATTTGGAACTATATGGCTGAATTAAATAAATCATGAATTAAAACTAATAATATCATTAAAAAAATATAAATTATTAATATAAAATGTACTTCTCCAACTAAAATTTGAGGAGCAGCATATATAGGAGTGCATTTATAACTTTGTAACTTTGCTTCATTTACATCTTCTTCTACTATTTTCCCGAATCCAAAATCACCTTTAAATATTATTTCTTTTTATTTAAAGAAATGAGAAAAAATAGAAAAAAAATCAAGCTGTACATAGCTTCGGAGTACAATCATTTAACATAACATTTTCTAACTTAATATCTCTATGAAGTATATTTTTTTCATTCAATACTTTATAACCGTGACATAATTGTCTAAAAAAGTCAACACCTTCTTCCTGTGATAATTTCTTTTTCTTTTTTAAATATTCTTTTAGATTTCCTACATATTTTTATATAATTATGATAAAATTATTAGAAACTAATTTTTTTATTCGTTTGAATAGTACCTCCATTACAGTATTCCAAAAATAAATATAAGTTATTAGGAGATTATTAGATTTCATATAGTGTTACAAGATTTTTGTGTTTGGCTGCTTTCATCACATCAATTTCTCTTTTGAGTTATTCAGAATTCTTCTTTGTCTTGCTGTCAAAAGGATTTTATTTAAAGTTAACCATGGAAATCATCTTCACAGCATACATCTTTTTTAATCATCAAGAGCCCTATATACAACTCCAAATTATCCCTTACCTAAAACCTAATCTTCATTCATAAAAAGAACATATTTTCCAACCTTTTTTTGCATTTATTTAGAGCTGGATGACTTTTCTTAATTTTTTTATTCCATATTGTTTTTAATACAGGGTCAACTGAACTATTGGTTTTATAAATTTTATTTTTTTATATTTTTAAAATGACTATTTGCAATTTATTTTAATGAAAGTACTATTCTTGTAATTTATTAAAATTATTATTAATTATAATATATAAACACAATGATTGATTAAATATAATCGATTAAAGTGTTGTATACAGTTTACTTACTTACAAATTTTATAGAAATAAGTCACTTTTATATATGGGATTTATAATAATTTCTTTCATTTTTCTATATTAATTAAAATTATTATAAACGCAATTGATTATAGCTAGATATAGTAAACTAACTTAATAAATATTAATATTTAATGTAAAATTTTGTAAAATATAAATGATTTTCCTTGATCAGTTAGTTTATATTCTACAATGAAACTCTTTATTTAACTAGTACTTTGTTCATTTTAAAAGAAAATTATAATTAAAAGAGCTTAGATATAAAATTATTTATTACTCCAGTGAATTAACTTTTCTGTAATCAGAATTAGTTTAAAAGACAGTAAAATTATCCTTTTACATTAATATATTTTAAATAATATTTTTTAATTTAAGGAAAATAATAGTACCTAAAATAGATTAAATAAATAAAACTGTAAAATAATAGTTTTTTGTAATTTAAATATAAAAATAATGATAAATTAGTATATATTATAGGAAATTTAAAAGTAAGGCATTTAAACTTTTTATATTATTATTTTATATTCTTTTTATAAGTAACCCTAAATTTCTACTTAACTAATTTCAAATATTATTCTAATAACAAATAACAATCAATTTTTTTTTTATTAATTGATTTTCTAAGAAATTCTAATAAATTCTCTCAAATAATATAACTATTTTATTATATATTTAATCAAAAAATATTTAAATAGTAATTAAGGGTATAATTATATGAAGAATTAATATTAATTCATTAAAAATAGAGGAATAACCTTATCTTATTTAACTTAATGAAATATAATTGTTTCATATTTAACTCCTTAATGACAAACATATAAATATAATTATTTAAACTATTTATATTAATTTTTTATTCCACACATTATTACTACTTTAAAAACAACAAAATTAATGGTAATTTTTATGTTTATGATTATAATTTAAATAGTTTATATCACTATTAAACTATTCATTAATGACCATAAATTAACATTTAAAGAAGTTAATTTGTTCAATTTCCCAAATGATTTTCCAAATCCTCTGCATCCTTTTTCAAGTATTTTATAAAATATTATCAAACTATACCAATACATATATAAATATTGAAAATAATTTACTTATTTTAATTAAAATATTATTATACTGTATATTAAATTAAATATATATAGGAGTTAATTATACAATTATAATGCAATAATATTCTCATATTTATTCATATTTCATTAAAATCCTTATAAATTTAGTTATAATTTATTTATATGCCAGTTTTTAATTGCTAGAAATATATTTTTTATAGCGACAAACTCTACAAATATCAAAATCATAATCAATATAAAATTTCTGTTAGGATTTTGCCAAAACAAAGCGTATACTAAAAAATATCCAATTTATTATGCAAATAATTTCATCAATTATTTTTAGATTGATTATTAATCAGTATCAGGCTGTATAATATTAAATATTTTAAATCTAGATACTTATAGTAAAGACTTTGCTATCAATCCTAAGTAGTAATAAAATAATAAACTACTCATGCATCCTAATCCTAAGATATTAATATCAAGGTCGATGTTACATTGAGCCTTTAGTAAGAGAATTGTAAACCCTGCTAAACATAATAAATCTTCTATTATTCCATACCACTGTAATCTATTTCTTTACAAAAAGTGCATACCAACAAATAGAATTCCATAAAAAATCTCTATAAATAAGTACATTAAAGCAGTTTTGAATGAAAATCCGAATACATTTATTATTATAGTTAAAACAATGAACATCACATATATTCGGAGTTTATATTTAGGATAAAGTTTTAACCATTCAGCAGTTAATGATGATAATAAACAAATATACCATATGTTATAGATAATAAATGACATAAATGTAATCTCTTGCATTTATTCTATCTATTCTTATTTTTATTATATCTATTCTTAATTTTATTCTATCTATTCTTAATTTTATTCAGCTATTTGAAATTCTAAACTAAATCCTTAGAAAATTAAGAAAGCCCCTTTATATTATAGTATTAATTAGAATTAATTATTAAAAATAATTGATTAAATATATATTAAATAACTACCTAACATATATAAAGTAAAAATAATAGCCAAAAGAGATAAAGCTAGCCATTTATATTTGTATATATTATGTTTATAAGATTTATGCCTATATTAGCCTTATAGACATGTCCAGCAAAATATATGCTTGCATTTAATGCATTATATATTTTTTGACGTATTTTTTGACGTTCTATCACTTTGTAAAGTAATTTCGCACAAAGGACATTTTTTGGTGAAAAAAAAAATATATGCAAAAGATTTAAGCTGTTATAAATTAAACTTATTTTTTAAACTTTATTTTCCGAGCTAAGACCCCCATACGAATTGGCAATTCGGGCATTGTACATTTTAGCAAGAGAAAGATTTAGACTAAAAAAAATCTTTTATTTTATTTCTTTCAAATGCCTTGTAGCAATATACAAGTTGGTTACAATGAGGACACATTTAAGTATCTTTTGATTTTTGAATGTATTTTAGGAGTAATTATTCGTTTACTTTTTCTGAATATTAATGTCCTAGAATAGCCATGATCTCACTTGCATTAGAAAAGTTTTTACATTTGGGACATGGATAAAATACAGCTTATCCATGAGATGAATTCTTCATTTGCTCAACCAACCAATTCTAAACACAATCTCCACAGATTTTACATGAGCACTTCAAATTTATTTGAGAAATAATAACGTTTTAACAAACTAAGCACTCCATATTTTTTTTTTTTTTTTAATGGTAGTAATTCTTTTTTTTTAAATGTAATATTATATAATTTATTATACTTGATACCTCAATAATTAGTTAAAGGCGGGGGCACTACCTAATATTGCATTTGTACTAGTATTATGCTTTCAGATTTAAACAGATCTATACATATATTTATTCTATATAACATAGAATTTGTTAAAATTTTAAAAAATTATCTATGCTTGCACTAAATATACATATATACTTTTTATTAAAAAATAAGGTAAGTTAAATTGTTTTGTCATTCTAAAGCTTATTCCAAATTAAGTCCTAACATACTATGCTATATAATATTTTATGCTAAATTACAATTGATTTAATGTTGGAAATCTATCTCCCAAATTTTTTTAAACATTTTCTGTATTTTAATATATTTTTCTTTTCTTTTTTTATATATATTTATTTATAAATAAGAGTTATATTAAATATTATTCTTTTCCTTTTACTTTTGATCATTTTTTTATTTAGCCCTACTACTTGATATTTTATATAAAGTCATAAGAATGATATAATTGATATAACTTTTTATCTGTTTGAGTTTGAATATTATTTAAAAACTTGGACATATTATATAAAGTTGTTGATTTGGGAATAAAATATTGTCTTGTTGTTTCCATAAAATACTAATTATTATATTCCACATATATTGTATAAAATTATATAATAAGTCTTAAATTTAAAATGATTATATTATGCCGAATTGATATAACTATTATAACAAATTTTATTTTATGCTTACTTATTTTTATTTTAAAAAAATGCTAAATTATAAAACTTTATATATAATTTTCTTATTGTATTAATTAATAATTTCTGTATCGTCATCATATTTCTAATTATTAGTCTAACTAAGAGGATGACATTATTGATATAGTATCTAAGTATAAACTATATGATAAAAAAAATTGTTTGTTTGTAAATGATTAATTTTTATATTTAAAATAAAAGTTGAAATATTAAATAGGAACTTTTTTATTTAGGAAATCATAATTACATTTAGTGATAAAAAATAACCTATTACTTAAAATATAAAATCATTTGAAAATATGCTACTTATTAATAATCTGATTTATTTATAAAATAAATTTTTTTTAAAGTTAGAACATTTTATACCCAATTAATTAAACTTTAAATGAAAAATAACAAATTATACACATATTTATAACTAAATAATAAAATATAAATATCAAGTAAATTATTCTAATATATATGAAGTTATTTTTATTAATATTATGATATAATATATCATATATTTAACTGAAAAAAAGATGTATTTTATTCATCATTTTTTGTTATTAAATTCATTAATAGTTTGACAATGTAGAAAAACTTGTAATTAGGAAAATTAAGTTATAAAAACAAATTAAAACATATTAATTAATAATATATTTATATTTTTAACTTTTAAAGCAATAATGGAGACGTATAAATTAAAATTTAATTACTTATTCAGTTATATTTTATCCCAAAATATAGAAATACGAAATTTATATTATAAAAATATTATTAATCTGATTGAGTATTAGAGAGAAAAATCAAACCATGTTATCATAAAAACATTCTACAAATTAATATGATTAGTTTTTTTATTACTCTATTTTATGTAAATATTATATTGTTTGTTTATTACAAATATTTGTCCGTGAAAATATAATTAATAGCTCAAAGAAACATATAGAAAAATTTATTTATACTATATAATAGAAAAAATAACATAATTTCTTTAAAATGAGTACCATATTTAAAGGTTTTAATATGATTCGAGAGGACATGAATCATTTTGTTTAAAAATTAACTATAGAAGAATTAAAGTAGGTTGAATGGTGGGTGTGGATTTTGATATCTATTCCTGTTATTTACACAATATTCATTTTATACTACATGCATAATTTGGTGAAAAATAAACTGAAATTTTTGGAAAAACCAATTTAAAATTTAGAGGAAAGGTTTAAGCCCTTCAGAAGAGTTGATAGAGAGAGCTGGATATTATTTGAAATTTACTTTTGCGCTGTATTTTTATTGCCGATAAGGATAACTTTGGTTTTGGTGTCTGGAGTGTTTTTAGCTATGATAAATACTCTGTTTGTATGGACCTCAGATAAAAATGCAGCATAAGGGTGCATGAAAAGAAGTTTAATTAAAATAATATATAGAACATGTACAAGAATTTGGATGTTTTGTTTTGGTAAAAATTTAAAATTATTAATGATTAAAAAGTATAATTTAATATGTTTTTTTTCTACTTGTATTAATTTTAAATTTTTTTTTTTTTCCACTTCATGTCGTTTTTACATATTACAAGCATATTATTAAATGGTTTTTTGTTTTACCAGATAAATTTTAATAATATTATTAATTTCAGTCTTTAGTAGTTTTGGTATACTCAGATATATCATCATATTTATGTATTCTAATAAATAATTTTGTTTATATGTATTCTTAAGTTTTTTCTAATTTATTTCGTCATATTAGTATTTAAATTAAATTTATTGCAGGAGTTTATTGGGTTCCTAAAAAAAACTTAAAATATCGGATTTCGATGAAACATATCCTGCGGAAGATTATAAAGATAGAAAAGACAGAGCTCCAATTTTAGTGTGCAATCATTTAGGATACTTGGACACCATATACATGACGAATACATCTTTTGTCCCCTCTTTAACAGCGAAAGCTGAAGTGGCCAATTATCCAATATTAGGTATATACTTATTATTTAAATTGGATTAATATCTTTAGTTAGTTATTTTCATAGATAATATTTAATTATATACAGCAAAATTTTGTTATTAATTTACTGATAATTACGCATATTTTAGGAAAAACAGGCTCAGCTATATAGTGTATATTCATAAATAGATAGGACAGAAAGAATAAAGACGGAGTGATAGAAAAAATAAAGGAAAGATGTTAGTAAATAAATGAAGGGAATAATTATCCTTCTATTCTACTTTTCCCTGAGGGAACCACTTCTAATGGAGAATATGTTTTAAGTTTTAAAAAAGGTGCTTTTGCCCCTTTCTAACCAATCAAAATTTTTGGTCTCAAATTAGGAGACAGGTACATATAAAATTATAATAGATATATTTCTTTTTATGTAAACATGTAAATTTATTAAAAATAAAAAGAGGATTTTCTGCATATTTAGATGAAAATGTTGGATATTTAGCTCATGTTTTGCTCTCTTTATGCAATTTTTACTACAAATTAGAAGCTATAGAATTTGAAACATACTATCCAGACCATCTCAATTTACAATAAGAGAGTGATTGGGAAATATATAGCAATAAAATAAGAAATTTAATGGCAAAAGCTTTAAACATAAAGTTAAGTGACAGTGGTTATAGAGACTGTGTTGGGTATAGATAGTTGATAGATGAAGTAAAAAATAAAAATAAATATATTTTCTTTCCACAAATAAATTTTAAAATAGATTATAAGTTATTTTTTTTTTATTAATATAAAGCAAATACAATAAGATTAGGAAAAAATTAAGGTAGAATTCGATGAAGAAGCTAAATAACCTGATTAATAAACTCCTTTAATTGATAAAAGAATAAAATCATAATAATACGGATCTGACTTATAGTGATAATCCTTATTTATGTTAAATAGTCCTGTATTATAAAAAATATTTATACTTATTTTATTTTTTTAAAATTAAATTTATTCTTATGTAAAAAAATATTTATAAATTTATGAAATAATATTAAATATATCAATGGCTTCTCTATTATTAACACTTTATTTGATAAAGTCTGATTGCAATATATTATAATAATAGCTCTTAAATTCATTTTAAAATTTTTGTATGAGATTTGACTATTAAAACTAATTATAAAATATATTACATCTAAAAGAAAGACAAATAAAAGAAAAAAATTTTACATTTATATTTTATCTTCTAGTAAAATAGCTATGGAGCAAACTCCTAAAATTTATAAAATAGTTGATTAGTATGTTATAGATAAAGATGCCTTGTTGGGGAAAGGCACCTATGGAAGTGTTTTCAGTGGAATAGATAGTAGAAATTAAATGGCATTAGCTGTTAAAACGATTTCAATGGACATATTTTCAAATTCCTCTTCAAAAATTATTCAGAATATAAAAAATGAAATTAGAAATATGTAGTTATTACACCATCCCAACATAGTAAAGCTTTATGATGTCAAAAAGTAAATGGAAATTATAGATTTAAATACTTTTTTTTAATGTTTTGAAATTGTAATCAATACCTAATTATACAAAGGTCTTCTAACAATTTGTATTTGATTGTTGAATTTTGTAACAGCGGAAATCTGTAAAATCTTTTGTACAGAAATAATGGAAGACTTTCTGAGTATTAATCACTAAAAATTTTACGATAAATTGTTGACGGATTTAAGTGTTTGTAAAGAATAATATAAACCCTAATTTAAAAAAATTGCGCAAGATTTTATTATTTTTACGTCATTATTAGATATAAAAACAATATAGTGCACAGAGATTTAAAGCCAGCCAACATACTAATTCATAATGATGAAGCCAAGATATCTGATTTTGGATTTTCGAAAGTTGTAGAAGCAGGAATGGAAGAATAGGTACTACAAAGCATTGTAGGATCTCCGATGTATATGGCTCCTCAAATTTTATCCAACGAAAATTACAGCTCTAAGGCAGATATTTGGAGTTTGGGGTAAGTAATGGTTTTCATTTTTAAATTAAAAAATGAATGTTTTACATTAGAGTTATATTTTTTTATTTTCAGAATGATTCTTTTCGAAAGTTTGTATGGAAAAACACCTTGGTATGGAAAAACTCCGATGGATTTACTTGATAAGATTGAAAAATATAATTTAAGATTTCCTGAGACGCCAGTCATTTCTCAATCGGTTTAATAGCTGGTTTCAAAAATGTTGGCCAAAGATGAAAGCAACAGAATATCATGGGAAGAACTGTTCAGCGAACCTTTACTATAGGACGAATCTAAAGAGTTATAAGAATCGCTTAAGTCTATGGAAATTAGCTATAAAAATGATACGTTATAAAAATCCAAGGCTCTAAACAAAATATACTTTGAATCAAATAAAGTTGTTACGAGTCCCTACGAGTGCGTTAAGAGACAAAAAATAAATAAAATTATCACCTAATAATTTTAGTAGGAGCAGTAATAAAATTCAAATTCCAGTAATAATACTAACAATAGCAAAATGGAAGAGGAAAAATCTAGGGCCTTATAATCTTAAAATAGCAAAAGTAGTATAGCTTAGAGCAAAGCCAATGAAAATGATTCTGAAAAGTATGGATAAATATTCAATTAATAGAAAATAGATCTAAGCAATAAGGTACACAGTTTAAATTAAACAAATTAGCAATTTTTTATTTTATTTATTGTTTTTCAAAAGGAGCAAATACAAAAAATTACAGATTGGATATTGCACAGAAGGAATTTAGCTGCATTTTACATATATTTAGCCACTGAAATATATGATTTGCAAATTGAACTTAAATAATTGGAACTAGACACCAGTATTTTTCACAGAGCCATATTCTTGCTTCTTAAGTACCACACAATGATTTTATTCAAGCTTTACAAAAGATTAAAGTAAGGAGATCCGGAAAAATACATAAAATTTACAAAGGAAGATTACGCCATTTTTGCAAAAAGTGAAGAAAAACAACATCTGCTTTCATTTATTAAAAGTGATTTGAACATCTCCAAATTATTTTTCGATGAGTTTTTAAAACTCACAAAGGGATTGCTAAAGCAGAAAAAGGGCGAATTAAATGAAGAGGAAGTATAAAAACTTGAAAGTATGGAAGAAATATTAAATAATAAACAGTCTCCCAAGTAAATTTTCAAGCCGATTTGGAAAGAAAACATGCTAGAATTTAGCTAAAAATTAACAGAATTCTTAAAAAACAAAAATATTTAGGTTAGAGAGCTAACCAATCCTGCATTTTATATAAAAATTATAGTTGAAAATCCCAATTCTTTCAAATTTCAAAAAAATTAGAGAATCGACTTTTCAAAGTTTTATGAAGATATTGAAAGAATGAATCCAGAAAGTATTTACAAAAAGTTATTTGTATAAATGTTTTGATTTTGTAATATATCATAAAAATATTATATTTATTGTTAATAATGAAAGTCATTTTCATTTAAAATGATTTTGTAAAAAATGTCTACTATTCAATTAATTTTTAATATATATTAATTATATTATATTTTATAATTTTCTATTTGAATTTTTGTGCATTTTATTGCATTAATTAATAAATCAATTTATTTTTAAATAAATAAAGTAAATGTATCAAATAACAAATTATAAAATAAAATTTAAGCATGAATTAAATCTTATAATTATTATACCTAATAAAAAAAAAAAAATAAATACTTCCATATATATCATTACTTTAATAAAGAAATAATTAGTAGTTTTTTCATTGCTGTATACTATTTTATTTAGAGTAATATAATCATATTAAAATATTATTGTTTATCAATATAATATATTGAAAATAAACAGATATAATAAATGTTGTAATTAATATTTACAAAAAACATAATTATAAACTTAAAAAAAAAACTATTAAATAAATACTAACATTATAAATGAAAAATCATAGTGAAACGGAGAAAAAAATTACAAATTTTGGATAGTTTTACAAGGAACAGTGTGTAAGTCATAATGTAAAAATTAATAACTCGATATACCATGGAATTAAGGGAACAGAGATAACTGTTAATTTAGATATGTTAACAGAATAAGACTTGGCTACATTTTCTCCCGTATTATAAAATTGTATGTTCACTTTCATTAAGTTCACAGGAAACCCAATGAAAAAGTCAAAATTATAAAAAAAATAAGGAAGTAATTGAAAATCTATCATTTTTGCACATATAAATAAATACCAATTCCTTACTATTTTATTCTACCTTAATACACTAAACAATTATATCATATTTATATAATTTTAAATTTTATAAAAATTAGGAAAAACTGAGAACATATCTGCAGCTAAAGTAGGGTTTTAGAGTTAACCTAAGTTTTAAGATTTGATAAAATAAATTGGAAAAAATCTATCTTTTAGCACAGAAACTAAAGTCGTTTGCTTTTAACATTTAAGAATGTCGAAATAATGTTTATAATTCATAAGTGATGGTATTATTATATATAATATGAAGAATTATATTTAAACTATTATCCAATTTTATCAATCATAAAAGGGTTGGAAGAAAATAAGTCTATAAAAGAATTTTACATAAACCATTGCGATTTAGATTGGTAAGGATTGGAGATTTTGTCAAAAGGATTGGCAGGAAATGAAGCCCTCACTATAATAGACCTTTCAAATAATATATTAGATGGACCATCTGGAAGAATTGTCGGAAAAATTCTATCCACTCACAGTCAAAGACGAGATGATATTGTTTGGGTTTATTCTCTAAGAGGTATTTATTTTTAATTTTCAAAATTTCAATTAAAAAAAATGCTGAATGTTTATAAATTTTATTTTTTAGGTGAAGAACCTGAAGAAGACATCTCGCTTAAAGGAGTTTATGAAGTTAATATGAGCAATAATAAGATGGATTCTAATTGTGTTAAAGATATGTGCTATTTCCTACAATATGACAATTGGGTTCGCAGCCTAAATTTTCAGAAAAATAATATAGGTAATGAGGGGGTTTAGGAAATAAACTATGTTTTAGAAAACAATGAAAGTTTGATCAGTTTAGATTTGAGATTTAATCCTGGGTTTTAGAGGAATTTTAGCTAAACGATTTTCTAAAAACTTTTAAGAAATGTTAAGAACTTTAAAAAGAAAAGATTGCAAAAATAAATGGAATTAAATTAAAAGGCAGCAGCTGCTGGAGGAGAAATATCGAACGGAAATTATGTAATAAAAATAAATAACTAAAAAATTAAACATGATAAAAAAAATTTTTTTGTTATTAAGAATGAAAATTAAAACTTTAACTACTAATATGAAAACAACATTCATCAATCTTTTGGATAAAGTTAGAAATTACAAAAATAACAATAATCTCAGTCTTAAGAAGCTCCTAATCATTTCAATGAAGCCTTGATATAAGAGGAAGATGAAGATTTTTAAGAACCTTCGGAAATGGAAAAAATGGATTATGTTATGAATTCATTATACAATGAAAATAAGCTCAATTTAATCACAAATAAAAACTGTAACGGATGTAAAACTTTAGAAAAAAAATTAATTTAAGCAGAGTACAAGTCTATTAACCTAAAAATTGAAAATGTTAAACTTAAAAATCTGCTAAACAAGCAATAAATAACAAATTAATAAAACTCATGGTCAGCCATCCAGCCTAATAATACAAATTACGAGTAAAATAATGAACAAAATAACTAAAATAATTCATTTTTGAACAATAAAAATAATGAAAGTGAAGAGGTACAAATTTTTTTATAAGTTCTAATTGATAACTTATACTTATGTTTTTAAGGTATTAAATAAAATTGAAGGATTAATGTTGGAATTAACAAGAATGATGGACGGACTTGAAGGAAAACCTAATGATGTGACTAATTAAGCTAATGTAACCTATTAAATGAGCAATACTTTGAATACAAATAACAATACATACCAGTTATATAATCAAAACAATACTTTTTCGAACTTTTTGGGGTAATAATCTACTAATACCTCCAATATAATTCCTTAGCCCTTCTATTTACAATAATAATAATAACAGTAAGGTATTCAACAGCATTAATAACAACCTTAATAGTAATAACTATTGCAATAATAGTAATAATAATTGTAATCGCAAGTTTAGTAGGAACATTAGCACCAATAAGTCAGAAACAATTTGGAAGTACCTTAAACTCATTTCTAATAGTAATAGTAAAATATTAAAAAATCAGAAAGAAAAAACAAGGTAGATAACTTGTCGCATTGAAAATTTTAGTGTTAAATCTTAAAATATATAAAATTCAGATTTTTTATAAACTAATAAAGTTATTATTTTTATGTTATTTGTTTTTATAATATTCAATTTTTTCTTTATTTTTGTATTGCATAGACTTAAATTATAAATAAATAAATACATATTATTATATTAAACAAAATATTATTTTACATATGTGAGGATTAATATTTAATTCGTTTTTTATTCTATCATAATATTATTTTATAGGGTATCATCTGATTATTTCTATAGAATATTATATTATTCTTGATAACAAAAAAAATATTTAAAAAAACGAAAAATGAGAAAAACTAAAAAGAAAGATTAAATAGAGCAATAACAATAGGAAATTAAACAGTTTTCTTAATACGATGTAGAAAATGGAGTGGAATAAATTAAAGAATTGGAAACTATAAAAGACAAAAATCAAGTTGAGATAATACAACTATAGCTTTCTAATACAATAATTGAAGAATAGACAAATATTTTGAAAGTAATTTCAATTTATTTTTTATATAAATAATTTAATGTTAAATATTGATGCTAGGATAAAATTGAAATTCTAAAAGATTTGAAAAATGAAAAATAAAATTTTAAATAAACTTTGGAAATAAAGCACCAAGGATAATTGTAAGGCTATTTAAATCAAAAATTCAATGAAGATGATGAAGATTTAGAGGAAACAAAGCAATTCAAAGTAAATTTAATATTAACTTATATAATAAAGAATTAATATCATGAAGTTTATTATTTATAGATGAATGGAAAATAAGTAAAGGAGGAAGATAATAGTTAAAATTTGGAAATTGAATAACTTAAAAAGTAAAATATATTATAGCTTTTTAATGAATATCTTCAAAAAGATATAGTGAAAATGAGTGTTCATGATATTTAACACTAGGATGAAGGAAATTAAAGACCTCTCCTTAATACTTATTAATATATTACTGTTAGACTTTTCATACCAGAGGTTGACTGGGATAATATAAAAGATTTGCCCTAAATGACTGTGAATTTTAGGTTTAACAGTGAAACAACCATATTTGAATTAAAACAATTTGCTTGTGTGTATTGGGTAGATTTAATAGATTTCTAAATAAATAAGAAAAATATAAACTAAGTAAAAAATTTAAACTTTTAGTAAATAAATCTACTCCTTAAAAGAGACAAAGAAAATGTTACGATAAACGAATAAATGAATTTACAAATAGATAATTAGCAAGCTTTGGTTCCTAAAAGTAAATAAATGATTGCAAATGCAAAAAAAGCATAGAAAAAAATAGACAAATATGGTTTTATGGAAATATGCGATGATTCGTTTTCATACATTACCAATGATCAAAACATAGAGGACTATTTACTTTTAAAGGGATATAAAGATTTCCAGAATGCAAATTTAGTTCTTAAGAAAATAAACCATTCAATAAAATCGATTGAAGGCAGATAGGATGCCAGTTCAATTATTGAAAGTGGGAATCCAAATAAACCGAAGGCAAATTTTAGTTACAGCTAGCCTAAGCATTTAGCTGTCGATCCTTATTATGAATTTTTCGATAGATATCCTGGTCTTGGCTAATTCATTAATTAAGACCATAAAACCTTATAATACAATTAAAAGGTCAAGGCTAAAGTAATGAAAAAAGATTTAAGAACATTTAATGACACTCATTGTTGTGTCATAATTTTTTTGCTTGTGTCTTTCGTAAATTTATGTTATTAATTTATTTATTTATTATATTAGCAAAAAAAATTAAAGTATTTATTCTCTATTTTTCATAGATAATAAATATTCTATTTTGGACACAGGCTGTTAATATATTTGATGAATATTATATTAATTAGGCAGTTAAAAATTATTTAAAATTACAAAAAGAAGATTATTTTCCGAGAATTATATATACAGAACCAATAGATTCTTAGAATGATAAACTTCTACCCCATTAGTATGTTAATAATAAAAATTCACAAAAATTAACTTTTATTAATATATTTTATTTAATCAATAGAAAACTACCTGATTTTAAAAGTTATTTACTAAATATTATATCTACCTAACTTTTTTTCTCAGGATTTTCAGGGGATAGTGACACATCATCCAATTATGATATTATAGGACCTATAAGACTCAGATAAATTAGATCGGAGATAATTAAGTGCAAAAACTATGTTTACAAATAGCAATAAAAATCGTGTTATAGAGATCCATTTAAATATTGTAAAACTACATTTTTATAATTGATTTTATAATAAAATGAGGACCATTATTTTTAGATAAAGAACCCATTGGTAATGAAATGGACTGGATGAAATACAAAACAGCTTCTTAAGCCAATATGACCAGCTCGTTTTTTAGTTCTCTTTCAAAAATTACTTATGATGGGAGTGGATACATTTACGATTTTGATACAGATAAAACGTAATGATTAAATTATAAAGAAATACGATTTTTAAGCAATATTAATTATTAAAAAGACGTGAAGACTTTAATGACTAAGTAAACTAAATATTTAATAATAACTTCAATAATGCTGAATTGAGAGTTATCTTTCTTACAATGAATATTCATTCTTTTTCAAAAGATGAATGGATATATTTAAATTTAGTAAAAATAATTAATTATACTATTCTTTTTTATTCCCTAAATAATTTCTTAACTTTTTTAGATTCTAGAAAAAAATGTATTTGATACTCTATATATACATCCCCCATAAATTAAAATCTATTAGCCTAACATATATGATGGAATAAATGGTGATAATTTATAATAATTTGATATAGTAAGATCAGTTTTTACTGGAATGCTAGCGATATTTGTATTAAAACAATTGTAATTACACAAATGCAAGTTTAATTACAAATACCTAATGTCTTCTTATGGATTTCTTAATGTTTTGATTATAATTTTTTCTATATTATCTATTTCAGCCAGTTATATTCATAACATTAGATATTCAAATAAAAGAGGAAAGGATCTTATAGATACTAAAATTTTTATAGTAAATTATATTTTTATTATTTCAAATACTATTTAATATCAATTCATTTAAATTTTATTAAGGACATGTATAATCAGGCTTAAGAATATGAAGATATATTTTTTTATTAAGTTTTAACCTTGTTCTTCATAATTTTAAGATCCGTCTCAATGCTAAGAATAAGTAATTATTTGAAATTACTAGTAGAAACCTTAGAGAATGTAAGGAGATTTAAATAATTTATCAATTTAATAAAGATTATTTTTTCATTCACTGTTATTTTAATAGGCTGGCAGTTAAGTGATAGCTTATTTATTTTTGTTTGTTCCTCTCATATTTGGTTTCACACTTGTATTCAAAATACTTTGGGGACCATATATCATATAGTTTTCTACATTTACAAAAGCATACTATGAAGTTATATTGATGACTTTGGGAAATATAAGGGTATTTGAAATTTTTAAAAGTGAACAATCTTTTTCTCTGATTTACATAGCATTTTTTTATTTAATGACTATTTTTTTAATTTACTCTTTCTTTACGGGGTAACTTATAGAAAGTTATAGAGAAATTGTTATGACTCACGGATATCCTTCCTAATTATCTCCCTAGTACACCTTAATGTGTAAACAGTTATTAAAATTCATTTTTTTTTTTTTTAAATTTTTAATTTAATTAATATAGAGGGAATTTAATGGTTTTTCGCCTGGATGCCTTAAATTGTTGTAACTAAAATAATAGAGATGAAAAAAATGATATTTAAAGAGGGCTAGAAAAATAAAATTTAAGAAGAAGACTAATCTATAGACCTTTTAGATAATATGGAAGAATCTAATATGTTGCTTTCTTCTAAATCTAAAATGTAGTGATACTAATTAAATATATAATATAAAAAGCATTATTAATTATAAAATATTTAATATATGCTATAAATTTAATTTACTTATATTTTATCAATTATTATATAATAGATTATAATTTAGAAGAATAAATATACAGTTAAATAATCATTTAGTTTCATTAAGTCATTATTTTTTATTTTAATTTAAAAATTCTCTTAGTTGCTGAGGACAATGCTTTACCCCTTCTTTACTACCTTTTGATTATTCTTCATCATATAAAAAGCACATTAGTATAGCATCCATACCCATACCATAAACACTCATAAATATTACTGCAATTGTGTAAGACAAAATTAATACTATTATACATGGTAAGAAAACAGAGGTGAGTTAGCTTTTAAAAGGTTCTACATGACTTAGTACTTAGTATGCGATCTACATAAAAATTGGCAATTATTTTTTTTATCTTATAATTTCATACATTACTATATTAATGATTTTATATTACGAAAATAGAAGTTGCAAATATGAACATTTTCCCAATAAATATAAAAGCTGATCCTAACCCATTTACAAGGGAGTATCTGGCTGGGTTTGCCCAAACTAGCCTCATTCCTTCCTTTGCTGCGCTACAGAAATTTCTTCCAGATAGTGCTATTTATATATAGGCGTTTCTATTCAAGAATCTTATAAATTTTTCAAAACATTCCATATAGCATCTAGTCATTTAATATTTATTCAAACATAAATACTATAAAAATTTATATATAATGGTAAAAAATAAATAAATAAATGTAACCTTAAACAGTTTAATATGCATTTGGTTATATCATTATCTCCTGAAGCACTTTTGGTTTATTGATAGACATATTCTAAAATTAATCTAATGAGCTAAACTATCGCTAAAATTAATGCCCCAAATGCTAAACTACCTAAATGATATCTAAAGGCTCTATACACACTTCTTGATATAGGCCGATGGGCCTCTTATCCCTAAATTATTATAGAGCAAATGATTTAATAAAAATTCTAACATTTTAATTTATTTTTATATACATCTCCTTGCGAAAAATACCAAATGCATGGTGCAGAAGCCAATATGAATTAGCAAAGGGCTTATATAAATGCATTAATCCATAGGCTTTGAAAATAATTAATATATTTATATATTTCGCTTAACTTGTTTTTTAAATTTACCCTGCGAATATGAAATACCATATTCTGGCCTATTAATCACTACTATGAGTAACTTAAGCAAAAATATTGTTTGGCTATCTACTGAAGTCTCCAACTGAGTACACAAAAGAGGCAGCTCCTAACCAAAAATCCATAAACTTTTAATTAAAAAAAAAAGTAATACTATTAATTTTATTTTAATTTATTGAAATTACAATGCTGTTAGTAACGCGAATATAGGCGGTATTATCATAGCTTGGGGTGTGTTAGTTACGTAATGAGTCGCGGTTTATATCACAGCAATCGCCTGTTTAAATACAATAATGAAATAATTATATATATATATTTATTGATTTCTTTAATTTTACTAATCTTATGCTATTCCACATACAATAAAGTCCTAAAAGGGAAATTCCGAAAAAACACGCTATCAATATTCCTGTTATAAAATAAACTTATTTATTCTATTTCGTATTTGGTTCGACTTCGCATTTGCACTTATCTATTTCTTTTTAAATTTCATCTTATTTGAGAAAACAAAATAAACATAACAGACCCAACATTATGAAATACCCTATAATACTCATCCACACTATTAGTCCTGAAAACAATCGAATAAAAATCATATAAATAAGTCCTAATGAAAAGGCTACACCAATTGATCCAATAATCACAGGCCAAGCTATTTATGAAAGAAAAGAAAAAGACTAAATTAAGTGTTTGCTTTGTTATGTAATTATTGTAATTTACATATTTTCAAATCATTAAACCATCCAGATAACTGTTTTGTATCGGCTACCTTATTTAACTGAGAAGATATTTAAGGGACTTAGTCTAAAACTTCTTTTCCTGGAAAACATACTCTGTCAAGTAATACATCTGTACTGTAAATACAAAATAATTTTGAGTAATCTGTTATTAAAGCAACATTCCACCCTTGGTTAGTAACAAGATCCAATGGAGAACATTATAAATCACAACTATCAATTTCAGGGTTTAAATTACAGTCAAGAGATTTAGGTTGATCTAATAAGTTTTAAAAAATTTGTTATAGACCACACTTTTGTGGAGAAAATAATAAAATTAAAATACACACCATTATAAGAATTAAAATGAGGACATGATTTTACACATGTAGTTTGATTTAACCATTATGGATGTGGAACCGGGAAGTATAAATAACTGTAAAAAAAAATAATATTTCATTGTTTAATTATTGAGCAAAGAATAATAAATATAATATATTATGTAGTATAATTAAATTACGGTTTATCGGGTATATCAATACCACAAGCTTTGTTACTTCTATCATATACTGCTAATAATTTTTTCGGGGTCCCAATAGCCCAACTTTCAATAGCTATTGCAGCGAAGGCTATAATGGCAATAATAAATAAAATGCAGCAAATTGGATCAGTGCAAGTTCTTTCTTCCAATGGCCCATTTGATAATATATTCGTATCTCCATTTTCATCATTTGTTTTTTCTGGCAAATTAACTTTTTTGTCTTGTGGGGTTACTTTCTTAAGAGTACCTCTCATTTTCTTAATTATAATATGTTAAAAACCTTAAATATAGTAGTTGTAATTAAAATTCTCTAAAATTATTTAATTTTTTATTAATACAGTTTTAATTATTTTATAACATAAACCAAAAAATACCGGTCTATTTATTCACCACAACTAATATAGAAAAGAAATAATAACACACAAAACTACTAAATAAAATAAAAAAAAAATCATAAAACTTAATCATTATATTCATTGAAGAGGTATTTTTGTGCTTAAATGCAATAAAATTCTCTTATTTTTTAAACAGGCAATTTTTTATTTCTTAAAGCAATACTTTATTCAAGATAGAACGATTGGAATTTCTTATTTTCTTCCATTTTTTAATATAATTGCTTCATTAATTCAATGATAGTACTCTTTTTATCTTTCTTAAGTAAAAATTAAATATCATGCTAAGTTTATTTTTAATTTTTATTCTTGCCTACAAATTTTATTATTCTTACTATATACTCACTTCCTATTCTTATTCTTCAGCAGCATTTAATAAATCAATGCAGAAATAAGATTTATTCTCAATATCTTATTCTACATCAATGTATATTCTATCATCATTATTATTTTTATATTAATTATTCTGATCTAATGATCTCTATTATTATTATTAGAAAATTTGGGTTTTTTCAAAATCAGCCAGGGAAGTAATCATAGGAAATTCGAGTCTGTCTTATTAAGAAAATTCTAATTCTTTTATATTTATATAATTTTAATCAAAAATCTAAAAAGGATTTTAATAGATGTTTTGCTAAAAGCATTAAAAATTTAAATCCTCTTAAGATGACAGATATTAGGAATATTAATCGCTTTCTTCTTCTACTATATTCATGAAATTATTGTTGAAAATTTCAGTATAAGTTTAGTTGTATAAGAAATTTTCAGACTAATATGGATGTTAATGGCAGCTTTCTATAGAATTATTTTCATTTATGTTATTCATTTTTTTTATTTATATATATTTTTTTCTTTGGTAATTTTATTAATTTAATTAAATATATTCATAAATTAATAATCTAGTTATAATATTAATATATTAATATAGAAATTTTTAATAAGTATGTTTATAGAATAAAATATTTTATAAAAAGCAATATTAAATTTGATATTGATTTTTCTGTAGATTCTGAATGATTAGATATGTATAAATTATAGTTTAAATTCTATTATTAGATGTTATATTTATTTTTAAAACTGTTTTCAATACATTATTCTCAGTTTTAAATGTATTTCATATGTAGTCTCCTACTAATGTATTATTTTTATTTAATTAAAAGTATAATATTTTTACGTATAAATATATATATATTAAGTTAAAAAATTTATGATAAATCAATTCATATATACATTAGCTTATTGATTTACTTATTTAAGTATATATAATAAATGTATGTAGTTTTTATCACTATTAATTAGAATCACTTTCATCTATAATTTGAAGATCTCTTTTATCTAACTTTAAACCCATATATTTTTTCATTTTTTTTAGCTAAAATAATGTGAAAATAATTAAAACTAAATAATTTAACGGTAAATTATTAATTATTTACTCTCTTTATTTATTTAGATTTACTATTACTTTCTAAAACTTCTAAATTTTGCTAGTAATCTTTAAAACATATAATAACTTTATAATGAATAGTTTTGTTCATTGCACCTTATAAATAATTTTAATAAATAATTTCAATTATTTTATAAAACTTTATTATGATTACTATCGTGACCCCTTTTAACAATCATTATTTAGGATATATCTGAAATTGCTCTTTCGTTTACCTTCTTATAACAACATATGTTTTTCTTTGTATATATTAACTAATCATTCTTAAAAAAATAAAATAATTTTATTTATTTCATAATGTTAATATAATAGATTTACTTTAGGATCTATGTCAATTTATTCGTATTTTACAGCAAAAATAAAGCTAACTCCTATGCTTATGATAAATATGCAAATTATATATTGCCACCAGTGCCTTAATTTACAGAAAAAATAAACATAGAGTAATATTTAACTAATATCAACTATAAAAATACCCCTCTCTAAATCCAGCTATCAGGACAGATTTATTGCTTGTTGCTAAACTAATTAATAAAAATAATCCTAATATTATGATAAGTAACCCGACTGTCCATATTATTATGGGAGTTTAGTAAAGAGTATATTTCTAATTTTTCAATTCTTTTTCCTCTAATTCTGGTTGAGTTTCAATTTCAATATCTATATGTTCCTCTAAAATAAATATATTTTATAATTATTGAATTTATATAGATTATATCTTTAAATAATGGTATTATAAGTATTCTTTAACATTAATTATAAAGAAAAAATATATTTTAAATCAACGTTTCTTATAAATAATATTAATTAATAAATGCAGTATACAATCTAGGTATTTTTCAGCTTTATCTTTCTAGCTCTTATTATCATTTAGACCATATTTTTTTATCTTTTAGCTGCTGCTAATACCCCTGCTCTTCCAACAAGCATTTTTTCTTTTTTAATTAATAATAATGTTTTTATTATTTTTGGCTTTTTTTATTTCTATATATTTTTATTTTATTGGAATTTATGTTAAAATAAATTTTTTTTAGATAATAATTTAATATTACTTTATTTTATTAATAGTAATTTTTAATCAAAATAAATCGCTCACATTAATTGCATAAGAGATTTTTTTTCAAATATTTGTATGTTTAAAGAAAATTATGCATTAAAAGTTATTTTATAGATTTATTAATTAATTGAATTTATATGAGAAATATTATTATTATTAACTATAAGCTTTTTTACATATAATTAATAATTTCTATTAGTTAAAACTTTTTTTAATTATTTTCCAATATTTAACACAATAAATAGAATTTATTTAAAATATTCATAGAAACTCATAAAAAGAAACAATTTCTACAACTACTTAACAATTAATAAAAATTAGAAATGATATAGAAATAAATACCAGAAATAAGTCCAAGAGTTTTTTAAGAATTTAAAACTATGGGTTTTACAGAATAGTAAATCAGATAAGGATGGGGTATAGCATAAACATAAAATAAAGAATTATTAGATGTATTGTTAAGTTTATAATCCACGTATTTACTATAAGATAAATATATTTAAATGATTGATAATAGATCAAATTTAGAGTTTTAATAAATTATAATATTTAAAAATTAAATAGACCCAATCAAAATTCAAATTCATCTTCATCCAGAAAAAACTCATAAGCTGAAAAAGTAACCATTATAAATATTAAATACTAATTAATATTTCTAAGATTTAATAAATCATTAATACATATGCTTATTAGTTTACTAAAGAATAGTAGGAAGACGATTTTTTGCATATATCATAAAGAAAAAGAGAAGATAATATCCCTGTTGGGCTTCGGAATAGAGGAAACAGTATATATAAAAAATTAGGAGTTTTACTATATTAAATATTACATTCTACTATATATATATAATATTTATATAATTTTTAAAAGCTTGCTATTTTAATTCTCTCATTTAAAGTTATTTTTATAATCCTATGTTTTTGGAAATGGTAATGAATTATCGATATCCTTAGAATGTTGATGTAGATTAGCTGAACAAGAGTTTAGAGGATAAAAATAGAATAAAAACATCAATAAATTTAGTAGTGCATCTACAAAGACTGTTTTCTTACATGATTTTTTCGCACAAAAAATATTCAGATCCCAAAGAAGTATTAGAAAACATACTGGATGATTAGGGAGTTAAGATTTAAATTGGAGAAGAATAAGACGTTGGAGAATTTAATTTGAATTTTCTTTCAAGAATCGAAGAAGGGCTGTCATATGACAATTATACTGCAAATTCATAGAATAAGAGTTATAATACGCCTCAAAAAAACAAGTAGAACAATGCTTTTGATGATTTATTGGACATTGATTTTTCTCAAAATTAGGGAAAAGCCCAATCATCAACTCTTTCATAATCAAATATTTCAAATAGTTCTTCGTTTTGTGCCAATGACGAATTGCTACTATCTTCTGGGAAAAAGCTCAAGGTAGCCTTAGAACACAAGGACTAAATGTTTTCAAGAATGTTTTATGGGACAAGAAAAGAGTATATAATTTATTTTAAAGACGAAAAAAAATATTAATCAGATTCAGATCATATATTTGCGCCCATTATTCTTGACATGAATCATAAAGGTACACCTATAAAATCACATTAAAAATTTTATCACAAAACTAGCTCAAAGTATTTACATTTTAGATTTGATCAACAGCTGGAAAGCCTATAATAATACTATTTTGGAAGATTTCAGAACAGAATAAAATTTTGTAACTGATGCTTAGAAAGAAATATGGATGAAAACAGTTCCTGATATATTGATGTTTTAAATTTAGAGAGTAGTTTACGATAAAAATAAAGGAAAGGCTTAGAAAAACAACTAATATTTTCAATTTGAAAAACAAATATTTGTTGACCAATTTCTTTTAAAAAATAGAGAAAAAACAGTTAAAAAAATGAGCAAAATGACTTATTATAAATAAAGGTAACAAGAATTGTAATTTCTATTTAAATATAAATTATTTATTTATATATATATTTTTTAGATTGATGAATTAGAAAAAGAATACCATTTATATGTCTAAAGCAGAAAAACTAACTCTTTCTAGAATTGTTTTTTACTTCTATTAAAATAAAACGAATAAGATATATAGAGAAAAACTTATTTTCCTGAAGAAGATGTTATATAAAATTCCGTCTAAAACTCGAATGGATCTTCAATTTTACATGACTCTGAAATATCAAGTCAAGATAGGATAGAAAATTTAGATGAATAATATATTTAATTACATGAATTTTTGTAATTGATGGATGATCCTGAATGGGGTATAAATCTTCCAAAGTAAATTAAGTAAACAATTAAAGAATTAGACAAATGCTAAAAATAGTCCATAGAAATTGAAAATTAGTTAAAATCAGATATAGAAGCATTAAAATAAGCATAATAAAAGTTATTCAAAGATATGTAAAATCACAAGTATGTTTTACATGGAATATTAATGCATGAAGGAAAACATAGTAATAATTCATTAAGATTTAATTATAAATAAATTAGTTTCCTATTTTTATTAATTTATAAGATTCTGGACATTATTATGCATATATCCATGATTTTCATTCAAATTAATGGTTTAAATTCAGCGATATATAAGTGTAGGAGGAAGATGAATAAACGGTATTTTCAAAGGCATATGGAGGATCAAAAAATGGTGTAAGTGCCTATTGTCTTCTTTATTTGAGTTAAAATGTTCTCTAAAACCCTATTAAATATAATTATGGCCATTTTTAAAATATTGATAAAAGAAATTTTGATCACCATTTAGCTCAGTCCAAGGTTCCTAAAAACTTAAGAGAAGAAGTACTAAAATACTAAAAAATAAATTCAAATTATTAATATAATTGATTAAAATAGATTGAAAAAGACAATTAAATATTAGGCGAATAGTAAAGTAAATATTTGATGATGAAGACTGGAGATACTATAGCTGAAAAATATGTAGAAAGATTTGAGTATTTAAATAAATTTTTTTATAGTAATAATTGCATATTATTTGAGTAATATTTTTTAATGTATATATATGTATAGGTTTATTAATACTTATGTCAGATAACATAAAGAAAAATAAAGAATAATATTAATTAATTCAGCGGCTTATATCAGGTTTTTAGCTGATAAAGAAATAAATGATACTTCCCTCCATAACTAATTAATGGAAATTTTTAAATGGAGCATATTAGATGTATCCATAAAAGATGTGTCATCTAATATACTTACTCTACGAGACTTGTAGGAAAATAAGGTTCAAATTTTATATGACAGGTTAATATTTTAATTTTCTAATATGACCAAATTCAAAGTACCTTAGAATATCAAACTATCTCACTAAGACTTTGCTCATCTTGAGAAATATAACTATGAATATATAGCGAAACTTTAAAGTGTGGGAGCTTTGACATATTCTATTGATCAGGTGTCATCAAACAATTGGGAAAGCTCTTTGCAAGGATTATATCATATTCTTATAGTAGTAATAATTGTTTATATTTAGTGCTCATTAAATTGAATATTATTATAAATAAATAAAATAAAAAATTTATTTTTTAGAATGAAAACCCCAATGAATATTTCTATAATCTAGGAAGAGATGTTTTGCGTGTTATTTTAATAAAAGTCTCTTGCATCTTGTTTGAATATGCTTTTAAAGGACATGATAAATCAGTTAATGTATTTATTTTTTTTCTTTTCTTTTATTAAATAACTACGAAAAAAATAAAAAAATAATTTAATATTTTAAATTTATAGAACTAACAATTATTTAGTTTAATTGTATTTTTTACAAAAAAAATGCTCCCTTAAAACGATACTACGTATAAATAAGTCAAGCTAATGCTTGAAGAATTTATTTAATACCATGGAAGTATGTTTGATTCTAATTCTTTAAGTAGATTAAAATTGCAATTAAAGAAATTATCAGATGCTTTACCTAATGATAATAATAATAATGATTAATATAAACAAATGATTCCAAGCGTAAAAAATATAATATTATAATAATAATTCAATTCTTTAGTTATTAAACAAATTATTGGTGTATATATTAGGAACTGAAAGAATTAATTGAAAATATTACATAGAAATATTAAAATTACATATGGTAAGTGTCAGAAGAAAATGATTTAATGCACCAAAGGATTACTGATAAAATGCTAACTCTTAAAAATGCTCTTAAAGTAAAAAAAATAGCAAGTATTAATATAAAATTTTAAAACTAATTAAAATTAACTTTTTAAAATAAAGGACTTTATTGAATTTCATAAAATTCTAAAAGGAGCTAATCAATTACCACTTAGAATTGAACAAAGAATAAAAAACGGATATCAGCCTAATATTTTAATGTGAATATGTTTGATCTGAGATAATAAAACATAAAACTTTTTCTTATTTTTATAAATATTTTTGGCAGTTTATATTTTTATATATAAAGAATGCTTATATTTATAAAACAATCCATATATTTTAATAGTAGTTAGATATTCAATTTTTGTATTTATTAATTAATATATAATCATATCCAATAATTTAACATACCTTAAATTATTGCGTAATAGTTTATAATTATTAAAACAAATTCGTAATTTTGATACGGTAGCAAGTAATAAATGTAGAACTTAAAATCTAATCCAATTTTTAGATAATATAAAAAGTATATATCATATAGTTAGTTAATAATTGAATTTGTTTCAATTTTTTGAGATAAATAAAAAATATAAATAAAAATTAATTGATAAAAAAATAGTAATACACTTTAAACTCTCTAAAATATATAATGAATACTCTATATCATAAATTTATATTTTATATAAATAATAATATATAAATAATTTTATAGTATATATATACAAAGGAAAACTATATATTAATATGGGAAAAGTAAATATTTTAATATTAAATTTTTATCATAAATTTTATCAGGCCTATTTCTTCGTATATAATCAATATTAGAATTTTTATCATATTTTGTAATTCTATTTATATTATTTATTCCTCAAATTCCACATACGGTGGAAATCATTTATCCTTATTTTTTAATCTACTTTTTTATAATTTATGAAAATTTAATGATCTTGCTTATGTTTTTATTTAAATTGATATTATTATTTAGTAATTATTGATATTTATTAGTATATTATATTTATTATATAAGTATTCTTTATATGTATAAGGGTATACATTTTCATTAATATATTTACTGTTAATGGAAGGAATTAGGAAAAAAGTGAAAAATTGTTTCATTATTATTAGTAGTAGTAATATTTAGATTTCAATTTTCGAATTCATCATCCGAAGTTGAAGAATCAAAATTACATTTATTATATTAAGATTTATTATTAATATTATTAAATGGCTTAATCTATGACTAAAACTTCAATGATACAACAGAACTGCTGAAAGTTGTTGAATTATCGTCATCTCTGTTAATAAATAAAAATATAAATAAATTTTTTTTTATTACAGACAAGTATTAAAAAATTATAATACTTGTCAATTTTTTATAAATTAAAAAAATTATTTATTATTTACGCATATGTATTTTAGTTTTCTATTTATTTATTTTTCTAATTTAAGACTTGCATATTATGGTTAATAAAATCACCCTTGTTTTCTTTTTATTCATCTTTCTATTTTATTTAGTAGCTTTATGCAGAAGTTATAGTACCTATCATCTAATTGAAAGAACTGATTTAGGGATCACGGAAAATTTGGTTGGGGGCAGATAATTAGGTTGAAGGAACATTTTTTTATAGGTTTAAACTCTAAAATAATTTTTTCGGCTGTTTATTAAGAGGAGGTGCATTTTCACAAATTTTTTTCATTAAAAGTGATTTTCCGGTCTCAGCCCCAATCAATTTTTACTAAGGAGAGTCGAAATTGAGTTTTGTCTTGGTGAGTTTAGTGATGTCTACCTTCTGTTTAACTTGAATTTCTCGTTTAGGTATTCTAGGTTTGTCGTCCTTCATTATTTTTATAAAGTAAGTAATTTTTTTGTTTTTTATTCGGTCGAAAAAAAAAAAATTATATTATATTAAATTGTTTCCTCCAAATTATTATAAGCAATTAATTTACTTTTCTATTTATTAAATAATTAGTTCTACAAAAGGAAAGAAAAGAAAATAGATAACTTTGATAATCGTGCATGTAAAAGTATAAATTTTAACGCAAAAAATATATTATAATAATAATAATTATCATTATAATAAATTATTATAATTTTATAAAATTAAGAAAATTTAGAACTGATAATATATTTTATTATATATTAATTTTATTAGTTTAGAAATTATAAAAATATTTTATTGAAGAAAATAAAATAACACTTTATAGAATGATGTTTTATAATTTATAAGATACATATTTTTAAGGGGGCTTTTTCTTCCAAAGATATATTATTAAGTTATTTAATTATAAAGATTTTTGCTAATACTCCTACCTTAGAAAAATTATTAGACTTATTAATTTAGAAACCAATATTATAATCACTAAAAAATGTTTTATTACCACAATTAGCATATTCTAAAATATAAATGACAATAACAATATTTTGGTCTACTTCTGGTATGTTATTATTAAGATATGTTTCAATTTTTAGAATTATTAATAATATTTGAAAGTAGAGTTTATAAAAATGCATAAAGCAATAAGTTTATGAATCATTACCAATTTTTCTAATAATTCCAAAATCTCAATATGTATTATATTGTATTTAAATTTATGAAGATATATTGAATTTATTTTATATAAACCATGTGTAGGATAGCATATCTATTAAGAGCCTTTTATAAAAAACTTATTCTTAAAGCTGATTCTTTAAATTTTTTTTAGCGGTATTTTATTTTTAAGCGCCAAAATAATTAAAAATAATTTTCATTAAATGGTTAGAATAGACTCCAAAAAATTATATCATAATTCAAGCTTATTTTTTAAATTTTATATAATATTTTCCATAAATTTACTTTAATTTTAATTAAAACTATAGTAGGCTAGACAAATTTAATATTTATTTGTTGCAAATTGTAGTTAAAAAATTTTTAAGCAAATTTACTAAAAAAAGTAATAATAATAGAAAATAATTGTTTTATATATTACATACATATCGTATAAATCTTTAAAATAATTGTTAATAAACCCAATTAATATTACTTTATATATTTACCTTTTTAAGAAAAATAAAATATTTCTAGATACATATATTATACTGCTAATAATTTTTATGGGGAGTTTCAAACTTTAACCATATGTTAATTGATATACTAGATAATATGAATGTAAAAATATATGAAATATCATTTAGGAATAATAATAAATATATATATAATAATACTAAGATTTTATTAGATATGAAATAAACAATAATTATTTAAATTGCTTTAGTATCTATTTTTATTATATTAGGATTAAGCTAAATGCATTTAAATACAGGAATAAATTAGAGTGATAGATATTTATATCATTTTGGAACAATAATTTATTATTAATTATTATATTTTTACCATAATAACAATAAGGAGATTCTAATATTTTGTATTTATTATTTATAGAAAATTTAGAAAAACTATTCAATTTAATTAAAAACCGAATAAATCAAAATATGTCTAATTAAAATAGTTCCATAGTAATTGTAAAAAAATTTTTTAATATTAAAATTATTAATATTTATTTTATGAATAAATAGCTCAAAATTATAAATAGAAGTTTATTACTTAATAATATTTAAATATATAATACTAATATCACATAAAAAAAGAGTATTTATATTTGTATTTATATTAAATACAATTTATTTTAAAACATATAGAAAAATCGTTTTAATTGCATTTTATCAGATAGTAGCAAAAAATTGAGTTATAATATTTATAACATTTACCTTGAAATAAACTAAATAAAATTTATTCCTTACTTAAAAGAAAATAAAGAGAACAACTAACAAAATATAATACATAAATTCTCAGTAAATTTAAAGGATTGTTTTAAAAATAAACTAAATGCATCATAATATTAGCTACGCGACTCCTCTATAATGTCCTTCACAACACATTATGTATAATGCTAATTAAACTTTATAAACTTAAGTAGGTTAGCCTCCATCTAAATATTAAGCCAATTAATAATATCCGTATGATTTTAATGAACCAATGTATCCTGTATTACATGAACCTCATTATTATCCATATGAATATGAAGAAGCAATGAGAGAAGCAGCTAAAAAATGAGATTGCAAGTAAATATAAATAAAACAATAAAACTTATAAGTTATTTTCTAGTTTTTGGTATAAAGTTTCATTTCTAATACTATTTATTAAAAATTATAAAATTATATTAAATAATGGAATATTAATTACTCATATTTAATTTTTTATGTTTTAAAAGGAACAACAGCAAGACAGTTCAGTTCAAAAGCCCTATAGATTACCAAATAAACCCTACAAGCCTGAGTATATTGATATCGAAGAATTTGCTAGTATATTCAGAGAAATGGTTATGTATGAAGTAAAGTGTGAAGCTTTAAGAGTATAATTAGCTTTATAACCTGATTTTAGAATTCCTGTATTGTAATATTTCGAAAAATTAACATATTTTTTGAAATGCTTGCTTACTTATTACATATAATATATTAAGGTGGAGAATTTTTGACAGAGCTCCTAAAACAAAAGGAAAATAGCAAAATGACTTTATAGGATTAGAAGATTTCATAAAGGGATCCAGAGCCTTTTCTGTTGATTCTGACCCTATAGATATTAAACTATTAATGAGTAAGTATAAAAATGTGGGGGGAGGAAGCTATGGAGCAGGGGCCAGTCATGATAAAACTGCCACAAAAGAAACCCATCACGAACATAAAACTAACTTCGACTATCTTTAATTAGAGTAAGATAGAAATAGAATCTTATAATATTTTTTCATATGTTTTTATAATCATAATTGGATCTAATAACATTAATTTTTCTAGTTATTAAGAGTTTTTCGCTATATTTTATCCTTTAAGTAAAGGGGACATATTCGATTAAAAATTAAATACATAAGACACTGATTCTGATAGATGTAATTATTTAATAAACCTGAAAAATTTTATTTTGATGTATATTTCATATTTGATTTTTTTTACTAAGTCTTCTATCGAACCAATATGCTTATTGAAAGATTATTAAGAATGATGCTATCTCAAGAAGATGCTTTTGAATATTTTAGAAGAGAAATAGTGAGAAAAGGAATAGATTTAAATGTGGTGTTTAAAAAAATTAATGTTTCTAGAGATAAGAGAGTAAATGCAGATGAACTTAGATTATTTTTAATTGATTATGGGCTAGCAGTAATAAATTTTTTATAAATACTACCATAATATCTATGCTATTTAAATTATAAAATTTATGTAGGTTACAAAAGAAGATTTAATGCTATTTTTAATGAGGTTGGATAAGGAAAACACAGGAACTTTTGGATAAGATGATTTTTTGAGAGAATTTACTCCTAGACTTTCTCTAAAGAGATGATCATATAATTTTTAAATAAGTAGATATAAAATATAAAATATTAATAAATAAATGATTTTCCTAAATGTGCTAAGTTAAATTATATATAGAGTTGTTATTAAATTTTAATATAATTTTTGAATATTTTATACTAATTTATAAAATAAAAAATATCAAAATTATTTAAAGTATACATTATATTGTATAATTAAAAATTATCATTTACTACTACGATAATGAAATTTTAAATAAAATTATTTTACTATTTATTTTATAATTGGTATATAATTAATCATATAATATTATTAATATTAGATAACAAATAAATTATTATTATAAATTAAATTTTGATGATTATATTATGCATTTGAATTATAAATTCATTTTTACTTTATTCAATATTGAATGAATAAATAAATTATGACATTAAAGAATACACACTTATATGAATCATAAAATCAATAGCCGTTTTCTTCAATTAAGCAACTAGGTCCTAATTCTAGCTCAAAAGAATACTCACTTTTGAGATCAGAATCAGCTTTTTCTTCATTATGATCCTCTATGTTAGAGCTACTGACTATATTACTTGTAGAGCTTGCAGATAACATTTTATTGTTAACATTTTATGGTTCTGCATTTAAATATATTCCAGAATTTTGCTTAGGAATAACATGACTTTATAATTCTTGTTATTGCTATAAAAATTTTAAATGGTCTCTATTAGTTTTTTGCAAAGACTGCTACTCATCACTATGGTCTTATATTAAGTTAATTTTAGCAATTCCATTTGAAATATTAGGAATTTCATATTCATTGGTTAGAAAATTTGTTGTGGCTTTTTTAACTCCATTTACTGCTAATTAATGGTGCATTTAGTCCGTAAATTTTTTTTTATAATAAGATTAAATGTCTTCTTTTTTATCTTCGGAGTTTTTATTTTATTTTGAGCTATTGCTATTATTGTTATTGTTACTACCAATTTTTTATTCATTGTTTAGTAAATCATCATCAGAATCAGAATCATCAAAATCTAATCCTCCCAAATCTTATTCCAATATCCTTTCTATATCTCTAATTAAATTAATGAGCTTAATATATATTAGATAAATAGATATATATATATGAAGTAGTTTAAAAATTACTATCTCTATTTCTCTTCTAGTGAGCCTGATTAACTTTATTCTAAAAATTACAGCATTGATGCATTCACATTAAAAATCGACTGGTTATTAAAAAAACTCAGTAAATTTTAATTCAATCCGTTATCTAATAATCTTTCACTATAAACACCTCCAGGTTCAACCATTGAAGGGACTTTGCATGAAAAAGATACACTTTCTCTTTCTCCCATCCCCACTTTTGAAGTTCCTTTTTTAAATTCTCTTCTTTTACTGTATGATTCATTTCCTCCTACATCTAAAGTGTACTGTTTTTAATATTATTGCGTTGATTATTATTAAAATAGAGATTTGCTGGGAGCATTATTTCCACTCTTATTGTCTGTTGAAAATATTATTTATTTTATATTTTTAAAATTACATTTAATTATTTACCGATAATATCTGCAGAAGCTGTTTTTTCATTTAAAAATTAACTTCTTTTTTGTGCGTTATTTATATATGTATGAGTATCATTAGAATTGGTTCTGTTAGTGTGTGAAAGTCCGCTTGGAATTGCATTGTTTAAAGAACTTCCATTTTAATTAATCAAAATATCGTAGGAATTTAATCTATTAATTGATAATTGCTATTACTAAAGCCCATTAACTACATTAGGAATGTATTATTGAGGACTTTATATTTATTGAGTTTATTCAGTAATTTCAAACATTTTCGTATTGGTCTGAAAAGTATTGTTTTTTTCTCTGTTTGATTTACTTCTTAAACTATCAGTTACCGTTTGATGTGTATTGAATATACTTATGGAATCTGTCTGATTTAAATAAGATTTATTAATATTATTTACAAAGGGGTGTTTTAGCAATTATTTCGCTGTTGGTCTCTAACTTGCGTTGATTTAGAATATTTTTTGTAATAAATCTTTTAATTCAGGGTTTATTTTTCCCGGTAGGTAAAACTATTTTCCCTTTTTAAGCTGTTGCCCTATTTACTTTAGAGATAGTTCTTTATTTTATTTATTTCTCCATGGCTATCATTTTATAAATAATTAAATAAAGTTAAAAAATTAAAATAAATTAATTATCTAACCAATTAATTACGGTATTCCCAATGTACATTTCTAATAAAATATATCCAACACTCCATATATCAGAGGCGAAGGTGGGTGTTTATCCAAAAATATTTCTGGGGATGACGCTTGGCTTTTAATAAATGACAAGTTTTTTTTTGAGATTCTAAAAATAGGAAAATCGCTTAGTCGCACATTAGTTTTTTCAATCATTAAATTTGTGGGTTTTAAATTCCCATGCACCATGTTGTTTTTGTGTAGAATATAAACACATTTCAATAGCTATCTAGCTATTAATTTAAGTAAATTGTCCTCACTAAATCGTTTAAATATTGAAATTATATTTTTTAAAGACTACCCACTCATGTAATCCATAATAATATCATAACCTATACAAAAATATTATAAATGACAAATTATTAATAATTTTATTGTTTATATTGTGTACCATTATCCTTATTTTTAATTATATTTTTAATAGGGCAAAAGAACCGTTTAAACTCTGTATACAAAATTAAAAATTATTAAAGTGTTTTTTTATGAATTTTTAATAGTTTAGCCTCCTGAGCTGTATACTAATTATTTTAAATATTATTTATATTAGTAAAATTATTATAATGGTAAATATCATAGTTTTATTACTGATTTAATGACTAGAACACCTCCTGTTTCTAAATCAAGAGCCTAATAAGTTCTTCCCTATTTAATGCATTATCCTTTTTAAAACTTAATATTTGCATCGAAATTAAACCAAATGCTACTATTTTCTGTATTGGATCTAAATCTAGGAATCCCATTATCTTTCATTTTTTAACTGTTGCTCCGACTCATATTAGTAAAATTTGTATTATATTTTGATGCTTTATATTGCTACGCTATTTATTAAGAATAAGGGCTAGCATCTGCATTATTTGAATAAATAAAATTTTTATTGCTTTATTAATTTATAACTGGTCTGCTATTATTATTAACCTATGCATTTTTATTTTTATGAATATTCTTATATCTACTAGCATTAGGAGTCTATATTCCAGTATTCATTGTTTATGGAGAAAACGTCTGGGTGGGATTTGTGCTCATAGAGGCCAAAGGGTGATTAAATTTGTTTACAGCTTATTATGGAAATAATTACTCTAGTGATATATCATAGGATTATTCTTTATTAAATCCTCCTCCTTCTGAAGAATTGTCTTCTATATTTGCCAATATTTTTATAGGTTCACAATTTTGAAAATAATGACCTGTTTCGTTATGAGATTAACCTTTTAATCTGTCTTTTTTAATTAATTCTATATTTTCTTGATACAGAACTTGGATAAAAATGTATATAAATAAGAATTTTGCTAAAATATATTTTGTATTTTCCAAAAAAAAAATTGTATTTTTATAAATTACTTTGTAGACTTTCATTATTTTAAGGGTTATTGGCAAACTGTTATGTAGGTTTACAACAATTGCTCCCCATTGCCCAACCTTATCAACTTAAATATTTTTTTTTTTGTTATCTATATATATAGAATTTTTTTTTTATTGTTAATTAATTTTAGAACATGAAATATTGATAAAATATTATTACAAAATAATATGAATTAGAGAATTATTAAAAGAAAATGAAGAAGGGATTATTTAATTTATAACAAAAAATAGAAGTTCAATAAAAAACATAATAAATTATATTTTATTAACTTACTTAAGTAATAAACATAATATAGAGTTCTAAAATTGTATTTCTAATTATTTACACTATTAAAAATATAAATTAAAATATAGCTGTTTAGTAAATTATATATAGTATAATCATAAAGAAATAAATTAAAAAATAAATATATATACTTGAATATAATAATATCATGATTTATGCAGTAATTACTTAAATAAAATATGCAAATTTTAGCTTGCTAATTAATTAAATCTATCTTTCAATCTATTAATTTTTTTTTTTTTTTATATTCTCCCAAACTAAGTCCTTTTACCTTCATTTTAAAAATTAATTAATATTAATGAAAAATAAAAAAAAAAAAATAAATGTATAAAAAAATGTAATGGAGTCCTAGAATACATTAAATATCTATTTTAACATATTGTCATTTTACCATTATAGTTTTTATTGGAATAAAAATTAAACTAAATTTTCAACTAAAAAATATAATTTAGCATTATCTATTATTTTTCCTTTATTATTATATAATTTAAAATTTATATATATGTATCTATTTAGATATAATTTTGTTACATTTAAAAATATCATTATCCTAAATAGTTTGGTAGATTATTTTGAGCAAGTGATTTTAATATCACTAACCTCTAATTTCTCATAGAATTTAGATAAATAAAGAATTACTATTAAATTAATAAATAATAAATAATTTTTTCTATAATAAAATAAAAGATATTTATGGTGTTTGAAGTGAAAATCTAAACTTAAGATTTACACCGTTAGAAAAACTACGAAAAAACCCATAATAATTTTGATATAGGAAATATATAGCACCTTAGTCTAGATCTTAAAGAAAAAAGTGTCAGGGTTTCCATTGTGATATTTAATTTATTTTTATAAAATTTTTTTAAAATACCTATTTCTTATAATAATTTTTTAATCTACATCTCCTCTAAAGATGTTTAAATAAACTTTATGAAATAAAGTTCTCTTGTTTATCTAAAAAATTATAGAAAAAAACTTAATAATAATTATGTATAGTTTTATTTTCAATATTATAATATTATTATTTCGAAATGTTAGAATGTCAAGTGGCCCATTCATCTTTTAAAAGATTGGATGAGTGTATTACATGCTCTTTTTATTTAGGAAATATGTATCTGAGTATATTGTCTCTTAAAATATTATACTCATTTCTTTATTTCCGCAAAGATTAGTTGTTATATTAGTATATCATATTATAATTTAATTTACCATTTATTGAGTTTACATAGTAGATCATAATAAATCAAATGCTGAATGCTTATCTTACTTCCATTTTATTTCAGTATGTTGATTTAATTTTATGGTTGTTTTTTTATCTAAGGACATAAGCCATTTATTTTATATGTTTTATTTAATACATATTAAAATTTAAATTAGATCAATTTAATTATAATCAACAATTAATATAATTGCTTAATATTTAAAAGAATAAATTAAATTACACTTTAAAAGTGATTTTCAATTTAGGTGTGTTTACCATTTAAAGAAAGATTATTCTTATTAAATCTTATTATATGTAATTATTATTCTCTATTATTGTGTTATATTATATATCAATCAATTCTTTTACTATTAAATTAAAAATTATATAAATTAAACAATTAATTTGTAAATTAAAAATTATTCCTAATAGAGTAAACTGGAATTTGAAAAGATTGAGATTTCTTCAAGTAAATTCTATAAAAAAAAAAATTGATAGCATAATTTAAATTTGAATGGCGGAAAAAAATTATAATGAAGGGTGGTCTAAGGTTCAACCCATAGTAGATAAATTATATTAAATTTTAAATAACTTGTATGAAGGAGTTTAATAAAATAATGTAAAAATCACGATTTAGGATTACAGTCAAGCTTATACGTAAAAAAATTAGAAATTTTTTTCAATAAATAGAGAATTTTTATCGGTTAAATGAATAATATTTTAACCTTTTTTAAAAGAACTCTATATAATATGTGTCTTTAAAAAGAAACTCAATTGAATTAAAAAATCTATGAATAATATTCTGAAGTTATTGAAGTTTATCTAAAAAATAGAGTAAGTCTTTAATTTTATATTAATTTTATTTACAGAAATGTTTATAATATAGTTATTGAATTTTAATTGATATAAAGGTAAAGGTAATTTTAAGAGATCTTACAGGCGAAGAACTTCTTATTGAAGTTAATAAGTGTTGGGATGTTTACCAAGTTTTTATCAAATACATGACCAGATGGTTTGGTTATTTGGTAATTAGATTTCTTGTTTACAATTAATTTTAAATTAATTAGTTTATCTACCTATTTATATTTTCTTATTTCTATTTATTATTATAGGATAAGTCTCATGTAGCTCATAATGGGTTACACAGTTTACAATACATTGGTATCAATCTATGGAAAAAATCAATACATGATGAAATAAAAATGAAAATCATTCATGGGTATCTGTATATGATATCCTAAGACCGTATGGAAAGGTAAATGGACAGAATATTGATGAAAAAAATATCAGGAATATTCTTAAAAATCAATGAAAATGATTAGGGAAGTCAAAATACAATTTACAAGGAATTTGAAACGCAATTGCTCATGGAAACTTAAAATTTCTACAAAAAAAGTATTCAGATTGGTGCGATTCGTAATCATGTGCTGTAAAAATTTAATTTAATACAAACTAAAACTGCCACACTCTTACTTACTTACTTACTTACTTACTTACTTACTTACTTACTTAATTTATAAATTTCCAGGAATACCTTTAAAATGTGGAAATCTTAAAATAGCAAGAAGAAACCAGAATAGAAAGTTGCTTAGAAAAATATTCTTCATAATACAGCAATAATTTGCAAACTTTCAAAGAAATATAATCTCATTTTAGAATAGAACTTATTAAAAAATACAAAGAGTAATTGCTACAAAAAGAAACTGGATTTATCTATATGCTAAATTAAGAATAAACTCAGGTAAAAGAACCAAAAAAATAATTTATTTAATCAATTATAGGAATTAAATATATTTCATATAAGAATTTAACTCGAGTTTATACATTATTTAACGAATTGAATGACGAATTCGACCTTATTAAAGAATAGTTCCGATAATTTGCCGTGAAAAAAGGGACAGAACTTATATAGGAAAAAATTGACCAGGTAGCATTGCAAAAAGAAAAAGAACAGGATTAAAAACCAAAAAAGATGGAGCTGTAAATATAATAGTTTTATTACTTAAAAGAATTTATTAAAAAATTATTGATATTGACAGAATGATCCAGAATTCATAAGAAAGTTGTTTAGTTTTTACAAAAAATTTGAAAATCTAATTGTGAATTGTTTTGGGAAAAATTAAGTATTTTATTATTCTTTTAGAAAAGCTTTAGAGTCCTTTATTAATAATAAAATAGATGTAACTTAAATTGTATTTATTTAATTTAAATGATAAAAATTAATTTTTTATTTTGGGAAAGAATTATGGTGTATCTGAGTTATTAGCGAATTATACAGATAGAATTTTGAAAAAAAGAAATGAAAAATTAAATGAACAGGAAATAGAAGAAAATCTTTAATAGATAAACAAACTTTTCAATTCATTGGTGGATAAGGATTTGTTTTTATAAATTTATTAAAATTTGGTAATATTATTAAATAAGTAATAAAAAAAATTAATGTATTTAAATACTAATTCCAAGCTTGCTGTCAGACTTTTATAAGAAACCTCAGAGCACGATTAAACTGAAAGATAAATGATATCACTATTGAAAATGAGGTAAATATAAATTTATTCGGAAAAAATTAATAAAAAATTAAAAATGACTAGTTGCGGAGGATAGTCAACTAAGGGTTTAGAAGGAATGATATTAGATATATAGACGGCAGACGAGTTCAGAAAAAACTTTTAAAATGAATTTAAACAAAGTTAAGAAATTGATCCCTTATTGCCACAGAATATGGAAGTCAATGTAAAATTAAATTGGCACGCAATAAATATAAATATATTATATTTTGAATCTAGATTAAAGTATTATAGAAGGCAAATTGGCCAGCATATTAAGAAATAGAGTTGAACTTACCTCCAGAAATAAAAAATATTTAAGATATATTTACAAACTTTTATAATCGAATTAAAAGAAATCAAGAGTTGACATGGATCCACGTGCAGGGTTCCATGCAAATCATGACTACTTTCCCTGGGGGAAAATATATAATAGATTTGAACACAATCTAAGGAGCAATTCTACTTGTATTTTAAAAAGATGACTGGATGACTATCAAAGATATTGCAGAGGCGAGTCAATTGTAGCCAGAAATAATTAAGGCTAATATCTATAAAATGGTAGCTTAATTAGTGTATATATATGTATTTTAATTTTAAATATATTTTATATTTCTTTAGAGTAAAGATAAAGACCTAATAGAAAAGTCTCCATCATACAGTGAACAAAAGAAAATTGATATAGAAAATGACAAATTCAGATTTAACTTGAGTTTCAAATCCAGATAAAAGAAAATTTAAATTGCATAAGTTGTTCAGATAGAACGAGTTAAAAAAGGTAATTGAAATAAATTTTTTTTTTTTTTAAATTTATTTAGAAAATATATATTTGGTCCTAATATTTTTTTGTTAGAAAAACTTAATGAAAATAGGGAATTCGCTATAGAGGCTTCTATAGTGAGAATTATGAAATCGAAAAGAAGAATGAAATACGGAGATATTTTCCCAGAAGTATGCTAGCTTTTGAAGTAATTCTAGCCCGAAAAAAAAGTACTAAACAAAATATTTTTTTAATTTTATATATTTTATTATCATTGTATTTTGTATAGTAAGTTAAAGTTAAAATAGAATCTCTTATAGAAAAGGATTTTTTAGAGAGAGATCCTCATAATAAAGACATTATTCTTTACAAAGCGTGAAAAAAAAATTAATTATTGTTTTTTAGATATTAATAGTAAATAAATAAATAATATATAAAATTATAATTAGTTATTTTAATATATAATAAATTAATTAAAAAAATCTCATTATTACTTATAATCCTATATATTAAATTAATTGACATTATTTTGGAACAAATATTTTGTTTTTTAAAATATATAAAAAATTACTTGTGATTATCTCTCATATTAGGTTTTATTATATTATGTACAAAAGTAAATAAAAAATAAATTATGCAATGCTAGTGAATGAATAAAATCAAATATTTAATATATACAGATGAGGAATAAGTGAATGCTTATCCTAAAAAATTTATAATTTTGCTTTTTTTATAGATTAATCAATAAATGTATATTAATAGTTGCTATTATTACTTAATATTCTTAAATAATAAATTATCTCTAATAATAATAATATACCCACTAAAAATAGCAAAAAAACTAAAATAAATTACTTATATACAAAAAGCAAGTTTTTAGAAATTAAATTACTAGCAAAAGTACTTCCCAAACAGAAAAAAAAAAAATGGATGAACAAGAATAACAATTGATGGAGTTGTATTTGGACGCTCTAGAAAAGACATACACCAGCCAGTATGGATCGGAAGTAATAGCTGCGCAAAAGTATTTAGAAGGTTGCCAAAAAACTGATAAATATTTCCTGCGACATCTTCTCCTCATCATCGTAGGCGACGATGCCAACGTGTATCCCATGGGGACAAAGCAAGCTGCGAGCAATTTGATTTAAAAATATATTAAGACTTACCTAAACGATGCGAACAAAGATTTGGGTGTTTTGAAGGACTACTCCTAGTTAATTTTTTAGGCCTTCAACAGCAGTGACCTGCCCTAAAAAATCAAGCCTAGTTTGCAGCAGTCAATGTTGTTTTTTTTGCAATTCGATGATTCCGGCAACATAAGGAAACACTATTTGGAGAAATGTCTAGAGGTGTTGCAAAATCCTGCGGCCTACAGAGCGAACCAGGGAGAAGAAGTGCCTATGTCCAATACGATACAAGACGTAGGAAACATGGTGATTTCTTTGGGTTGTTTGTTCTAAGAAACTAAAACGGCGAAAGAATTGGACCGTCTTTTTTAGGCTTCTATAAACGAGCTAATGAGTGCTGCGAAATTCCTTATTTCCACTCTGTACCAGCCTTTATAAAATATCGTTTTGCAGGTAAAGCAGGTGGAGTAGCTACAACAATAGGATGGCAACGTCAGTCAGAATAGCAATGATGCATAAAGCCAACTCGACATAAGCAAGGAAATTATTAAGCAATGCACAAATGGTCTCAAAGAGGTATGCAATTGCATTCATCAAATTCTAAAAAAATTTATGATGAAAACAAGTTCTACCTACAAGACCTTGCTTTACAAATTCCTGCAAACTCAGGCGATATCCGACTTCCTTATTCAGGTCCTCGGAATTTAAATTCCCAACTCCACGCAACTGCCGAACTGTTTCATCAGTATCTCGGGAATAACCTACATCGATGCCCAACTCAACAACGTAAAAAACAGGGGAGTTAAAATCCTGAACAAGGTTTTTCTGTACCTCACTCAACACCAAAAGCAAGTAGATGTAGGCAGTTGTGCCTTTTGCGCTTCCCTACCCGTTTTGCTTCCTGTAGTGATCGACACTCCAATCAAGTACGTAAACTCCCTGTAGAAGGACTAGCTTGAACAGGCAATTTTCGAAAAAAAAAGCTCTGGCAATTTGCTCACACAGAGTCTCGTTCTGTGCGAAATTTTCGTACAATTCAACGAATGTATACAGAAATTCCTTGAAAACTATCGATAACTCGTTTTGGACGTCATATTCCCTCTCCTCAGAACCTCCAAATTTGAGATGCAGGATTTCAAAGAAAACCCATAGGAATTCAAAAATCTGTCCCTCGATGTTGTCGAAAAGCAACATTCCCTCATTCCGAAAACGCAGGCCGCGAAACTTTTGGAAGGTTTGTGCGATAATGTAGATGGATGTGCCACCTTCGTAGTGCAATGTTCCATTTCTTTCATTGAAAATAACATGATTATCATTCAATAATAGTAATAGTAATAGTAATAACAACAATAATTGCAGTTATAATTCCCCACTATGTAGCAATACTTTGGCTGCGTGTTTATGTAGAACTCAACAACTGAAGAGTAAGTTGAAACCAGTTTTTTAGCACTAGCGATCCTTCCTTATTTATATTTGAAGAGAGCCGATTTGGCTTAGTATATTGAGAAAATGCTCTCCATATATGGATTTCTTTTTTATTCGCCGCAAATGAGCAGCATAGTAAAGTGCCGAATGGTTCAAATGTTGGGAGGTAGAGAACACATTAATTATTTTTAAAAAAGGCTAGTTTTTAAACCAATATTTCTATTTTAATTTTTATAATTTAATTAAATTTAGGAATGCATGAGCAATTGTTTTAAAACGTGAAGGAAAACCAGCAATACGACCAGTTGATAGCCTACTTGATCGACACGCTATTGGAAGCAGAAAAGAACAAGGAAAAGGCTTTTTCTTTGATAATAGTGTCGCAACTAATCGACATTTACGACAACAAAGAACAAAACAAAAAGAATTTATTTTCTCTCGGAAACCATTTCAAATCTCTCATCAAATATCTAATTCCAACCCAAAACCCCGAGTACTTCGATCTCATCACCGCCATTATCGCCAACTTTGCTCCTTACTTATCACACCACAAAAACCTCGTGACCTCAATCGTGGAGATGGTGAAGGCCAAGTTGTCAATTTTGTTTCAGAAACTGAGGGCAGAAAACGTGAAAAACAAGTCGAAGAAAACAATTCTTTTCAACAAGTCGCTTTCACTCATACAATTCATGGTTGAACAAGAGGCTTTCAAGCCCTTACTAGGTGAAATCGAAGTACACCTTATTGAGGTGTTCGAATTATTTTAGTACCCTTAGGAAAATTTCGTTTTTGATGTGATCAACATTTTGCGTTCCATGATCAAGGGTCAGCAAAAACTGAGCGAACAAACATTCGGAATTATCAAATTCTTCGGGCCGTACATCGAATAAAGGAATTTCGTTTTGCACGACATGGTTTTGCTGCTGAATTTGTACATATTCTACGGAGAAGCATATTTCAAATCGCAGCCTTAACAGCTGGAATATTTATTGCAAATTTCGTTCAACGTGATTAATTCTTAATTCCCGAACTCTTCAGACGCCGACAAGGCGGAGGGAGCCATTTTAATTCACAACATTATTGAACATTATGGAGATTTGTTTTCAGAAACGATGTGGGAGTCGATAATTTCCATGACTTTCAGCACTTTGGAGTCTTTCAGCAGTGAAAAAACGCTAGATTTTCTGTACGGCAGAGTGATCGGAATTTTCTTGGCCTGCTTCATGGTCAATTTCGACGCAGTCATTAATTTGATTTAGAAACAAAATTAACTGGAAAAATTGGTAGTTTATCTCACTTCGAAAAAGGAGTTCTTCCGTCACGTGTATGACACGAAGGCGTTCATATTGGGAATGACGAGTTTGGTTTTGCACCCGAATCTGCCCGAACAACTGCAAGTTTACTATCCGAAAATTTTCTACACCGTCATTGTTTTGTTACGGAACCAAGTGCTGCTGAATGAAAAGGAGCAACAGAAGAAGCTCAAAAAATAAAAAGAAAAACAAAATGAATGCCAAAATAGTAGTAACAAAGATGACGATTATAGTTATAACAGAAAATTCAAAAACAATGAAGACGAAATGGGAAATGAAGACGAAGAAGATGACGACCGAATCGGACACCCAGACATTGAAAATATTTTCCCGCCCGCCTACGATCTCGACGAAGAAGAAGTGCCGACCGATGTTATCTAGGATGACTCTACGCTATAGAAGGTCAAAAGTAAAATCTTGCTTATGGATGAGTTTTCCTTCTTCAAAAACAAACTCATACAACTCAAATAACAAGATTTCGGACTTTGTCAACGATTGGTGCAAACCTTAGATCAAAATTTGCAAAATTTTGTCGGACAGCAACTGTTGAATACGCAAAGAGTGTAAATTGATGAAAATAACCAAATTTCCACCACAAGAAAAATCGTTAAAGTTAATAAAAGACCCCTTTAATAGTAGCAGTAATAGTTCTAAATGCCATAATAGTAATAGTAACAAAATTAACAGCAATAATAATAATTATATGAATAACAATAGAATTAATAAAACTAAAATACTTTCTGACAGCTTCTTAATTAATTATTTATTAATAAATATTTTATTTTAGATATTTCGTATATTTATTTACCATCTACGATCTCAATTAATAAAAAAAAATGTTAAAGTTTGAATACAAAAAATTTATATATTTAATTATTTATTATGACCGATAAAAACAATCCAAATTAAATTTTATTTTTGAAATAACACTATTTAATGACACTTATTAGTTAATAAATATTAATATTACACATAAAAAATACTATTTTTACGAAATTACAAAAAAATTCAAGAGAATAACTTACAAAAATATAAAAAAGAAATTCTTAAACACCAAAATATATTTCCAATTTTTATTAGCTCAATTATAAATCAATCCGAAAAATACATAAAAAATTTTCAGATAAGCAAATGAGTGCCTCGCGATATGATACAGTAGAAACTAAGAGTAAATAATTTGCATTAATTTTCAACAAAATTATAAATAAAGCCTAAAAAATTAAAGAAATTTATTATTTATTATCATACAATCAAAGAAATAAATTCTTAAGCGCATGAAAAATACCTAACAGAAAGTAAGAAGCTGAAAGATCTTTTACATAAATAGTAATAAATGCAAAAATCAGAACTTCAATCTACTTACGAAAAAGAACACGAGTAAAATTACTATTCTGAGCAATAGCAAGAAGAGCCAGAAATCATAAGATCGGCCCACGTGCATTATCAATAGCCGATAGTATAACAAACACTGATAACTCCAATTCACAATCTACCTCCGCACTAAACTTACCAATCAAAGGAATCAATTAAAATAAAAAAGAAAAAAACGGTCACAGCAAACACGCCAGTCACTCCAGATTTGACAGGATATAGAGATCGCCTCAAATTATTGAACCGAAAGTATAGCCTGTAGAGTTTTCAACTTAAAATTTAGAAAATGAAATCAAAAATTTACAAGACCTTGTTAGATAAAGAAACAAACCAAAGGGGTCTTCTAAAGAAGAAAAAATTGAAATTGTCGTAGATTAAAAGGATAACGGATCTGTGATGAAGAAGTTGGTAAAAAGAAATCAAAAACTGGAAAAAGAATTAGCTGCCTTAAAGGGCAAATACGAAGAATATCTTTACAAGTTTAAAACTCTTAAAAAGTCTTGGTCCGATAAAGACGACGAATGCCACAAACTGAAACAAGAAAACCATAAAACGAAGTAAGAGTTGAATGAAATAGTTATAGAAATGGAAAGATACAAGGTAAAGTACTTATTTTTTTTGCGTTTTATATAAAATACAAAAGTATTCATATTTAAAAAGATGAGGTGTCACTATTTAGAAGAGGAATTAGCCAAATTAAGGAATTTAAAGTCTGAAAGTAAATCAGAATTTCAAGCATACCCTTTCCCAAACACTTTTTAAATGCCACAGCCTCAGATATAAGAAAAAATTGTAGAAAAAATAGTGGAAAAGCCAGTTGAAGTTGAAAAAATTGTTGAAAGAATTATAGACAGGCCCATAGAAGTAGAGAAAATTATAGAAAAAATAATAGAAATTCCAGTAGAAAAAATCGTTGAAGTAATATAGGAAATCCCCGTGCATATCGATAATACTTTTGAAAGGGTATTTTTTTTTTATTAAAATTATTTTGCATTACAAATTTTACTTAAAATTTTTAAGGAATCATTGAGATAGCAAATTGCACTAATGCAAAGAGACTTAGATTTAATGTCAATAGAACTCGAGGGAAGAGTTAAAGAAGCCTAGTCTTGGTAACAGCGATGTGTTCAATTGGAAGAGCACCACAGAATTGGAGAAGAAATGAATAGAATGCCCAGGGAGTAATAGGAGAATATTGTTAATGAAAATACTCAGCTTAAAAAGAAAATAGATCTTTTGTACTAAGAAATCAATGACATAACTTATTAGAATGACCACAAAAATTAACATTTGGAATCTCATATTAGATAATTAGAGTATTTACTACAGAATCATCATATTCAATTTCCTTCCATGCAAACCACTTCGCACATAAACCCCCAATTTACCATGAGTAATGCATAAAGCAGAGAAAGATATTTCTGAAAATTTTTAATTTATTATGATACATTTTTAGGAATATTAGTATTCACTTTTTTATAATAAAACTTAATTTTTTCTATAATATTTTTCTCAATAAATTATTGGTTGTTTTTGTTTGCTAATGTATTTTTATAAATTTTAATAAATGATATGTATATTTATATAAAATTTTTGAAAATTATTCAATTTATGAAAACCAAAATATGAAGCAATTAAATTATAAATTGGAAAGATATTCCTATTTATACCATCACCCATTTTAATATAAATAGAAAACAAAAATATTTATGAAATATAAAACTCTCCTCTACGATATATATAACAACATAGAAATATGATTTAGCATTTAAACTATTTAATATCATATAATCATAAGAAAATGATATTGCATGTAGTTTAAATTAATATATCTCAAACATTATTTTTAGTTTCATTTTGACATTTTCATATTATGTTATTTTCTTTATAAAATACTTATTTATATAAATATATTTAATTTTGATACGGGTTTCTTTTTTATGGAAACTTTAATATATAACAAATTAAAATATCAAGAAAAAATAAAAAACATATTAAAAGCAACTAAGTTATTAAGTTATTAATTATATTAATAATTTTATTATAAAATTAAATAAAATATACTATATTATTATATTAAGAATTGATTAATCGATCAATGTGTTATAAATAAACGCCAATATATTTATTAGATTTCCATAGTTTTTAAAATGCAACTCACATTCTGAAAACTCCAAAAGATTTAGCTTCTTCTACAGGTTTATTTAGAGCGATAAGCAAACTAATTCCTAATTATTGTCTAGTTTATTCAGGTAAAATGACTCCATCATCCCACAATCTGGCGGATGAATAATAAATGCTTCCTATAAGAGAAAATAATGATTTTTTTAAAAATTATTAATTTTATTTGTGTGAGTGAGTGAGTGAGTGTGAATATAAATATACCTTAGTCATCGTACATTTTTATAGTTTGATTTTTAAGTTATTCTTCTTCTTCTTTGGGGTACTCTTTTCCATTTTTTCAAAGGCAGCTTTTTTTACGGTAGTGAGTACTCCTGCGGCCTATTCTCCTCCCATGACTGATATTTTGGAATGAGGTAATGAGAATAGGAATCTGGGACTGTAGGCTCTTCCGCACATACCATAATTTCCTACATTAGTTTTTAAAATTATTAAAAAAAATATTTTCCTTCATTTAAAGATATTATTCAAATTTACCAGCTCCAAAAGATCCTCCGAAAAGTAAGGTTAATTTAGGTACTTGAGTGGTAGCCACAGCATTTACCAATTTGGCTCCGTGTTTAGCAATACCTTCAGTTTCATATTTTCTTCCGATCATGAACCCAGTGATGTTTTGTAAGAAAAGAAGGGGGATTTTTCTCTAAAAAATTAAAAGATTGTTAGATTTATAATTTTTTATTTTAATAAAAAATATATATATAATAAATATCATACTTATGAACATAATTCGACGAAATGGGCTCCTTTTAGAGAAGATTCGCTGAATAAGACTCCATTGTTGGCGATAATACCTACATCTTATCCATATAATTTTGCAAATCCAGTGACCAAAGTGGTTCCGTATTCCTTTTTGAATTCGTTGAATTTGGACCCATCAACAATTCTAGAAATCAGCATTCTACTATCGAATGACTTCTTAAAATCAGGGTTCAAAATATAGTTGAGTTCTGAAGGATCGTACAAAGGTTCTTCAACATTTGATAAATCGAAATCGATCTCTTTTCCCCCGATCTTATGTTTGAATGCCAGATTAATTAATTTGTACTAATTTCATAAAAAATTTATTTTTACAGTAGCCATTATGTTTCTTGTGATGTGTAAGGCTTCCATTTCATCGTGAGCGTAGTGATCTGTGACTCCCGATAATCTGCAGTGAACATCGGCTCCTCCCAAATCTTCAGCACTTACAACTTCTCCAGTGGCAGCTTTAACCAAAGGAGGTCCTCCTAAAAAAATGGTTCCGTTATTCTTGACAATAATACTTTCATCAGACATGGCAGGCAAGTAAGCTCCTCCTGCAGTACAAGATCCCAAAACAACTGAAATCTATATATTTCGCGAAAAATTAATAAAAATCATCAATTTATTTTCGAATTTGCCTGTTATAATTTACCTGAGGGATTTAGTTGGCAGACATGTTGGCTTGGTTGAAAAAGATTCTACCAAAGTGTTCTTTGTCGGGGAACACATCGTCTTGTCTGGGGAGATTAGCTCCTCCACTGTCGACCAAATAAACACAGGGCAAGTTATTTTCTTTGGCGATTTCCTAAGCTCTCAAGTGCTTTTTGACTGTGATGGGATAGTAGGTTCCGGCCTTTACGGTAGGATCATTGGCAACAATCATGCAGAATTTTTTCTAAATCATACCGATTCCAGTAACTAATCCTCCTGCAGGTACTTCTTCTTTTCCATATAATTCGTAACCTGTGTATCAAAATTAATTAAGTCGCATTTTTATAGTATTTTATTAATATTATTTTAATGGTTTAAATACAATAATCGCTTGTTATTTAGAAAAATAGATATTCAAATTAAAATGATCGATTTTTATTATATAAATGACTTTTAAATTTACCGGCCAAAGAAGATAATTCTAAGAAGGGTGAACCGGGGTCCAAAATCTTTTCTATTCTTTATCTTACAGGCAATTTATTTTGTCTTTTCAAATTAGCTTAGGCTTTAGGAGGTCCTCCAGCCAAAATATGTTCTAATCTTTTAACATATGTACTATTAATTTCCTCCATTGCTTTTTTATTGTCTTGATATTTAGGTTCATTAATATTAATGGGGTATTCAAGAGTAGGGAACTAATAAAATGACTTTAAGCCACCAGTTTAAGCAGAAAAGCTTTTCTAGCTTTTGAAACTTAATTGCTATTTGGGAATTTTTGTTAATAGATTTTTCATAATTTTTCTTTGTTATTTTTGTTGTATATATATAAATTAATTAAGAGCTTTTTTATCGTCACACAATCTATTTATCTTTTTATTTATATAAAATAATAAATTTAATTACTTGATTACTTTGGATTAGTGCGTAAATCTATAAGGTTTTATGAACTTTTCTTAATTATTATTATAATAATAATAGTTTTTATTTGCATTAATAATATTCTTTTTGCTAAAATATAAATACTACATAGTACCATATAATATATTTTAAATTTTTTTTAAATTTATTAAATTAAATTATCACAATTATAATAATCTAAATATATATTATATTTCTATATTTATAATATACAATGCAGTCATGATATATACAAAAAAGAATATATAAATTATAATCAAACATTTAATATTTTTTATATTCAATTTTAAATTCTTTTATAATTAAGATAAGGAGTGATATGTTTTCATATTCTATTATATGTTTATTTATTTTTTGCAACTGTATTTTTAGTTATATTTTAAATAATATTATGCTAGTTCAAGAATACTATAGAAAAATCAAATATTAGTTTATTTTATTCATTAGCATAATACATAATACTATTATTTTATAATTTGTGATTTTAATTTTTTTTCAATTAATATAATTATTATAAGTTAAATTGTAAAAAAAATAACACTTTGAAAATTTCAAAAACAAATAATAAAAATTTGTTTTCATATATAGTCTAGAAGTAAAATAATGGAGAATTCTTAGTATACTTCATAAAAAGGAGATGGAAGATAGAAAAGTAAAAAATATTATAATTTAATTTAATATTATACTATTTTTCATTACACTATTATATGTTAGATGGATAAAATGGGGATATGGGACAAAGTAAATTTCATAATAAGCGCAGAGAAGATGCTATTCCCCATCAAGTATATACAATTATACAATTTTATTACAGATTTGTTATTTATATATAAGAACCCTTTAATAATTCTATTCGTTTTATATTACTTAGATGAATGTTTAGCCAGGATATACAAAATTTGTGATAGATGAACATAAGGCTGACTACGATTATATAAAGGGGAAATTTACAGATGAAGAGATCAAAGAAGCTTTTAATACATTGGATATAAATAAAACTAAGCATATAACAGCAGAGAATCTGACATTCTTTTTAGAGTATTTGGGAGAAAAAGCCACAGAAGAGGAAATAGAAGAAATGATTAAAATGTGTGATATTGATGGAAATGGAGAAGTATTTAATATATACATTTTTTTCTTTTTATCTTATAAGCATTGTATTATATCTAGGTGTCATATGATGAATTTTATAAACTGGCTTCCGGTTAAAGTCTTGCTCCTATCGGATAAGCGTATACCCCTACTCCAGAAATGCAATAAAAAAGAGAAAAATTAGAATAGCTATTAAAAGATGAAAATGATTCTTTTTATAATACTCAATTGTAAAACAAATAAAAAAAACAAAGATAATAAATGAGAGAACAATAATAATATTAACAAAATGAATTAAATATGTTAAATACTGAATTAATTAATACGAAATTGTCATAATCTTAATCAGGAATTAATCCTGGATATTAAAGCATGAATTAGCAAGGATAATCCAGATAATTATACAATACCTCTAATAGTAAATAAGAAATAAATTAATTTACTTAATATTATTTTTACATATATATATTAAAGATGGCTTTCCTAACTAATCTACAATGAGCATGCACAATAAAAATCTAAATACATCTAATAATTCTTAGAAAGTAAATTCTTTCTATTTTGGTGGTAATGGAACAAAAGAAACATAATAAAATTCTTAAAAATTAAATAACTTTATGGGAAGCGTAAAATAGATAATAAATTAAAGGTATAATATACTTTTAATATATTAAGATCTTTTAATTAATCAATTGAATTTTATAGGCAAAAATTATTCAAAAAAATTTCGAAAGATTATAACATTTCATCAACGTAAATAATAGAATTAGTATAATAATTCATTGCAGGAACTATCGATTAAGAAATTGATACCTACGATGAATTTCTTAAAATATTAGAAATTTAGAATGATTCTCCTGTATTATAAGAATTATATAATAACATAATTGAAGTTCCCATGTCAGGTAAACTATAAAGCGTAAACAAATTTATGAATAATTATAAATATAATTTTAGAGGATTAAGGCACGAAGATTTACATGTAAGATCTTATTTTAATGCTTTTAGGAACATGCTAAGATATAAAAACTAGTCAAAAATATGATTTTGCATTCAAATTAATTAAATCAGATATAATTATGAAAGAACATCTATTTTAAATCGTATTATTGATGACTTTTAAGTCAGAAATAGACTAATCAAAATTAGAATAAAAAATAAAAGCAAAGTATAATTCAGGAAATTATAAGAAAGTTTTGTAACCGCATGAAATCAATAAATTACTATATGATGATTTAATAAATAGCTTTCCTACTTATTTTTATTGATTATGAAATTATAAAATAATTATTATTCTACTTATTATCGATGATTTAACTTTATTAATATATATCCATTTAATAAACACCATATTGATTTTAATTAAATAGAATGAGTTATTATAATTAACAATTAAATTATTATACACTTGTTTAATTTTATTTATAACTGGAAAAATTTTATTAATTATAAAATTTGCAAATTCTATAAAAATAATAATTAAAATAACCTAAAAAATTATTTATATTATATTAATACTATAATAGTCTTAATTTCAATAATAATGGGATGTGGAGTAAGTTTAGACAATACAAAGTAAGCTTAAAAAGTTGAAATGAATTCATGGAAAGGAACTATAAAAATAAAAATTAAAAATGCTAATTTAATTAAAGACTTAAAGAATTTAGGGGGAATAAATCCCTATATCAAATTAAAATTTGGAAAGCAAGAATTCCAAACAAAAGGTTATATATATATAAATAAAGTTTTTGATAAATTAATATATATTTATCATTTAATTATAGTATGTATGGGTGGAGGATTAGAGCCTAAGTTTGAGGAATTATTTACAATAAAAAAAAAATTAGAGGAAGATATTATTATTTTTTAAATATGGGCAAAATTTAATCGGACAAGATGAATTTATTGGTGAAGGAGCTTTATCACTTTTTTAAGTAATAAAATATCTTAAATTAATTTTGTATAATATTCATTATTTAATACAGGTTAGAAAAGGTTATATTGAAACCAAAAAAAAACTATACAATTATTTAGCAAAGGAAAACCTGCAGGAAATTTAAATATTGAATATTATCTTGAATTATCATAGTGTTCTGAATCACATCCCGAAGTAAAAATATTTAAATTATAATAACTATGTTTATTATTATTAAGTTTATTATACATTACGTAGATATCAACACCTAATACGAGAGGAAAAGTTATTGTTCATTTGTATAATGGAAATATATAAGAAAGCTTATAATAAATATATGGGCCAAATGTCTAGCTATTCTTAACATTAAGATGTGGTGATAATGTAAGTCAAACATCAGTAGATTTTTTGCACAACAACAATCCAAAATGGTAAGATCATATAGCATTAGATAGATAAAATTTATAAGATGATATAATATGTAAAATTTTTGCCTTTATACATTAAACAGCGCATATAATAATATTTTATAATTTAAAAGATATAGAATGTTGGAGTTTTAATGAAAATTGGAATAATTATTATTTAGGATCTGGGTACATTTCACTAACTCCTGTAATGGTTAAGGGAAACAAATAAATACATAAATTAGTTTATATATATAGCGATTCTCAATTTATTGGTGTTATAGATTTGCACTATAGTTTTTATACAGAAGAACCTTAAAAATATGTTGAAGCTGTTTAAAATTAAATAGAGCCAATCGCTAAAAAACCGGAAGAAGATGTTCCGTTATATGGCAAATATACATATTGTTATCAAAATGGAGACATATATTCAGGAGAATATGTTGATTAGAAAAGACATGGAAATGGAAAATGCACATATGCTTGTGGAATAGTTTATGAAGGGGGATGGATTTTCGATAAATGGTAAATATATAAATATTATGTTATTCATTAAGTGTAGTATTAATAAAATATATTTCGTTTTCTGAAGGAATGGAGAAGGAAAACTTGTGATGTTTAATTAATAGTATGAAGGTAACTTCAGGATGGGGTAGATGCACGGAAAAGGAAAATTTTAATTTTAAAAGAATTAAAGTTACACAGGTTGAATAGATTATTATTTTATTTATTAAATAAATATTATAACTATAAAAATTAGGAGAATTTAAAAATAATAATATTGATGGATTAGGTTAAGTGTAAATTAATGAAAATCTCACCAAATAAGGATATTATTAGAATGGATTCAGATAATATTGGACTGATTAAAACTTAAATACTATATAATAGGGATAAATTATGACTTAAGGAGAATTTATTAACAGTGAGAATGGATAATTTACACTTATTTTAGATTAAAATGGAAAATTATTAGTCTAAAATAATAGTAGTAAAATGATAACAAATTTTATATCCACTGATTTGGTATCTCATAAAAATATAACTCCACCATTCTATATGAAGTATTTTCTAAAATCAACAATATCTTTTTTTTGCGCTAAATTATTTTTTTCCTATTTAATAGACTATCATAATAGGGAGAAGTTCTGATATTTGATAGGGAAATTAAAATTATATATAACAATAAAAAGAAAATAGATTTATAACAGCACGGAAAAATTATAATGTATTTATAAAATAATGGTAATATAGAGTTATTAGATTAAAATCAATAAGTTTTATGGAGTATATGCTGCAGACAAAAAAATTAATCTGTCAAGAATGAATTAAATCCTATATGAAGATTTATTTTAGTTTATTTAATGTTATTGATTTAATTTACTTAATATATATGATAATATATTATAAATTTATAAAAAATGCTATTTTGTCCTATAAGAATAGAATATTATATTAATTAATTATAATTTTTTATATATATTTACTAAGCATTTATGGAATTATCAGTCATGTTATATAATAATTTGCATTTATACAGTATTTATTTTCTATTAAACTAATTTTAATTGATTTAGAATTATATAATAAGTAACAATTGCACTATGACATTAATATATTGATTTTATATTCATATATAAATATTCTCAATAATAAAAATGTTAGATAGTAAATAAAATATAATAGTAAAGTTTTTATGTATGTGTATTTGTGTTTTTATATTTTTTACAGTCTCATTTATTTAAATTTATGTTTATAATAATATTAATTTTGATATACCTATGTTTAGAAATAATAATTTTTTTAATTATTTATTTTTTTAAAAAGATATTTATTATATTGATATTAATATCTTAGATGATAGTGAAGTTTAACTTAATTTCAAAACAGACAAAAAGAAAAACAAATTAGATTAATACTATATATTTAAATGAACTTTTAGAAATTAATAATTTAATATAAAGATAGGAAGACAAATCTAAATTAAGATTATCAACTTTACTATTTATAAGAATATATATATATTAAGAGAGAATGTATGAAGAACTACTCAATCTATTATGATTATTTAATTCTAAAAAATACTCTTTTGTTTTAATAAGAAAATATATATGTTAGGTATGATTAAGCCAAATATGGATAAATATATCTATTTTTATAAAATTAGATAATAGAAATAATTATTAAATAAATCAAGAAATCAAAATATATATATTAAAGTAACTAGAACTGAAATAATTAATAATTAACTATGGGAATATTTTTTCAATATTGGTCCATTAATAGATGATCCACTTTTAGGATTTTATAATTTATTGCCATATGAATTTGTAGAAGATTCACTTTTAGGATCTTATAATTTACAGGCTTGTATAACAGATAATACTATTTTTTTAACTTCAGAATAAAATACAGGTTTATTTTCTTCACACATTAAAATATTTTTTTTTAAGTCTCTATACTTACTTAAATATCTTTAAAAAATTATAATAAATATATAATTTATATATTTATTTACCTTTAGGTAATTACAAGTTGGCAGAATTTTCTAAGTCTTATTTTATACATGTAAAACCATTTTAAATAGTAGTTTTTTTATCATTTTTACATTTAGAATTAGAAGTACAATGTAATGAATTATTTTTATCTATATAAAAGTCACTTTTAGATTAGACACTCTTAATGATAAATTAGGTAAATGAATAGGTCAAATATATACTTAAATATTTAATATTATATTATATATAAATATTTTTTTTTTATTATTATTTCCGTTTAGATTAAAAATATGATTTTACTTTTTCTAAACAATAATATAATATATAAGCCATAAATTTTGTTCCCATATTAAATAAATATTAATTCTAAAGACATATAAGTGAAGCTGTTCTGTTGCTCCGTTGTTTTCAGGAGCGGAAATCCTCTTTTTTATCTAAATAATTATTATGCAATATTTTTAAAAATAAAGTAATTTATGTATACTATTATTTTTATTTAAATAATTACTAAAAGAGAATTATCAACTTTATAATAATAGCTTCTGTTTACTGATTATATATAAAATTTCATTTATATATATATAAAACTCAATTTGTAAACTTCTAAACAAATAATATACATATATAATTTATTTATAATTTTAGCAGTGATGATTTAGAATTAATGCGTTTCTAAAAATATGTTTCTACTAATTATTAATTTTATGTATATAAGTTTGTCTAATATAATAAATCTAAAGTATTATATTAGAAAATTAGAAACAAATATAAAGCTAAGTACACAAATTAGAATAATTTTTATGTTTTTGATAAATTTTATGTATTTAAATTAAATATACTAAATATATAATTATATTAATTTATGTCTTAATACCATTTTTTATTAAATATATGAATATTAAATTTAATGTGTCTATACTTAGAAATAATAATTATTAGCAAAATTTTTAATAAATATATATGAATTAAAAAGTTTGTTTGGACAAAATTATAGTTTAAAATACAATATTATTTTTTTAAATTTTTAATATGTAAAAAAGATATTAAAAATATAGATTTAATAAAATATAAAATCAATATATATATATTAAAATAATCAGAGATAAAATGCTTAATAATAAACCATAGGAAGATCCTTTTTATATCAAACTATTAGAGGATCCAGTTTTAGGATTTTATAATTTACAGGCCTTTAAAGCTGACTCTATTTATTTTTTAACCTCAGAATAATATTCAGATTTATTATCTTCCTTACTAAAACATTAGAATACTGCTTATTAAGACTATATACTTACATAGCCTAAAAAATTATATTTATATTTGATATGTACAATAATTTAAATATATATTTATTTACCTTTTGGTAATTACAAGTTGGCAGTATTTTCTAATTCTTATTTTAAACACGTTTGACCATATTAAATAGTAGTTTTTTTATCATTTTCACATTGAGAATTAGAATTACAATTAAAAGAATTAATTTTATCTTTATAACAGTCATTTTTAGATTACACACTTATATTAAAGAAATTAAGAGGTAATAACATATATTTTAATCAATATTTATATATTATATATTAAGATACTTAAATATTTCTGTGTCAAGAGAATTTCCAGAATAGAATTCATGATCTCCTCTAGCACAATTCATTTCATAATAATTAACTTTATCTTAGTTTTTTGGATCATTTTTTTATGATTCTCTGTCATAGCAAGTTCCAGCATAATCAAAACATTTATTTTCTTTATTCAAAACATGATCCAATACTGTTCCGCATTAGCCATTTCCAAATTAAAATGAAGAAGAAACTCCGAAAATTAAAATTAGTAAAGAAAAATTTAAAAATACTTTTTAAAACATTAGATTATTTTTTTAAACTTAAATATTATTTATTATTCTATATTTTATTTTTTTAATATTTATGCATGATGTCTATATATGATAATCATTAGATAAATATTTTAATAAAATATGTGATTCAAGTATTATAGTAAGTTTTTATATTTGAAGTAATGATATAACCTGATGTTAAGATAAATTAAAAATATTTAATTTACATTATCTAAATAAGTATTATATTTTATTTCTATATTAAATTCTAAATATTAATAATAATGGCATGTAAGTGAAGCTATTCTGATAACAGTCATTATCAAGCACTGCTATTTTATCAAAGTAATTATTAATACCAATTATATAAAAGGCAGTTCATTTATTTTATAATAATTTATATACTCGATTTTCATTTATTTTCATTTATTTAATATGATAAAATAAATTTCTAAATAATTTAAGGGTAGATTATGAATTTTTTTAACCATACATATTATTACTTCAAGCATAATATAAAATAAAAGTCATAAACTTTATATTAGTATAATATTACAAATTAATTTCAATATTTTAGATAATTCCAAAATTTAATAATATAATTTATATCTTTTATATCATAATAATGAGATTAAAATAGCCAATATAGTATAGAATAAACTAATTCTAAGTATAGAATTATATAGTCCACATTTTTTTATAGAATCTGAAATTTCATTTCTAACTTTTGAGTCATAATCTTTATTATCCTTTTACTTTTAGAAGCATGAAATGACATTTTTTAAAGAAGAAATATTCACAAAACCTAATAGAAATTTTATAATATTAAGTAAAATAATATATAAATATAATTAGAATTATAAAAAAATAAGTACCTTTAGGCAATTATAAGTTGTTTTTAGCATCTAGCTCTTGTTTAATGCATACCATACCCTTATCAATAGCGGAATTTTTATCATTTTCACATGATAAGTTTGATTTACATTTTAAAGATTCAATTTTTCCCTTATAGCAATCATATTTTGATTATACACTGAGTTTATATAATTTTAATTAATAATTTCTAATTTTATATTCACATATATATACTAAACTATATACTTAAATATTTCAGTATTGAGGGTATTTCCAGAATAAAATTCATCTTCCTATTCAGAACAATTCATTTTGTAATATGTTACATATGATTAATTATTTGGATCATTTCTTTCAGATTATAAATCATAACATGTACCATAATAATCAAAGCATTTACCTTCTTTATTTAATACATCACGCATAACTGTTATACATTAAGCATTTCCAAATGATTATTCATAAGAAGTAGCAATTTATATACTAATTACAAATAAACCCAGTATTTCTTTAATTTTCATAAATATTATTTTAAATGAGATTATTTTATTATTATTTTTCTTCTTTGTTTTTTTTAATTGATTTTGTTATTATAATTTTTATAAATAGAGGATTAGGTTATATGATATATATGTTAAACATAAGTCGAATATATTTAATTTTACTAACTATATAATTAAACCTAATTTTTTTTAAAATTATTAGTATAATCATAAAAAGTAATAGAATTTAAGAAACATAAATCAGATACCCATAAAAATTAATCATCAATTAAGTATTAAATTAATAAGGTTTCATGAATATATAAATAAGAAATATAAACCTGGTTAATATATGAAAGCAATAATAATTCTAACGAATAGATAATTTTAATGAAATAAAAAAATAATAATCACTGACAAATATATTAATTGAATAAATAATATTATAGTAAAAATTGAAATCCTAAAAATTTTTTTAGAAAAATATAAAGTAGGTATAAGATTGTTTGTAAATTGCCCAAAATTATTTATATTTCTAATAGATAAGTAGTTTTTATAAAATTATTGATCATATAAAATTTAATTTTATCATAATTTTTGATAATATATTTCTAAAAAAATAAATACTCAATTTGTAAATTTCTAATTCTAGATAGAATTTTTTAAACACCCACCTTTTTTCCAAAAATGCTCAGCTAAAGTTAATTTTAAAATAAATTAGCGATTTAATTACGGATGGAATGATGATCTAATAGAAATTGATGACAATTCTAGAAAAATTGTTAAAATAATACCTACAAATTTTTTATTTTCAGTAATCCTATTTTAAATGTCGTAAACACAGATTAACTCTTAAAAATATGTTAATTTATTACTTTCTTTGAAAAATAATTACAAATCAAAGAAGTATCTAATAGTTTAATTTTGTTTTTTTCAGTTTCTTTATCATATTTTGATTAGTGCTTTTATTATTTTTTGAACACTATACTTAATTTTTAAACCAACTTAATAATTTTTTCACAAAAAAAATAATTAATTTATAAATATATGTATTATACATATGTTTTTAAATCTGTTTTTTTAAAACCAAAATTGTTTTTTTTAATTCAATAATCATAATTAGTGTATAAAATATACAAAATAAATACCATCTAATTAATGCATGTACTATAGATACATAATTAATTCTTAAAAAACCTAGCATAAAAATATTTATTTGTAATTTTTTTTTGAAGAAAGTAATACTTTAAACTTGAGAAATCTTGGATGGAGGATAAATTCTTTGACAAACTCTTCATTCCTCACATCAACAATGATCATAAGGTAAGTGGCTCCGTCAAAAAAGACTAAACTTTAGACTAATCCATAGGTTACTAGAATCAACTCATAAGATTCTATTAAAAGAAGAGATACCAACCATTAAGGAATCTAATTCATTACTCTGATTGATACTTTTATTACTTATTATTTTTAAATATATAATATAACTTTGTTGTTTGCTTATATTATATTTCATTTATAGTGTATGTCATTTAAATGGTAAAAAAAAATTTCTAATTTAATATTATACATATATATTAATGATAATTTCTTTAATCCATAGGTTACTAGAATCAACTCATAAGATTCTATTAAAAGAAGAATTACCAACCATTAGGGAATCTAATTCATTACTCTGATTGATACATTTATTACTTATTATTCTTAAATATATAACATAACTTTGTTGTTGCATATATTATATTTCATCTATAGTGTATGTCATTTAAACGGTAAAAAAAAAAAAAAAAATTATAATTTCGGAAGTAATAAACTAAAACTAATGAGTTATTAAAAAGTGTATATTTACTAATATAAATTATATATTAATTTGATAAGGGCTTAAAAAAATGAAATTAATTGTATTACGTCCCAATTAAAGCTACTTTTTTAAAGTTTAAATATAAAATGATTAAATTTAAATATAAAATAAAATTTTTAATTATATATTTTTAATTAGTTCTTTTTAAATTTTATAAGTTATTATATTTTTATAGAATTATAAATTAGCAAATAAAGATATGATATATTAATAGAAAATTAGAAATAATAATATGCATTTTATTGAAAATGCCTAATGCCTAATAATTAAATATAATATAAAAAAAACTAGAATTTTGGTTTTCAGTAGTTATTAAAAAATAAACTTAATTTATTTTATTTTAATAGATTTATATATGATAATTTGTGACTTTAGGATATGTATACATTTAAATATATTATATATTATAACAACTTCCTAATAGTTTCACATTAAATTTCTTATTTTTTATAGAAAAATCAATAGATAAATGTAGGGGAGTGTTGGTTTATAAAAATATAGAATACAAATGATCTAAAGAAGATATAAAATTAATATTAAATTGAAAATTAATAATATATTATTTTAATTAAATATTATAAAATTTTATGTAAATTTAAATATGAATAATAGTATTTTAATTTTGATTTATTGAATACTATATACATTATTATATTTTTTCTATAATATTTTATTCTAATTTATACTTTAAAACTTGATCATGGTTTAAATTTGTATCATATATAATATTTTTTATTTCTTTTGCTAATAATAATTTCAAAATAAAAATATCATCATGAATAACAGATATATTCCTCCCATCATTAAAATATTACTAATAAGTTCACAAGATTCAATAGCTTTTTTTATTAATTTTATATAGAAGAATCATATTTCTTATTAGTTTTCTCTTTATTAAAGCAAGTATTTATTTTTTTCAGAGAATCTATGTTAACATATCCTAATTTATAATTATAAATAATATTTTATATATATCAATAATAATGAAAATTAATAATATACCACTGGGAAGATTAAAATTTTCTTAATAGTCCAATTCTGTTTACATGCATATCTATCCATTTTATACAGTGGTCTATTGGTCATTTTCACAAGATATATTGGAATCGCAGTTGAATTGATAAATTGTAGCTTGATAGCATTTTTATTTCTAAATCACACTTATAAGATTTAAAATAAGTTTAATTACAATATTTAAATGTAATATTATATTATAGTATAATTGTTACTTAAAAATCTCATCACTCAAAGAGTCTCCAGAATAATATTCCCTTTCGCTTAAGGTACATTTCATTTCATAATAAAGAACAGATTCTGTATTTGGGTTGTTTTTTTTTCCAATAACATCATAGCAAGTTCCTATATTATCAAAGCATTTATTTTTATATAATACTTTTACTAAGACAGTTGTACATCTTGAAGTTTATTCTATTGTTAATCCCAATAGAAATATAAAAGCAAATACTATTATTAATTTGTTCATTTTATAGAGTTAATATATTTTTTTTTTGTTTTTTTAACAATTAACTTTTAATTATTATTTTTTTAACATAATTTGCAGAGAAAATATAATCATAATTCAGTGAGGAATCGATTATTATCAAAATCGATATATATTTAAGTATTAGAATAACACACGAGCATACATTAAATTATCTAAAATTTTTTTATATTTTTTTTGTAAAAAATAATTAATATTGATAAAATATTTAGAATAAAGACTAAGTTTTTAATTTTTATTTAAAATTAAAAAATATTAATATATTATATTTATAATGAAAAATTATTAAAATTTTCCACTGTGATTATTTAGTAAATCTATGGTTTTATATATTTAAAAGAATTAAGAACTAAAAACTAAACATCTTATATTTTTATAACAATATAAACAAATTCTTATAACTTCAAAAACTAGAAATATGGTATTATATAAAAAACTGAAATATCATAAATTCATTAAAGAATTTAAAATAATTATATATGCTTTAATATTATTCATTTAAATTTACAAAAGGATTTAATATACCTGATTAATAATTCAGCCATAAGTTTATTATTTGTATTAATTAGCCAATTTAACTAAGAATATCAATATATGGGTAATTAAATAGAAATAAAAGAAAAATTAATTATTTATTCAAGAAATATATTGATCCTAAACAAGATAAACTAAATAATATAATTTTGTTCAATGTATTAAGAGGAACAGAACAATTTATAATAACTCATATTTTTTTGTAGGGTGCTTTACAATTGTGAATCATTTATATATGTATAAAATATTTTTTATTAGTTTAAAATTATGGAAATACAAATAAATAATAGTTTATGTATGATATAAATTATTCATACATATAATAGGCAGGCAGTTTTAATAAATTTGTTTCAATTTCTTTTATTTACAAAAATACTATTTGTAATGATATAATTTGTTCAAATTATTTAGTATTTATATTTTTTCATATCAATATTCTTTATAGTCTATCTTTAATTATTAGATCTAATATTGATTTTATATTAAATATTATTATAGTACACAAAAAGTATTTAATAATATTTTTTATTTTCAGAACTAAATAGTACGATAATTACAAAAATGTCAATTATATTTATAAGCAAATTTCATAAAAATAATTAAATATATTTTAAAATTATTCATTAAATAATAAAAATAAATAAATTAATATTAGAAACCTGTATGACTTTATCTATGTTTTTAACAAAAATAATATGAAGTACTAATTTAAATAAATGTCATAATTAATAAGGATTACACATTATATAAAGAAGATTATAATATAATAGGAAATTAGGATTATAGAAATTATTTATTTAATATTTTTATTAGAATTAATCAATAATAACAGTAATATTAAACTTAATTATTTTAGTTACAACAAAAACCTGATTTGACTCTATATAAAGAATTATTTAAAGTCGAACATAAACCTGATTTACATTAGCCATTAGCTTAACATAATTATCTATTATCATATTTATTTTTTCTAACATCCATAAATGTGAATCTTAACAATTAATTCTTATGTTTCTTCCTTAATCTTATTAATATTTGCCATGTTTAATCATGCATTTACATTATTAATAAAAACATAACATGTACTATATCAATGAAAACATACCAAACTTTATAATATTATTAAATGAAAATATATTACTAGTATATTTAATTAATGAATAAAAGTAAATCAAATTTTTATTAAAGATTATATATAATCATTTAATTTATATATCATATTACTATTCATTTCTTTCAAGGATAATTCTAATTGAATTTATATATATATATTTTAATAAAATTTAAAATCCTAAAATTTAGAAAAATATAAAGTAGGTATTAGAGTGTTTGTTTATTTTTGTTAATATTTGTAATAGATTGCGAGTTTTAAAAAATCTAAAATATAATTTTATCATAATTATTGATAATAGAATTCTTATAAAATAAATATTCAATTTGCAAATTTCTAATTAAATATTATATATATATAAATGTATATATTTATATATAATTTCGGAAGCAATAAACTAAAATTAATGAATTTTTAAAAAATGTCTATTTACTAATATTAATTTTATAAGGGCTTGTATTTATAAAAAAGATAATATAAATTTATTCTGTTTCAATTATAACTATTTTTTAAAAATTTTATAAGTTATTAGATTTTTATAGAATAATAAATTAGCAAATAAAGGTAAAATATAGTAATAGAAAATTAGAAATACATATTATGGGTATAAACCCAAAATAATTTGCATTTTTATGAGAATATCCTAATATTAAATTTAATAAAAATACAATTGGAATTTTCGTTTTCACTAGTTATTTTAAAAGAAACTTAATTTATTTTATATTAATAGATTTATATATGATAATTTATGGTTTATGGATGTATATTTTTAAATGTATTATATATTTTAGCAATTTTCTAATTGTTTCCTATTAAATTTCTTATTTTACATGTAAAATCAAAGATAAATAAATATATATATATAAAGCAGCAATAGTCTATGGATATATTTAATTGCATATAAAATATAATTAATATTATGAAGAATTTAAATTTATATATTTTTGAAATATATATTATAAAACCTTATGTATTTTTAAATAATAATAATTTGATTTTAATAAATTAAATACTGCATATATTACAAGGTTCGTATCTATAATATGTTATTTTAACTAAATACTGTAAAAACCTGACGTAACTTTAAATTAAAAAAAAAGAAAAATTAAAATATAAAAACTAATCATAATTAATATATAATAAAAAATTACATAGAATATCATATCTATAAATATATAGTATACAAATATGGAAAAATATTTTATATATTAAAAATCTTTTCAAAATTTAGTTCTTTATATGTAAAATTTTAGCAGAAGGAATAAAATGTTTTTATATTTTTTACTCAATAAAATTAACATGAAAATATAAATTTATGATATATATCTAGATATATATATTAAAAATCTATCACATATAATATTTTTATTTCTTTTAATAATAATATGTTCATAATAAAGAAGCCATTATGAATACTAGATATATTCCTCCCATCATTAAAATATTACTATTTAGTCCACAAGATCCAATAGCCTACTTTATTTAATTTTATACAGAAGAATCATAATTCTAATTAGTTTTTTCTTTGTTATAGCAAGATATTATTTTTTTCAGAGAATCTATGTTTACGTATCCTAATTTATAATTATTAAAAATTTAAAATAATCTAAAAGGATGAAAACTAATAATATACCTGTAGGAAGATTAAAATTTTTTAATAATCCAATTCGGTTTACATACATACCTATCCATTTTATATAGTGGTCGATTAGTCAGTTTAACAAGATATATTAGAATTGCAATTGACTTAATCAATTGAATTTTTATAGCATTCTTATTTTTATTTCACACTTATAAGATTTAGAAAAAGTTAATTTAAAATATGAAAATAAAATAATATTTATAAATAAAACATTTTATTAATTTAATAATTAAGGTTCAAATTTAAATATTATTTTAACTATGTAATAGTATAATTATTACTTAAAAATTTCATCACTCAATGAGTCCCCAGAATAATATTCTTTTGGGCCATCAGTACAATTCATTTAATAAAAAATCACAGTTTCTGTATCTGGGTGGTTTTTTTTTCCAATAATATCATAGCAAGTTCCATAATAGTCAAAGCATTTTTTTGTTTGTTTAATACTTTTTATAAGACAGTTTTACACCTTGCAGTTTATTCTATTGTTATTCCTAATAATAATATAAACACAAATACTATTATTAATTTGTTCATTTTATAGAGTTAATATATTTTTTTTTGTTTTTTTAACAATTAATTTTTATTTTCTTTTTATCACTTAATTATATTGTTTTTCATATTACTATAGTGTAAAGAGAAGAGATAAATAAAATTCAATGATAATTTATTATTATTAAAATAAATATATCAATATTTAGGTGTTAGAATTCCTTGTGTATAAAATTAAAGTATCTAAATACATAATCTGTATTCATAATATAAAAAGAATTAATAATTGTTAGAATATTTTCAAGGAAGATTAAGTTTATTTTAATTTTTTTTTAATTAAAAAATAATATAAATATATTATAAAATTATTAAATTTTAACACTATAGCTATTTTATAAAAATAGGTAAAATTTTAGAAATGAAGCTGATAGGGGATTTATTAAAGTTAATATATATTATTTAAAAAAACTATAAACTAAAAACTAAACTTTTTTTATTTTTTATGACAACATAAACTAAATTCTTAAACTGCAAAAATACAAAATATGGAAATAAATACAAATTTTTAATACCATTATTCTTTAAAAGAATTAGTAATAAATATATATATTTTAATCTTGTAAATTTAAACTTATATAAGGTTTTAATAGTTTTGATTAATAATTTAATTATCAATTCATTAAATTAATATATTATTTGACTTTTTAATTAATATATTATCTAAAGTTACCAATATAGGGTAAAATTTCTAAAAAATTAAAAATTTATATATTATATATTTTAGAAATTAAAATTATTATTTATTTTATTTTCTCTCACTGAATCCAAGATTATAAAGTTTACATCCCATATTTGATAGATTAAATTATCTATTTTGGTTTGGCTATAAAAATGATAAAGTAAATTTGCAATTTTGTTCATTTTATTCATAGAAACAAAAATTATAATAACAGATATATTTTATTGAATAAGAACAATAGCGAAAATTTTATATATGTATGAAATGTCTTTTACTTGTTTAATTTAAATAATAGTTTAAGAAAGATCAAAATTATTCAGTAGGATTAATAAGTTTGTTTCTAATTTTTTTTTCTAACTAATTAAAACAAGAATTAAATAGCAGCTTAATATATTTATGATATATATTTATAACATACAAAAAATATTATCCTTTCAGAATAATGAAAAAATTAGTTTAATTACAAGATACATAGAAATTACTAAATTTTATTAATCTAAATAGTAAGATAATATTAAAATATTTTATTTTATTTATAAGCAATTTCTTGAGAATAATTAATTATATCTAATATAATTCATTAAATAATTCAAATTATTAGAAACTTATAAAGCCTTATCTATATTTAAATAAAAAAATAATATATTATAATTAATAAGTATTAAAAATTATAAAGAAGAATATAATTAATAAAATCTAATAGAAAAAAATAAAATCATAAATTTTATTTAATTATTTAAAAATTAATATTTTTTTAATTATATGATCGAATAAATTTTACAGATTAATATATAAATAAAGTTTAAATATTAATTACATATGTAATTATATAAATTAGACACTAATATCTAAATTATAAACTTTTGTTAATTGATATATAGTTAACCTTATAAATAGCAATAGTATACTTCTCATCATTAATAATATCTACTAAAAAGTTACAAGAATAAATTGAAGTCTAAAATTATTTCATAAGGAAAAATAATTATTCTAATTAGTTTTTTCTTGTATAGAAAATGTCATATAATTCTATATTCAATCGATAGATCATTATTAAATATATATATATAACAATGAAATATTTAATTAATATATTGTGCACAAATGTGTTATATTACTTTTATTTTATTTTAGTGAGCTAATATTATTTAGTTTATTATATAGAAAAAACTATTCATGATTCTAGGAATATCATAAACTTTATTATTTAGTTAATAATGCCGAATAAACTATTCATTATTCTAAGAGTATAATAAACTTGTTTAATAAAATTGCATAAAAACATAAAAACGGAAAGAATGTTAATTCATAGAATAAATAAATAAAAACATATATAGGTATAAGATATAATTATTTATTAATTACGCATATTCAAGTATATTTTCATATATAAATTCATGTAATGGTATTTCCTCCAGAATTAGAGCAAAAAATTATATAACTTGGAATTTTTTTATAGACTCTATGGGTATAAAACCATAATTTAAAATAAATGACAACTAACTATTACTCTTTTTCATTTAACTCTGAAAAATAAGATAACCCACCTTAAACCTGAAAAATCCGGGATAGATGATATATTCTATGATAAACTCTTTATATCTCACAATAAAAATGAACACATGGGAAGGAGTTAAATTTAAAAAAGACTAAATTTTAGTTTATTTGATAGGCTGCTAGACTTCACACAAAAGGTACAAGTAAAAGAATAAAAACTATCTATTGATACAATTATTACTTATTATTTTTAATTATATAATATAACCCTCTTGTTACTTATATTATATATTATCTATCCAAAATTGTCCAATATAGGATATTATAGAAATCACTATTTTTAGGATTCTTCCTATAGATCGGTGTAAATTTTGAGTTTTGATAATGCCAATAGGTTTTTTTTGTGAATTTTAATATTCAGCAACTGGATTTTCTATAATAATATGTTTTTCTATGGTTTTGTCTATTTTAAACCTAATGGACAATTTTTGGACACTTCTTTAAATAGTAAAATTATATCCTAAACCACATTTATAAGCTAAATATGCATCAAATTAGATCATTTTGGGCAATTTTTGACTCAACTTCACTATATAATAGTTCTACTACTAAAAAAATAAAATATAAATTATAATTCATCTCAATAATCTGGAGGTATTCGGAATTTTGATTGTTATAAACGGTTTTCATGAAAGAATTTTCATATTTTACTGTTGGATTTTGAATAAAAGTACATTTTTAGATATTTATGCCTATGTGAAAATTCACTGGACAATTATGGACACTTCTTTGGACAAATATTGGATGATGAAATCGATATATAACTTTATAAAATACAGATAAGCATTATATAGAACCCTATTGAGACTTTTATAACTCACTTTCAGTACATTAATAATTCTGATATATTTTTCCAAGAAAAAAAACAATATTTTTAAATTTTTTTGAATAAATTATAAATATTTATTTATATATATAACAAAATTAAATTTAAAATAAATCAATAAAATTCTCATTTTTACGAATAAGTAATTAATTACATTCATATCTGAAATAATTATAGTAGTAAATTTAAATTCTATAAATATTAATATATATATATTTTATATTGTAGATATAGGAAGCATACACTAAATTTAAACAATGGAAACATATGTCAAAATATAATTTTATAATTTTAAATTTACTTAAATTATAGACAACTCTGCTTAATCAGGTGCTGTTATAAAATATGCTAGCTAAATAGATATAGAATTAAAATTAGAACTTAATTAGCAGATAACAAATGAAACTTTTAACAATTTATTTTCTTAAAACTTTGCAAATTTTACAAAAGATAAAATACTGGTTTTTGAATGCAGAAATGAAGAATATTATAATAATAATACACTTAACTGTGAGCCATGTGGTAAAGGAAAGTTTAATAACGATTTCAAAAATAATAACACCTTGTCCAAACAATGCCGTATGTTCAAGGGAGTACTAAGGCTAAAAAGTTCTGCAATATTAAATTTTACTGATAAAAACTATTTATCATTAAAGGAATATGAAATTAACAGCAATTTATCTATTTAATACTAAAAATATTGAAATATTATTTTTTATATATCAGAACTGTTTATGTATTGAAAGTGAGTTATAAATGCCTCAATAAGGTTCTATATAATGTTTATCTGTATTTTATGAAGTCATATCTCGATTTGATTGTTCAATATTTATCCAAACAAAGTTTCCAGAATTGTTCGTTGAATTTTCGCATAGACATAAACATCTAAAAATGTATTTTTATTCATAATCTAATGGTTAAATATGAAAATTCATTCAGCAAAACCATTTACAACAATCAAAATTCCGAATACCTCTAGATTAGTGAGATGAATTATAAAAATTTAGGTTTTATTTTTTTAATAGCAGAACTATTTATATAACGGAGCTGAGTCAAAAATTCCCCAAAATGGTCTAATTAGATGTATATTGAGTTATAAATATCGTTTACAATATAATTTTACCATTTAAAGAAGTTTCCAATATTCTCTAGTGGATTTAAAATAGATAAAACCATAGAAAAATGTATTATTATGTAAAATATGAAAATTCACAAAAAAGACCAATCAAAACTATCTGAGTATTGTCCAAATGGATAATTTTGGACAAAGTTTGACCTGCAATGATGAAATGCTAAAGTAAAAATAAGAATATAACAATGTTATAGACACATAATAGCAAATACATTTTTATGGTTTGATTGCTTTTTAACGTAATAAAAAAACAAAATTTACAATTAATTATAATAAACCATAAGATTAGATTTTTATCTGTAATTTGATTTGATTTAATTTAATTATTCCTTTTTTCTAATTAATAGATTATATAATCTAAATTACTTCTAATTAGTCGAAATATTTATAAACTTGGTATTAAAATAAAAGGAGTTAGTAAAAATAATTAAATATTTAATAACAAAACCGCTACCTAAGGTTAAAAAAACTAGCTGCAATAATGTTAATAAATGAGGGAAGATAAAACTAATGAGGAAAATGCAGAAAATTTGAACCCTATTAAAATAAAATGTATACAAAATATAAGACTAATAGTTTAATTATGATTTTAACTTTATTTGAAAATTAAATTACCGTGATTTTATATTAAAAGTTAATTGCTATGTAAATTCTAAACAATGCATTAATAATTTGACCCACAAATATAGATGAAAAACTCTAAAATAAACCGACCTAAAAAGCCAAAATTGGTCTAAATTTTAAAAACTAGTGCATATCTATTGATTAATTTATATTGTATTGGTAATACATTTAGAACTTAGATCTTACTTTTTAAATTATTATATATTGTTAAAAAATGATATAAAATAAAGTAGATAGCATCACAATATAAATAATAATAATACTTATAAAACTTAAATTGGCGACAGAATTTAAAAGAATATTGCAAAATACTTAAATAATTTTAGGCTATTTATATAAATAGTTTTATGATTTTATTATTTTTATATACTGTACCAGTTCTAAATGAGTATAAAACAATAATAAGAATTTATTTATGACCTATTAAATTTTATGATATTTTTGTATATAAATTTTTATATTTTTAAATATACTTCTAAAATATATATAGAAATAGATATAAATAGAAATATTTTATAAGTAATATAGTTTGATTTTTTGATTTTAAGTAAAGTTAGATTAATCTAACTTTGTAATAGTCATGCAAGTTATTATCTAATATTTCTATAAGATTTTAATGTTTTATTATGATAAATATAGATATAACTATATATACAAATGATTAAGTATATTGGTTATCGATTTACTCATATAATATAAATATGTTTTTTTATTCTCGGATTTAAGATTTAAATTTATTTACAAAATTTTTAAAAAAATGATTCAAAATTATGATTTTATCTTTATCGAATGATAATTAATACCCAAAAAATTATTTTTAATATTTTAAAACATTTTACTATAAAATATTTAAATAATTTTTAAAATTACTTTAGAATTTTTAAAGTAATATTAAATTTTCAGATAGGATAAAGAGCTTATTGCTTTCAAACTAAATTTATTTTTTTATACACTGGTTTAATTATACTTACTATTAATGGAATATAAACCATCGATTTAATAAATAAAAAAAAAAAAATAAATAAATAAAAAAAAATTAAATAAACCTAAAAATATTTTACTAAAAAATGTTAAAAAAAATAGCCTTATTATCTCTCTTCTTAGCTGTTGTCTTCTCCGCTTGCACGTACGTATTAATGATTTATAAATAATTTTATAATTAAAATTTTTTGGTATTAATAAAGAGTTGGTTCAGGTGGATGTACAGCATGTAATTCAGACAAGGACCCTGCCTGTACTAAATGTGACGAAACCAAATACTACTTCTTAAAAGATGGCGCATGTGTTTTTCTAGATAAATGCATTGGTGTTATTAAAGGAGTTTGTAATTAGTGTGATGACAAAAATTTTACTTCTTAAAAGATGATGCTTGTGCTTTTTATTATGGATGCGCACATACTGAAAAAGGAGCTTGTACTACTTGTCAATAAGACAGATCCTACTTCCCTAAAACAGAAAATGATGCATCTGTATGTAAATTATTAAATAACTGCAAAATCGCTGTAGACTAAAAATGTACCGTTTGTGCTGATGCTGTTAAAACCACCCACTCTATCTAATAAGGAGAATGTTTGAAAACCTGCGAAAAAAACTAAAAACACAATGCTGATAAAACTGATTGTGTCGCTGACATCGAAAATGTCAACAATATTGTTGGATGTACAGCTAAAGCCGAAGGAGCCGATACTGACAATAAATGTAAAACTTGCAAAACTGGAACTACTTTAGCCATTTCTACCACTAAATGTATAACTAACGTTAAAGATTGCCAAACCTACAATGATACCGGATGTGACAAATGTAAAACCGGTTTCAAATTAAACACCACCACTTAAGTTTGTGATGTAGATAAATCTTCTTCCTCTTCCTCTTCCTCTTCTGCTATTGTTTCTGCTTCTTTAGCCGTTATCTTAGCCGTTTCCGCTTTAGCTTTATGAGAGATTATTTGAAAGAAAATTTAGATTTTATATATATAAATATTAAATTTATGAATAATTTTTAAGTTCCATTTCTTTATAATAAATATATTTACATATATATTATATCAATTTATGAAATTTCTAAATGTGATCTTAACTAATTTCTCAATCTTTACTCTTAAATTTGTAAGCTATTTAATATTATTATTTTTTAAATGAAGTTTTTAAAATTATACTTAGTAATTAATTTAAATTCTATAAATAGAATAAAAATCTACTTTCAAAAAATTAATTTTGTTTTTTTCACATTTTTGTGCATATATTGATTAGTGATTTTATTATTTTTTGAACGCATAGTTTATTTTTTTTAGAAAATTAATGATTTGTTTGAAAAAAAAAATTGATTATTTTACTAAATATATAAAAAATATATCTTATTTAAAAAACTATTTTTTTGAAAAATAAATTTTTTTTGATGTATTGATTCTCAAATTTCTTTTACCTAAAAGGACTAATAAATTCAAGAAAATTAAACTATATAGTATATATACAAAATTAATTCTTAAAATACCTAGCATAACATTTTTTATAATCATTTTTTTGAAGAAAGTTAAATATATAAATTTATTTTATATTGTAGATATAGGAAGCATATATATTTTTTAGAATAAGTTTATATTAGAAACTATTTGTGGGCTAAAAATGAGACAGAAATGTCTTAAAAGGGTTTTAAATAATGCTTATTCGTATGTTAAATATGTTTTGTGAATTCATCTTCTTGTCTAGCATTGTGTACAATAAATGTTCATAAAAATATTTTACACTAAAAAAAATATGTCAAAATATAATTTTATGCAAAAAGTTCTTAATTATATTACCCTTTGTAAATCATTTATATTTATAACCAATTTTTTAAACATATTTTTTGGATCACCCAATTATTTTATATAATAATATATTTCATTTATTATATATTTTTAAAATTTATACTAATATTTTTAAGAAGTAATGTCCTAGAAATTCCATTTAATTTATATAACACATATATTCTTACTAATAAATTATTCAAAAAATTAATAACTAAATATATAATAATAGTTTAAATAATAATTAATAAATATTTAATTGATATTTGTATATTTTAAACTATAGACTTAAATTATACATATTTAATTGTAAAAATTAATTAATTTTATCAATGTAGATTGCTTAGATTACAAAAATTAAATATTAATTTCCAAAAATAAACCTCCTACTAAAAAAAATATATAATTACAATTAATTATATTAGCTATACAAAACTATTACAACTAGTTTTTAAATTAAATGATCCACTATAAAATATTATTAAATAAAATATAATAGGATATAACTATAATATATTATAATTATTATAAAAAACATATACTAAATAAGAGGTAATGAGAAATGTATATTTATATATAATTATTGCATTTAAAAATCAAATATTTATTTACAAATATAGAATACATAAAAAATTATTAAATTTAACTATAATTTGTAAAATGTAATATTAAATTTTACCGATAAAAGCTATTTATCATTATAAGAATATGAAATTAACAGAAATTTATCGATTTAATACTAATAATATTGAAATAATATTTTTTATATATCAGAACTGTTTATGTACTGAAAGTGAGTTATAAATGCCTCATTATAGTTCTATATAATGTTTTTCTGTATTTTATGAAGTCATATATCGATTTGATAGTCAAATATTTGTCTAACGAAGTTTCCAGAATTGTCCAGTGAATTTTCACATAGGCATAAATATCTAAAAATTTACTTTTATTCAAAATCCAATGGAAAAATATGAAAATTCTTTCAGGAAAACTGTTTACAACAATAAAAATTCATTATACCTCTAGGTGAGTGAGATGAATTATAAAAATTTAGGTTTTATTTTTTTTAATAGTAGAGCAATTTATATAGCGGAGTTTAGTTAAAAATTCCCCCAAAATGGTATAATTTAATCCATATTTAGCTTATAAATGTGGTTTACGATATAATTTTACCATTTATATAAACAAACCCCATAGAAAAACATATTATTATAGAAAATCAAATCGTAAAACGTTAAAATTCACATAAAAGACTCACTAATACTATCTGAATATTGTCCAAATGGACAGTTTTGGACAAAGCTTGGCCTGCAATGATGAAATACTGAAATTAAAATAAGAATTTAACAATTTTATGGATAAATAATAGCAAATACATTTTTATAATTTGGTTGCTTTTTAACTTAATAACAAAACTAAATTTTAAATTAATTAGAATATACCTTGTAGTTTAACATAATTTAATTTAATTTTATTATTCCTTTTTTCTAATCAATAGATTATATAATCTAAATTACTTCTAATTAGTCGAAATATTTATAAATTTGGAATTAAAATAAAATGAGTTAGTAAAAATAATTGAATATTTAATAACAAAACCGTTATCTAAGGTTAAAAAAACTAGCTGCAATAATGTTAATAAATGAGAGAAGATAAAACTAATGAAGAAAATGCAGAAAATTTGAACCCTATTAAATTAAAATGTATAAAAAATATAAGACTAATAATTTAATTATGATTTAAACTTTACTGGAAAATTAAATTACTGTGATATTATTATAATAAATGTTAATTGCTATGTAAATTCTAAACTATACATTAATAATTTGACCCACAAATATAGATGAAAAACTCTAAAATAAACCGACCTAAAAAGCCAAATTTGTCTAAATTTTAAAAGCTAGTGTATATCTATTGATTAATTTATATTGTATTGGTAATACATTTAAAACTTAGATCTTACTTTTTAAATTATTATATATTGTTAAAAAATGATATAAAATAAAGTAGATAGCATCACAATATAAATAATAATAATACTTATAAAACTTAAATTGGCGACAGAATTTAAAAGAATATTGCAAAATACTTAAATAATTTTAGTCTATTTATATAAATAGTTTTATGATTTTTTTATTTTTATATACTGTACCAGTTCTAAATGAGTATAAAACAATAATAAGAATTTATTTATGACCTATTAAATTTTATGATATTTTGTATATAAATTTTTATATTTTTAATTATACTTCTAAAATATATGTAGAAATAGATACAAATAGAAATATTTTATAAGTAATATGGTTTGATTTTTTTGATTTTAAGTAAAGTTAGATTAATCTAACTTCGTAATAGTCATGCAAGTTATTATCTAATATTTCTATAAGATTTTAATGTTTTATTATGATAAATATAGATATAACTATATACAAATGATTAAGTATATTGGTTATCGATGTACTCATATAATACAAATATGTTTTTTTTATTCTCGGATTTAAGATTTAAATTTATTTACAAAATTTTTAAAAAAATGATTCAAAATTATGATTTTATCTTTATCGAATGATAATTAATACCCAAAAAAATTATTTTTAATTTTTTAAAACATTTTAATATAAAATGTTTAAATAGTTTTTTAAAATTACTTTAGAATTTTTAGAGTAATATTAAATTTTCAGATAGGATATAGAGCTGAAAAAGAGCTTATTGCTTTCAAACTAAATTTATTTTTTTTATACACTGGTTTAATTATACTTACTATTAATGGAATATAAACCATCGATTTAATAAATAAAAAAAAAAAATAAATAAATAAAAAAAAAATTAAATAAACCTAAAAATATTTTACTAAAAAATGTTAAAAAAAATAGCCTTATTATCTCTCTTCTTAGCTGTTGTCTTCTCCGCATGCACGTACGTATTAATAATTTATAAATAATTTTATAATTAAAATTTTTTGGTATTAATAAAGAGTTGGTTCAGGTGGATGTACAGCATGTAATTCAGACAAGGACCCTGCCTGTACTAAATGTGACAAAACCAAATACTACTTCTTAAAAGAAGGCGCATGTGTTTTACTAGATAAATGCATTGGTGCTTGGAATGGAGTTTGTAATTAGTGTGATGACTAAAAATTTACTTCTTAAAAGATGATGCTTGTGCTTTTTTTATGGATGCGCACAAGCTGTAAATGGAGCTTGTACTAGTTGTCAATAAGGCTTATCCTACTTCCCTAAAAAATAAAATGATGCATCTGTATGTAAATTATTAAATAACTGCTAAATCGCTGTAGACTAAAAATGTACCGTTTGTGCTGATGCTGTTAACACCACCCACTCTATCTAAGAAGGAGAATGTTTGAAAACCTGCAAAAAAGACTAAAAACACAATGCTGAAAAAACTGATTGTGTCGCTGATATCGAAAATGTCAACAATATTGTTGGATGTACAGCTAAAGCCGAAGGAACCGATGCTGACAATAAATGTAAAACTTGCAAAACTGGAACTACTTTAGCCATTTCTACCACTTAATGTGTAACTAACGTTAAAGATTGCCAAACCTACAATGATATCGGATGTGACAAATGTAAAACCGGATTCAAATTAAACACCACCACTTAAGCTTGTGATGTAGATAAATCTTCTTCCTCTTCCTCTTCTGCTATTGTTTCTGCTTCTTTAGCTGTTATCTTAGCTGTTTTCGCTTTAGCTTTATGAGATATTATTTGAAAGAAAATTTAGATTTTATATATAAATATTAAATTTATGAATAATTTTTAGTTCCTTTTCTTTATAATAAATGTATTTACATATATATTATATCAATTTATGAAATTTCTAAATGTGATCTTAACTAATTTCTCAATCTTTACTCTTAAATTTTTAAGCTATTTAATTTTATTATTTTTTAAATGCAGTTTTTAAAATTATACTAAGAAAAAGTTGTATTATTATATAAAATAACATTAAAAATTTGGGATAAGTTAAACTTTGTCCAAAATTGTCTAGTGACCAATGTCCAATATTGGACAAAGTTTGACCTACACCGTTCTTTTAATTTGGAACTATAGAATTTATATTTAAAAACTTATTTTTTTTGGAATTCATATTATTGATAACTATTTATAAAACAATAAATAAAATTGTATAACACATATCATTGGTTGTCAATTTGGATATTATAAAGTAACAAATTATATATAATTCTTAGTAGAATTAAGAATTTACTAAATATAATATATCCTTATATAGTATTAAACATTAATGAAGTAATAGCTTGATAAATTTAAAATAACATACTATTATAAAAAATATTATAATTATAATATAAAAGTTTTTATAAGTCTAATAATATAGTTATTTTAAGATTAGTACCAAGTGACAAGTTCAATAATAAAGTAAATATATTAATAGTAATAATTTTACTATTCTAATAATTATAATATTAATTAAGTAGAAATTATAAAATAAGTTTGTGATGAATAAATTATGATTTTTTCATTGTATTATACTTCTGGTATTGGAGTCATCTCTATGATTTTAAAAAATTGAATAAAAAGGAATAAGGAACTAAATTATTAAATATAAAATATAAAATATAAAAGATAATCTATATTTTTAATAAAATCAAAAGAGAATTTATTTTAATATATGGTTATTAAATAATATTTTAATTATGTCTATGAAAAAATATAATAAATATTTTAAATTTTTTATTTCTACTAAAAATATTTATATTTATATAAATTTTAAATATATTTTTTTTTAACATATAATATCTAATGAATATTATTATCCAAATAATAATAATAAGGTAAAAATTTTATTTATCTAGTTGGTATATTTAATAAATTTTTATAAATATAAATGTTTGGAATTTATCAAAATATATTATTTTATTATAAAGATCGCTCTGGTATATGCTGAATAATGTTAATAATAACTATTAAAACTGAGAATTTATTAAATTAAAAAAGTTAACATAAAATCGGCATATTTTTTCCACAATGAATAAAGGAAGATATGAAAGAAAAATAGTGATAAGTGGAGAAGATAGTGCTTATTTAAACAGTATTGGAGCAGTCTTACCATAAACAGCAAATGGGAAAAATAAATCCCTAAGCACAGAAAAAAATAAAAACGAATACTTTAATTTTAATGGAAATTAAAATAATAACTTGCATATTCTAAGAGCAAAACCGAATCTGCATGAGTAATAGAAACTATAAAACTAGAATTTTAAAATAGATAGCATTCGAAATTATCCACAAAGCACTAAGAATTCAAGAACTCAAAGTAGTTACAATTTTCAAGGATTTAAAGGACCGGATTCAAAAAGTGGGAATATAATCAAATAACATAAGAATTAGTAAGTAATAAATTTACAATTTTAACATATAAATGGAGAAAATAAACCTTAATAAAATGCAAAAATAAAAAAATAAATTGCTATCAAAAGTGAAGATTTTTAAATGTATAAACAGAACTTATATAATCCAGTATTAGCTATAAATGGATAGCAAAATCAATAATAATCATAAAATTAGTAAATATAATAGTAAAATTTCAGTTAAAATCTGTCAGCTAGGAAAAATAACTCTGTTGAACCTTTTTAATAAGAAGGTGTTAATAAATCTTAATCCGAAACAAAGTAAAATCTAAAAACAGCTAAAATGTTCACTGGAATATATGTTAATAAAAAATAAAATAATTTACAATAATAATTTTAATAAAAAAATATAAACTAAAAAATTATTTCTGCAATACCAACAAACAGATATTCTTAAAAATCTAAGAGATTTTTTTCTCGACATGAAGATAGAAACAAGAATGAAAATAACAATAATATCGAACATATTGGAAATATATCTTATAATATTTTAAATTAGAGTAATAATAGTTTTAGCTAAAAAATCCCAGTGAATATTTAAAATGATGGAATGGAATATAGTAGCTAACGAAATAGTCCTAGATTAGATCCAGTAGAAGGATAGCAATAGCATATAATGGAAAGCTAAAATATAGCATAGTAAAAAGCCAATTCTCATATTTGGAAATATGAATATTTAAAAGGACAGAAATAAAGCAAAATTCACTTTAAAAATATTAAAAATGCTATATAGAGTGATAAAGAAAATCATACTTTAAAGAGTTAAGATTTATAAAAGCTTAATAATTATTTTGTTATTGAAAATTCAAACGATACACCGGAATAAAAAAATAATCCTTAAACAATAGTACATATAAAATTGTATATTAAATATATATATATGAATCTAAATATATAAACCTAATTTATAAGAAGGGGAGTCAAAGTTATAGAGGAGAAAAAGATAGTGGGAGTGGAGTGCAGCTATAAATTCGAAAAATTAATAACAGCATACATTAAAGTCCTTCTCATGCCAGTGAAGTGTAATTTTTTAAAATGAGGAAGCTAATAATATAAATTAAGAAAATTAAAAAGAAAAATTAATATTGGAAAGTAGTGTTTATAATTAAAAATAAAAAAAATAAGCAGATAAAACACATTCAGTTACAATAAAATAAATTAAAAAAATAGAAAATATTGAATTATACAAAAATTAATAAAGTTAAGAGGCATTATAAAAGGATTTATAATAAAATCAAAAATAATAAAATGTTTAAGATTCATAAAACAAACCAGCGAGCTCATTTAATTCGTATATTACAAGAGTTCCTGAATCTATTCCTATCATATAAGCAGACATTACTGAATAACAAAATGGACAAGAAAGTAATGGATAAAAAGTGAAATAAGATAAATAGTTTGGAAAAAGTAACATTTAATGATTTGATAAATTATAATTTATTTTCATGATTATATTTAATAGCTACAAGTAATGAATTCAAATTAAATACCACACCTATTTTAATTAAAGAGAAAAAAAATAGCATATCCTTTCATTAAAATGCAAATTCTCATATAGAATAAAATTTAAAATATTAATAAAATACTTAGAAAAGTGCAAAATCACCATAAACTATTAACTAAAATTCTATTAAAAAGGCTTATCATAGTCACAATACATTTTATAATTCTTTTAATTCTCCTAGAGCCATTTAAACTTAAGAAAAAAAGTAAAATTAAAATAAGTTAAATGAAAATAGATTACTGCAGCCAAAATAAAATGAAATAGAAGACTAAAATGCAAAATAATTAGAAGTTAATGAAAAATCTTCTGTGCAAAATATTGGTGAACAAATTACTTCAGGTAGTTAAAAAATGAAAAATCATATAATTTAATTATAAATTTTTCCTAGGTTTCAGATTTTATGTATCATCAGTATAGGCTTCATTTAAACCTCCTTTAGGCTAAGATTATTTTTCATAATAATATCGATAGCATTTTATATAAACTTGCTAAGGACTTTCTTATGGAAAATAAGCTAAGCCGATGATAACAAATTTTTTAAAAAGCATCCCGTGTTATTAGGGGAAAATACGTCTAAAACAGGGAAAACAATAGTATTTGATTTAGATGAGACATTAATTCACTGTAATGAAGGAGATCAGTAATATGCAGACAAATATCTAGATATTAAGTTTCCAACAGGCGAAGTTGTAAAGGTTGGCCTTCAAAATTATTTAAATACTATATAGTATTCTAATTTTATATTAATTAGGCAGGAATCATAGTTAGACCTTTCTTGAAAGAATTGCTTGATGGATTATATGAAGATTTTGAACTCATTTTATTTACTGCTTCCCATCAATGCTACGCAAATAAAGTAGTAGATTATATAGATCCAGAAAAAAAGTATTTCAAAACAAGGTATGAGAAAAATCTATAAATATGTTGATAATTGACATGAGTTAATTTTTTTTTTAGATTATATAGATAAAATTGTGTAGTTACTTAACAAGGGGTTTTCATTAAAGATTTACGGATTTTTTAAGACAGAAATATTTAGGATATAGTTCTTGTTGATAATGCTGGATATTCTTTAAGTTATTAACCGTAAAACGGAATTCCTATACTTTCTTTCTATGATAATAAGGAAGACAGAGAATTAGAAAAACTACTACCTTACTTAAAATCATTAAGTAGTACTTAAGATGTAAGAATTGTAAATAAAAGTACTTTTTAATTACATTTATTTTCTGATCCGCAAGGACCTAATAAAGCCTTTGAAAAAATTTTCTTGAAAAATTGAATTATTTAAAATTAATTAAAACATTACTTCTTTATTCTCTCATTACTATATAAATTTAATTTTATGAATATTTATATTATATATACATATTATTTTCAATATTTTTATAAATATTTAATATTATTATTTAATAACCTTTAAAGTTTTTAGTTTCAAATAGAAGTTAAATTATATGATGTCGTTTTATAAAATTGTTAATTTATATTAATTATAATGACTTATTTTATAATATTATTCAGAATAAAAACTTTTTATTATAAAATATTATCAATAAGAATTTTTATAGAAAATTTGTTTATTTAACTAATGTATATTAATATAATTATTAAAAAATGCTAATTGCTAATTCAACACGTTAAATATTATATATATTATAGTGCATAATTTTATAAATAAAAAGAAAAATATAATTTTTTTAAAAAATTTTAAGCCAAAATCTAAATGTCTTTATCACAAGAAGAAATATAAAAAAAGTTTGAGACGTATAACTTTGAGGGGGATGACAGGTGGAAAGAGTTTGTAGCCAATGATTTGAAAGGAGAATTACCTAATAATGCAGACCAAAAAGTAATTAATGATATAAAAAAGTTATGGTATAAATCAGTTGTAGATCCTGATTTTGAAACTGGGCTAAAAATGGATGACATTCCTAAACAAGAAGGATCAATAAATGAAAATAACGATTAAGGTTAATCAAATAAAGAAAAAAGCGAAGAAAATAAAGAAAAAACACAGAAACCTCCTTAAAATCCACTTGCGAATTGCAGTAAAAAAGTCATTTACGCTTTTCATTTAGAAAATCTCTTTAAAGCCATTTTTATGAGTTCTACTGTTTATTTCTCTAGATTTTCACATTATTTAGGTCTACTAATTTGCATAATGGCTATTATAAGATAGGTAAAAATAATATTGAGATATATTATACTCATTTTATAGTAAGCGAGTTCACAAATTTGTCTATATATTAAAAGTTGAAGAGACCGAAATGGAACAGGGAATATGCTGCGAAATTGGTAAAAAATGAATTCGCTCACAATTTGTTCTATATGGTGATTTACTCGATTTTCTCTTCATATAGAAATTTAGTTTATTTCATTCCTTTAATGATGCATTTTTGGTTGGGCTTGTGTGAATACTTTAATATTCAATAAGGAAAAATATATGAGAAATGCAAAAGGGTCATAGATTTAACCAGAAACAATAAATAGAAACTGCTATTAAACAAAGCCAAGGTAGAAATAGCAATGGTAGGGTGGCATATACTCATGTTATTTATCTCACCTGCAACCCACTAAAATATCCTTATAATTGTATTTTATGTTAATTTCCTGAGACTCAAATACATGATATCTATGAATTTATAAGTAGCTTTTTATGAAATCAACGAATGGGGAGAAAAAATTTAGCAAGCGAAGAATCTAATAAACTGGTCAGATGGACATACAAAAAATTTAATAATTGTGCTCATATTTAGTAACATTCAAAAAATCATAAGACAAAAAACCCGATTCGACTAAATAAGAATAATGAATATAAAATTATTAAATATCTATGGATTTTTAAGTGAATTATTATTATACATAATTATTTTTTCTATATGTGGTTTAATAAAATAGTTCAGATATAAATTTCCATTTTTGTTAAATTCTCTATGGATTTTTTTTTTACTATTTAAAATAAGTAAATTATATTAATACTAATTTTAGAAATGACCTTTAATTATATGATAAAAACCGTTTAACTGTAATAATTAATTCATAAGTAATAAACACTACAAAAATAAAATTTTTATTAAAATAATAAATAAACAATAAAAAATATGAGACCTAGTTAAACTAAGAAATAATAAATTTAGAATAAAGCAAATAAATTTTCTGAATAATGGAACTCTAAGTTTAATGATTTATAATCAAATTTAGCAAGTTTCCAAAGTCTGAAATAAAGTCTTAGAAACACAATAACTGAATTAAAAAATGATCATGATAAAAATGAAAGCCAAATAGGAGTGATAAGTGGGAATAAAGAAAATTATAATCCTAATTGTAATGGCGATTAAAGAAATATAATATTAACATAGCACAGTAATTGTGTTTCAGAGTTTGACGGAAATCTAAGGCCTTCATTTAATTAACTTTCTAATAATAAGATAAATAAATTAATAACTAACAAGGATTAGTAACTATAAACTAATAATAAAATTGATTCAAAAGGTGGCAAAAATTTATTGCAAAGCAACATTATTACGCTCTAAAATGATGATACGGATGATACTTATGGAGCAATAACTCAAAAAGAGCTTGGAAAAATGGAAACAAGAATTGAAAATAAAACAGATTTATAAATAGTTAAAAAAATTGATTACAAATTTGAAAAATAAAATTAGAGTTAATCGATGCTGCAAGCTTAAGATTTTATATTTTAAAACGAATTACACTATGATAAATAATAGCCCATAACAAATACTTTACAAAACACTATGTAAAATCTTAGTTTATAAGAAAATAAATAAAGTCTTAGCAAAAACTAATAAGAATTGGAATAATCATAGTTAAATAAAGAACTAAAGTCAGAAAAATATGAATTTATTTATACTGATGCTAATAAAAGTTGCAAAGGGGATATTTAGCTAAGTAAGTGTGAAAGACAAGAAAAGGGGGATAATTAATTAATTTCAAATAAAAGACTAAACATATCATAATAGACGAGATACATGTCTAAAAATAATAATAATAAACAATTGGAAAAAGAAGCTAATGATGATGATTTTATTATCAAATAATATTTTCCATCTTTATAGGTAATGAAAATAGAGTATATATTTACAAGTATACTTGCATTTTAAATGAATATTCGAAAAATAATTTATAGATTGATGTAAATAGTATTGACACTCAAACTATTGGTTCATGGCTCAGAGCTATAGAGTTAGAAAAATATTTATAGAATTTTGCAGACAACAGCATATATGATAATAAGTCACTTGTTGAATATTTTAATAAAACAGACGGGTGGCACAGATTATTGGTTTCGTTATTTGGAATAGATAAGCACGGTCATAGAATTAGAATCATTATGAGGATTTTATAAGGTAGTTTTTAATTTATATTCATTTTCTTTATAAAGTATTTTAAATTTTCTAGATAGCGGAATTGTATTTGAAGATAATTATTCAGAAAAAGAAATTTCTAAAATGGAAATCAAATTTAGAAAGGTCGTTAAATATTAAAAAACTTCTCTTCTAAAACAATGCAAAAATTATATGAAATTAAAGAAACATGAACATCTAGATTCAGAATTAGATGAAGATGAATTAACCAAATAAAATGTGTAAATATTAAAAAAATGGCTGTAGTCTTTGAATTTAGAAAAATACGTTAGCAATTTCGTTAATAATGGATATGAAGATTTTTGTTGGATCCTTAATTAATAAAAAAATTTCATCCCCTTTTCGACAGATTATATTTCTAAATATATTTTAACGAGCAATGATGTTGAAGAAAAAGATTTAGAAGCTATATATTGCTCCTTACTAGATTTAACAGATAGAATAAATAGCGTTCCTTCAGAATTCTAAACGTGTAAAATAATGAAACCTTGCGCTTCTTAGTAATGCACAATATTCTGATAAAATTACTTTATTTTATAATTAACATTTGTATATAAAATTAATTGTGCATGTCTTTAATGCTTTCAACTATAAAAGTTAAATATTAATAAAAATTATAATAATACTTACAGTATTAAATATATATAAAAAATCAAGCAAACTACCTAAATCAATATTTTTGCATAAAAAATAAGAAATTTAATATTTAATTAATTTATGGATCTACAGTTAATTGTTATTATTTTATTAGACTTTTCCTTAATTAATTAACTATTATTCATATATAAAATCAAATTCAAATATAATCTGTGATAAAAAATTAAATAAATTTGCTACCACAAAAAAAAATGAATTATAAAGAGCAATCTACAGAATTTTTCGATCTATCAGTTAAGAAAAATAACCTTTCATAAGACAGTACTTTAATAAAATTATTCAATGAATTCATATCCATAACCTTCTAGACATTTCCAAATTAGGAAAAAGCACTTGAAAAATGGAGTGAGTTTCGAGAAATGATGACTCATAAACCTTTAGATTATAATAAAATATACACATTTATTGCCATGCTAAGTTCAGATTAACTTTTAACATTGAATTCTCCGAAAGATTAAAAGTAAAATAAAGAAAAGCAAGAGGATAATAAAATGTAGTACAATAGTCATTTAGAATTGAAAGACCTATTGACTTCTGACTAAAAAATCGATTCAGCGAATCATAATTATCAGTAAAGTTAAACATATTAGCAACAGCAGTAGTAAACAATTAAAAATAGCTGCTAATTGAATAAAATTCTTCTTCCCAGTCCCTGATGCAAAGTTAATAGCAATTTTAAAGATCTGAAGTTTGTCTAACTCAGCAGTCTGTTATGAGTGCAAATAAAATTCAATACTAATCTCAATCTAAATAAAGGCTGCATTCAAGAAATAGTATTAGAAAACTAAATAGTTAAAACTCTCCTTAGAATAGTTTTTCGCAAAATATTAACAATGTGAGTATTCAAAGCAACAATAGCAAAAGTAATGTAAAAATTGGACATCCTATTGAAAATGAATAATTTGAATAGTAAATACTACCAGATGATGTTTCCTAGTAATAGTAAAAGGGAATTACTTTTTTAGAATTAAGATAATTCAAAGATATATGCGACTAGTTTAATTTGCAACTGGGCAACAGTGGAAGCAGTTAAGAATATAATGGCTAATACTTTGCCAATTTTAGTTTGAAATAATTATGTGAAGGCTAAATGTAATAATATAAATTATTATATATCTATATTATTTGATATCTCATTAAAATATTTAACATTATATTAGCTAGTAGTATTAAGACATAATAACGAATATAATATTTCAACATTTTTTACTTTTAATAACTGAAGATTAGAATTTGAACTCTACACACCCTGAAAATTTTTACATAATTTACCAAAATCTCTGCAAAAATGTGTATGGCAGTAATTCTGAACTTGTATATTTCGAGCTTTCCTAACCTGAAATTGAATTACTATAGTTTGCGTTTACTGAACTTATGAAAGTAAAGTTGTAATTTTATCATTAAAAGCCGATGCAAAACAGTCAGAAAGAACAACTGGAAAAATTGACCTTAAATTTATTGGAACTTATTCCTGGGTTGTATAACGCATTTATAGCGCTTAGTTTTGCAATTATTGAGAATTTTGTAAAAAATTGCGCCGATGTTTCTCAATTCATATTTTGTCAAAGCTTCGCGCTAAAAGATTAGAAAGATAGACTATTATAAAAGCTAATTCCACTTAAACAACAAATTAGTGAGCAGCAAATCAAAAGCAACACTAATAGCAATAACAACAACTTTTCGTAACCGTCTTCCAGTAATAGGAAAAAACTCTTATCTGCCGAGATTCTGTTTTTATTCTCTTGCTCGTTAATAAGACCTATTGAAATCCACAAAGTTAACTTATCTAAAATAGAAAAGGTATTATACTAAAGCAATCAGTCAAAATAAATCAATCAACAATCTTCTAAAATCATAATCATGAGTCTGAACAACTAAACATGCAATTATGTGTTACTGCAGTACTAACAAATTCCCAGTTTTTAAAACTTCAAAGAATCATCGAACCAGACTGAAAATGAAAACCAATTTAAAAGGGTTAGTGACTTCGAACTAAGAAGCTACATATCTCAAATACCTAAAAAATTTATTATGTCTAAAAAGGCCCACATACCTTCAATTAGTCAAAACAATGACCAATAAAAGTCCTAATCTAGACTAAGCTTATAAAAAAGAATTGAAGCGCTGAGCAATAACCTAAGTAGTTTAAATACTCCGATGACGCTTAATACATAGAGCAATGTAGATAATATTCATTTATTTAAAAGTGGGGGAGATTATGCTTATCAAAGATAAAATATCCATAACTAAATGCAGTCTCAACACAACTAATTAGAAGAAAAAGATAATAACAACAACATTAGAAATAGACATGAAGGGGAATACTATGTTTCAGAAGAAAAGAGGGGTAAATCTGCAGTAGGATAGAAAACCTCCCCTAGATTATTCAACATGGTCTTTGGAGTCACTCCTGACATTTAAAAATTATGTAGAATTCAATGGGTTCTTACAATAATAATAATATTAATTCTTCTCATGCTCTAAGTTCTCATAAAAATTTGAAGCAATTATAATTCTAACCTAATCAAAAACAATCTTCTAAAGAAGGAGTTAATATAGATTCCTTCTAGTAAAATGCTTGTTCAACCAAAATATCACTCCCGAATTAGTTTGGGAACCACATTTCTTAACAAAAAGAATTCAATTCAGATAAGGGAGAAGTAATTTTAATTCAATCTATTTTTTTTTAAATATTTTATTTATGTAACTTTATTTTATAAGAATGGGGATGACTGGAATAGAACATTATTATTAGGCAAAATAAAGGAATTGCAAGTAACTTTAAATATTGACATGGATAAACTAAACTCATTATGTGTTAAATCCTAATAATCTGAGCAGAAGAAAACTGAAAATATGAATAACAATTAATAAAGTAATAATTTTTATAATTCTATAAACAATCAAAATCAAGCTCCCTCGGAATAGATAAATTTAAATTGGGATTCATAAAAAAATTAATAAAATAACGGATTAAATAAATATTAAGTAAATTCTAATAACTTTTTCTAATCTGTAGGTAAAGGGTAATAGGGCATTTCTTTAATGTCAAAAAACTATGATCAACAACAACTATAATATTAATAACCTAAAGGTATAAGTACATTTCAAGGCTTATAACAAAAACATTCAGAGTAAAATAATGAGCAAAACAGTAATCTAACTTAGTAATAATAACAATTTAATAGAAGCAGAAAATAAGATTCGTTTAATAAAGAGAATAATCAGATATTGGTCGAAAATAAATAATATAAAAATACGTAATAATAAAACTGGGCAATACAATCAAATTAGAACAATAAAAATATTCATCCTGGAAAATAAAATAGTTTTATGGCAAATAATAATTCGCATGGAATTAACAGAATATTATGAAATTAAATTAATATATATAAATTTGCTTTATATACAAATCTATAATAGTATATATATTTATAATATGGTCAAATTTTGAATATCATAGTTACAATGTATATAATTAATATATAATCTATTAAACTTAAACTTAATAAAAAGATACATATAAATAACATATTGTCATCATTGCTATATCTTAATGATATTATAATATATTCTTAAAATGAAAATATATATAGACAACTTATTTTTTTTATTTTGTATATACATATCATATATATTTAGAATTTTGCAGCCTTAATAATTTTCTTCTTCATAATATTACTTGAATATACATATTTACAATTTTAAATTGTTATTTTACTTTATTTTAAATAATAGTTAGAAAAATAAAAATAATAATTTTTAAGGCACCAAATTGTAACATTTTGGTTTTGAAAATTTGTTAGTAAATAAATACTTAGCTAATTAATATATTTTTTTAAAATTATATTTAAAATAGTTAGAAATTTAATATCTTTACTCTAAATTAAAGATGAATTTTATAATTTTAACTTTTTTAATTTTATACATTAAATTTATAATAAGAATTATTATTTTAAATATAGAAGATACATTTTCAGAAGTTAAGTACCATCAAAATTAAACTGAATCTTACTATATTTACGTAATTTAGATAAAACAAACCTATATTAATATCATTTGAAAGATAAAAAATACGGATTTTTTTATTTTATTAGAATTTTAGTTAATTTATTTTACCATAAAATAAAATTATTTATTTTCCATGACGTCATTAAAAATTTTAGTATCCCTAAATAATAATCAATTTTAATATTTTTCTTATTGGAGAATATGCTATTTTAGATATATCCATATTCTAGAATATTTTATTCTAATATTTTAAAACAATATAGTTAGATATTATATTTAAACTATTCCTCTAAGAATACTAAAAATAAAAATATCTCTTAAACTGACTTTGTTAATTAATTTATTTGGATTAAAAAATGAGCAAATTATAATATATGTTCCAATTTTTAATGATTACGTAATATTTTTGAATAAGCTTTTCAGTGTTTCTATTTTTTATGTGGTAATTCACGCAATAGTAATGATCATATATAATAAAAATACTATATTTATTCCATTGTGAATTTATTAATATTTGAGAAAATAAAAATAAATATTTGAGAAAAATAACAAAAAAGAAATTAGTCAATCTACTCAGTAATGCTTAAATTAAAATCACTATTTTCAAGGAACTCTTATATTGCCACTACACTAATCGTGGGTACAGTATTCTATTGGATTTAATACATGTTATAAGAAACAACATACGAAACAGCTCCTCACTATTTTGACTTCTCCTAAATTATAGATTATAAAGGATATCCATTAAAGACTTACACTCTTCTCACTGAAGATAATTACTATTTTAGTTTATTCAGAATATAAGGCAAAGATCAAAAAGAAATTGATGAAAACACCAAAAAGCCCCCGTTATATTATATTCTGGTAAAAAAATCAATGCTCATTTCTACATATATTTAGAGATTTGATCGAAATTTTTATCTAATAATAATTAATCATTTTTAAGGAATAAATTGCGGAATTACTACTTTTATTGCTAACGAAGATCATGTCGCTATGGGATTAGTATTTGCGAATCAAGGATTTGATGTGTGGATCATGAATTAGAGAGGTAATATTTTTAGAAACCCCATCACATTACTGTGTCATAAAATGCCATTTAACATATATTTTTATTTTATATATTTATTTTGTAAAAATAGGTCAAACTATAGATAGAAAGCACAAAACTCTAAATCCAGATGTAGATTCTGAATATTGGGATTTCACATTTTACGAAATGGGAAAATATGATATTAGTAAGGCTGTTGAATATGTTCACTAAGCTACTAGTTAAAAACCACACTTGGTTGGTTATAGCTAGGGAGGATACGCCATTGTTGCTGGAGTTGCTGACCCTTATTCCTATCCGATTATAAAATAAAATGTCGGAAAAGTTTTCATATTAGGAGCAGGAAAATCCGTAAAATATCATGGTTCTCCCATTCTAAAATTAGTAATAAAAATGAGAGTATTTGAATTTTTAGAATACTTAGGTTTAAAAGAATTTAAGAGATAAGTCTTGCTATACTATATCTGCAAATTTTTACCTTCTATAAACAAATTAGTACTTATGTTTTTAACTGATTCCAATCATGTAGAATTTAACTTTGATAGCAAATATGTGTAAAAATATACATTTACTAATTAAATATAATATACTTATTTTAAAATTCTTTTTTTAATTAACTAGTCCCTTTATGTCGGATTATCCCTGTGGAACTTCCATTAGGGCATATACCCACATGTTATAACTTCATAAATCAAAAGAAATGCTTCTTTATGATTTCGGAGAAAAGAAAAATATGGAAATTTATAAATAGCCAAGCCCTCCTTAATTAGATATGGGAATTGTAGAAGATATGCAATTTTATCTTATTTCTGGTACTTACGATCTCTTTGTAGATGTGAAAGATGTATAGAATTTGGAAGACAGTTTAAAAGAAAAAAATAATGTAGTTCACAAGGAATTTGCTATGGGACATTTGAGTATGGTTTTAAGTAAAACTCCCAAGCATTTAAACTATATGATGGATGCCATGAAAGAAGAGTGAAATTATTTCAAACTTTTTCAAAAAATATATTTAATTAATCAAGATAATATATTTAATTTACCTAGTATTAAAATTATTAGCAATATATATAAATGATTAACAATATTTATAAAAAAAATAATATATATATATGTCTTTAATGTTCATTTTCATATTTTTTTTGGGGAATTATTAATAAATTTTTTAATATTAAATTTATAAATTTTGATTTATCTTAAAATATACATATACATATACTATTCACTCGTTACTATAATTTCATCTACTATTGTTTTATTTTCTTTTATTATATAGATTCATAAAAAAGCTAATGCAAATAATGTAATATATTAAAATTTATAAATATATATATAATTATAAATTTATGATATTATTGTTAAGAGTATTTTATGGATTATAGAGAGAAGATAAAATGAGCACTTATAAAAGTTTACACTTTTTACGAAATAAAAAAAAAAGAAGAAGGAGAAAATGGCAGAAATGAAGTAAAGTCACTACAAAAAAATAGATTGAATTTTATATATATTAAATATATTATTAATTTAATTAATATTGAGGGATAATTAATTGTAATTTGTCTAAATTAAAGGTAAAATATAAATACTTTCACACCTATTTAAAAGATAGATAAAAAAAAGTAAAAATAACAAAGTAATTAAGGAATAATCAACAATGGCCATCACTCCCATTAAACACAAAAAATCATCAAAAAAAGAATTAAAAAATTCGTTAGATTTGAATCCGAAGACTTCGCCGGAATTTCTTCTTCTTGGAGAAGACCCAGAGGTATTGATAACAGAGTTAGAAGAAGATTCAGAGGAACTAAAGAAATGGCAAAAATTGGATATGGATCTGATAACAAAACTAAATTCCTTACTCCCTCCGGATTCAAAAAATTCCTCGTTTAAAACGCCAGAGAATTAGAAATCCTTCTCATGAACAACAGAACTTATGCTGCTGAAATTGCCTCCAATGTTTCTGCTAAAAAGAGAGCCTCTCTCGTTAAAAGAGCTCAAGAATTAGGAGTTAAAATATTAAACGGAAAAGGAAAAGTAAGAACCGAAGAAAAAAAACCCGAATAATAATGAGATAATTTATTGTGAATTCATAATCAAACATTGTATTCTTTAATATAAATCTATTAATTAGAAGCGTTTAGTAGTTTAAAAGACGTTTTTTAGAAGTTAGTATTATTCCCTCATATTTAATTTATATTAGTTAATAGTAGATTATTTAAACCAATTTACTTCTTTATTGTTCTATATTAAACTGTTGGCAAATTCAATTTGTTTTTCTCTTATATTATGTTATTTATTATTTAAATACAATACAATCTTATTTTTTTTCTTTATACAAAATGCCATTTTTTTCTATTTCTCTCTTATTTAAGTAATTATTAAAAAAATGAATTTTTTTTTGAGAAAATTCACATATGGAAAGGATGTTTGCTAGGAAATCATTTATTTATTATTTATAAAACATATAAATTAGTGAGTTAGAGCTAGGGGCGACAGCTTTCTTTTTAATTCTTTTTAAAATATAAAATGAACTCTAAAATATAAATAAAATCCCATCTTAGAGTTTTTAAGAGAAGATTTCTAATTTTTTGTATAAATTACCAACGATCAACTATAACAATAGTATATAAATAAAATAATAAAATAAAAATATAATTAAATAAAAAATAAATTAAAAAACTGAGTAGTAATATTTTTATTTTATTTAAATAATAAAATTATTATAATTTAGAATAAATATATTCATTTGTATACAAAGAAAGAAGGATTGTATTTTAATCAAATACTACATATAAATTAATCAAATTATATAAGTTAATCATACTAATATCTCCATAAATTAATATATTTTTTCGTATAAGTATTTAAATCAATGAGCCTATCTTTAGGATACATTTTATTATTCTTAAGCCTATCTTTACATTTCCTCTATACATAAAGATAATTATTGTTAATATAAAATGGAGGCAGTCTTAATTTATAAATGAAATATTTACCCATATTAGGCATCATTTTGGTACATAAAAACATTAAACCAAAAATTCCGATCATGAAAACATATTGATTAGATAAAACGCTAGCAATTGAAAATTCTTCAAGTTTCTATTGTAAAATAAATTTATTGTAAGGCTATAACATATATCTCATTTTAGTTTGCAAATACCTCGAAATAAACTATTTTTTATACTGGTTTTAATTCTAATACTCCATCATGCAATTCTTGATCTTCTTTTATCATTGTTAAAGGATTAATTTTAATTCCCTTGAATCCAGAAGCAAAATAGTTGAGAATAACCTATTTAAAATTGAGAGAGATTGATTTCTATTTTAGAGAGATGATAAAAATATTTTATTATTTATTTTTTTCTTACTTTTTCATATAAATGGGTATTAGAATATACTTCAACAATGTACTTTCCCATTGGGATATTATTGCTACAAAATAATAAAGTGATCAATTAATTTATTCATCTTTGTAAATATTAATTTTTATATCATTTTAAAAATGCCACGTAGTGTATTATTTTTTTAAATTATCTTAAATTCTTATCAAAATGGAGTATAATAGAGATAATATAATGTGTTTACAATTAAAATTAGCCATATTCGTTAGGATAGGTAGTATACAATCCTGAATTAAGAGCAACCTTTATTGATTATTATTCGCCGTGTTAATGAATAGAATAATCAGCTTAAAGTTAGAAAATTATATTAATTAATAAAATGAATAAAAAATCTATTAATTAAGATTATTTGTTTAGAAAATATTTTCGCTTACATCTCTTTACAAATCCTTCAATATTAACTAGTCCTTCTTTGCTTGATTGAATTGGACTTAATAATTATAATATAATTAAAACTACTAAAGCTAAGTATTATTTCATTTTTCTCTCTTTATATTTATTATTTTAAATTATTGTTTCTTAAAAATGTTAATTATATTATTAAAAGTGTAATGATATATAATATATATTAAATATAATAGGTTTTTACGAAATTATTAATAAAATGTTAAAAAGAGATTATAAAACAATAAAAAAAGAAATAAATACTAAATTTTTAGAAATTTCTTTATAAATAAATAAATAATTAAAAAAAAAATGTTACTAATATATTAATCCAAAGATTCTCAATCTATTAAAAACGATATATAATTTATATATTTATTTTTAAATATAAATTCTTTTCAATTATCGATAACTAAAGTATTAACATTTCCTCCTTGATTTTTATAATTTATATTGGCTTTTTGACTTCCTCCAGTTCTTTTAGCGAACTAAAAATTTTTAAAATTATTATAATTTCTTATTATAAGATAATTTAGGGATATTATTTTACATCTAACTTAGCTTTTAATAATATTTTTAAGTCAGAAAACATTTAAATTTATCTTTGAGATGGTTCATAATTATCTTTAACAACTTCTCTTTAGCTTCTCAAGTCTTTAACTTCTTATTCTAATTTGGTAGCCTGTAGTTTTTAAAAATAATTGAATTTATAAATATAAATTATATATTGCATAAAAATATATACTTTAGCTTCGAAGAATGCAACATAAGTTTTGTGCTCTGAACTTAATTATTTATGTCCTTTTTAGAAATCAATCTAAAATAAAATTAAATAATTAAATATTTATAATATTTAAATAAAAAGAGGAATACAAAATATAATTTTTACTTCGTCAGATAATTTTTACAGTTTATCACTCAATTTAACAGAATTTTCTTTAAGTTCTATCATTTTCTTTTCTTCTTTATCAAGTTCATCTTTATATTTTTAACTTCATTTTCTAAGGTTGATATTTCAGATTCACTTCCAACCATAACTTTATCGTAATCTCCTTTCTTTCTTTTGTGATCTTGTTCTAATTCCTGTTTCAGACATAATGAATTATTAGATTTTTGAAGACAAATATTTTTAAATGAATATAATTACTTTAAATTCTTCTCTCAATTCTTTTAATACTTTAATTTGAGGCTGTAAATGGGCCTTCTTTTAATCTAAAATTTTTTTATTTCAATAACAAATTTAGAAATTTCTTCTAATGTTTATCCTTTTTTCTCGTTTGTATCTTATTATTATTCAGAAACTTGATTTAATTTTTATTAAGCATCATAGGCTCCAGTAATTCCTTTATCTTGTTCCGCTTTTTGTAATAACTGATTTATTAAAAAGAATTTTTAATTAATATTAGTGCTTTTTTATAATTGAAATTACCTTATAATATGATGACTTTTAGTCTTTTAAAATATCTTCAGTTCTCTATAAAAGGGAAATTTCGCTCTTAATATCAGTCAATTCTTTATTAAGTTTTTTATATTTTGTGTGCTTAACTTTTAACTGTTCAACAAAATTTTTAAATTCGTCATTGCTAAATCCAGGTCCTCTTTCCTTATTCAACTTTTCTTCTTTAGCCTTGATTTCTTTATTTAAAGTTTCCATTTCTTATTCTGCTCTTTTTTACTCTTCCATAGCTCTTTCTTTCTTCTTAGTAACTAGAGTGGCTTATTATTTGAAAATTGCCAATTTATCTTTGTCTGGATTGGTCTAATGAAAAAACAACAATTAACGTTTTAAATTATAAAAATTAAATATATATTTACTTATTTGGCTATTTTATCTTCCATTATATTAACATTTCTTCTCAAATTCATTAAATTGGCTTCCATTTACTGGAGTTCATTTTATGTGATAGGAGGGTCTGAAAGCAATTTTTCAGATTGTTCTAATTTCTTTCTTTTTTCTCCTATTTCTACTGCAAATCTCTCATTGCATAATTCTCTGTTCTTTTTTACCTCATTTCTAAGACTCATCAGCATTTACTCAGGGGTATTTTCAGGAGCGACACTCTTTTTGGCATCAAAAAGTCTTTGTTGACTTGCCAATAACTAGTATTTGATTTAAAAATTAATTAATAGTTAAGGTAACATTAAAAATGAATAAATATTTACTTGTTGATCAGTCCATTCCAAATGAGCTCTTTATTGTCTTAATTTATCTTATATTCTATTTTCTTCTTCCTATTCTTTTCTCAATAAATTGGTTACTTCTAATAAGGCTTAAAATTTGGGATTGGCTGTGTTTTTTCCTTTGAAAACATTAATTTTTGATAGTAATTACTCTCTTTCTTATTATAATTATGCAATTTCCTTTTTGACTTCATCAGGATTCTATTTTATTTTATATAATATGAGATATTAAATTACATGTATGCTTTATTTTTTAGTAAGGATTTTGAAATAAAAATTACCATTGATTCTTTTTCCTAAGATTCCAATTACTAATGGATAACAGAAAATTCTGCTTATAAATCTTTGTATTCATCCGTGTACTTTTTAATTTCTTCATCCATGACGACATTTTCGGGTAGACTGTAGGGTACTAAGTACTTGGCTAAATAAGCTCTTTTTTTCATATCAGCATATCTGGTGACCAAATAGAAAAGAACAGGGTAAATTATTCTTCTTTCAGCATTAAACAATCCATTCTACCAATTAACATCTTGCGGAGATTATTCAGGGACTGGATAGCTTAATACCTTTAAGAAACTTACGACTTCAAAAACTATTTAATCTTAGGGTTTTTCTTTAATAGATGAAAACTAATTATCAAGTAACGCCAAGATTTTATTTAATAAATCCAATAACTCTGATCTAATAATAATAAATATATTAATTTACCATTTCATTATTTATTGATATATAAAATTAAATTTTTTCTTCTTTTATAAAATTGTAACTTTTATAATTATAATTAATAAATAAATAATATTTTGGAAATTATTAGAGAAATATTAATTAATATGTAATATAAATTTCCTATTATTTTTTATTGAAATATTATATTTATTTTACGATGTAAGTTCGTCAAATGTTACTAAAGAATAGTTTTCATTAAAAGGTGATTTATTAAGTAATCTGACCATTTCTTTAACATCTTCCGTAATAATTGTTGTTTTTATGGGTGCATTTAATACATCTTATTATTCATTCTATTTTTATTGGTTCATTTCCTATTACTATTCATAAGTTCCTCTCTACCCGTACTGATCTTAATTGTTCCACATTTATTATCAACTTATTTATTATAAATTTTGAAAATATATTTGTATTGTGTTAAATTTTTAATGTATAATTAGTATTTGTAATAGAAATTTTATTATTTTAATTTGATTTCCTTTAATTATTTTTAAAATATTCAAATAAAGTAATAATTAATAATTCATTAATAATAATATTTAATAACTAAAGTAATGTGTGATATAGCTTTTAATTGCAATAAATTTTTGTTTTGCTTCGTATTGTTTGTTTTACATTAATTAAATTTTCAAATATTATATGATTATATTATATGATAAATTCAAGCTGTTTTATTTAATATTATAAACAATCAAAGAAATAAATAAATAAATATTTTTTTATAATAAAACAAAAATTATTTTAATTTTTAATTAAAGAAAAAATAGTTATAGAGTTAGAATATCTACATAGTAAAAATATGAATTTAAGACAAATTTAATATAATTAAAAGATTACTTGATTACTTCTCATTATCATTATATTTATCTTTCCTTTGGTAAAAAACTATATTTAATTTATACTTAAATGATATTATATATTAATAAAAATCAAAATATTTTTATTTTTGTTTATTTTAATTATTATCAAATATGATCTAAAGCTACTTTAGCATTGTATCTAACATCAAAATCGTTGTCATCGCATAAATTCTATAAAAGTCTTTTAATTGCATCCTTTGAAAATATAATAATAATATTAATTATATGTAATTCAAGAGAAAGTTAAAAAAAATATTAAATTAATATTATACTTTGTCTTTAAAATACTGTGCAGAACTATTGAACTATTTAGCCACATTCATTCTTACCTAGAAAGGAATAATAACTTAAATATGAAAATTTACTATATATTTATATTATTTTACATTTGGGACAGGGTCTTTAGCTAGAGAAGTCAACACGGGGTAAATACTTTTACACAAATAATCTTGATTTAAATGTTCTGCTATTTACTAATTAAAAAATAAAATTTTAAATAATCAAAAATATAATAGAGTTGAATATTATTTACTTAAATGAGAAGTAATATTGTTATCCTGTGCAAATAATTGGGAACATTTTATTAAAATAGAATTTTGGGCATTACATTTTTTTCTAACCAGCTAGATCCTAAATATATAACTAAATTTTTTACTGCAACTAATGCCTGTTCCCTTACGGCATAAACATGATCTTTTATCCATTCCATTAAGATTTAAATAATTTTTTCATTTAAGAAATCAGCTCCCTAACAGAATAAAATTAAACTATTAAAAACCTTTATATCATTTAATCAATCATATATTATTACAATTTCTTTGGCGAAAAATCCAATAATTTCAATGGAAGAGTGTCTTATTCTCCAATTTTTATCAGTGGCCAATTCAGACAAAGCAGGTAAAATGGATTAAGACAAAGTATCTACTCCTAAAACCTATTTATGAAATGAAAAATGATAAAAATTAACATTATTTTTTTTTAAAAAATATTTATCCGAGTTTATTACTTTCGTTATTTCATTCAGTCTTTTAAATAAATTAATTCGTACATCAGAACTTTCATCTTTCAAAAGAGTCAGGAAAATGGGTAAAATGTGTTCAGTTGTCAACTTTTTACCTATAACTGAGGATACTGCCAAAAATGATCCAGCCAATGATTGTCTCACATAACTTTAGGAATCAGTGGAAAGGGTTTTAATTTGAGGAATTATATATTTGATAATATCATCAACTTCCAATGCTGTACTTGTAACATCTAATCTAGAGGCAGCAATGGATCTTAGCTATATATTATTATTATAAATGTTAATAAATTAATGTTTTTATTTTTATTTATTTATTTATTTATTTATTTATTTGTTTATTTATTTTTTATTTACTTCCGGTTCACTATCTTACAAATATTTAATGTAAACATTCATTAATATTTCCTTGAATAATGCTTTTCCCATTCCTTAGACTATCTATTTTTATTAAAATTTTATTTTTAAATGAAAACTAAAAAATTATGAACTAATATTTTCTAAGTTACATTTCCAAGTTTTTCACATAAATAGTATTTGATTCTCCAAGAGTTATCTTCTGATAATTTTTTAGAATGTTTGAAAATTGAGTTTTATTTTTCTATAAAAATATAAAATATTTATATCATAAATTATTCACTAAATTTTTAGATTAAGTACTTAAAGGAAATCACCTTATGCATAGGAACTTAAGGCATCAGCTATATAAATTCTGACGAGATCTTATTCATCTTTCAAAAAATCTTAAAAGAGTTAAATTAAAACTTCTTCTTTTATTAAAGGATATAAGGAGACATAGTCCTAATAAAAGTTAAACGATTTAACTAAACTGAAGAAATATATTTTAAATTACTTTAAAGTGTTAAGAGGCGTATTTTCTGACTTAAGAAGAAGTATCTTGGGCAATTTTTTGATAGAATCTTTAAAAATAAATATAAATATATTAAATTCTTAAATTTTAGTAAAAGCAATTGTTATGTAATAGGTAGATAGATTACCCTAATAAAAGTTATTAATTGGCAGCAGATACATGTTAATAAACAGCAGGAATTAAATGAGCTGCAGGTCCTTTAGAAACACTATATGTACTATCATATAGTCTTTTAATCATACTGACGACAAGTTCTTCATGTTTTTTAATATCTAATTGACCGAAGTAACTTTTAAGATTTTTAGATGCCTATAAAAATAATTGATGTAAAAATATAATTATCCTTTTATGAGATATATTTGTATATCATATATTTTAAATGGAAAACTACCTCATCTCGAACGCAGCTTTCATCGCATTTACAAAGCCCTTCCAAAACTTGAAATAAAGTTTGCACATTATTAATCCCTCCTACGTATTAAGTAAAATTTGCAAGACTTTTACATAATTCTAATAAGAGAGTATCTTCATCATCTTACAATTCTAAGTTAAATAAAATATCATTATATAGAAGTATCCTCAAAAATTTATAACTTTTAAAGTAAAATGGAAGAAATTGGTTAAACTAAGTAATGATCTATAATTATATACTAAGACCGTTTTAATAAAAATACATAATGAAAATTTAATGTTTTCATTAGGAAATAATTTAATAATCATTTCATTATGCTATTAAAGAGTTTTTCAAATTTGCACTAAAAGCACAGAATTTAAAACTATATACTAACATGTCCATACTATGTTTTAAATTTATTTATTAATTTTTTTTATGTATAGATACCATTCAAAAATGGAATTAATTCATTTCTTGTTCTTTCAGGACCTAAAGTTTGAGCTATAACATCTAAATGTTTAACTGAATTAATTCTTTTTCTTACATCCTCACTTTTAATTTCATCTATCAATATATTTATGGGAGTATTTGTTCTGCTACTCATTTTCTTGTTTCTGTCTCTTGTTTTAATGGGGATTTTCTTTATTCTTTGTTTTTTATTTAATATATATTATCAAGCAATCAAGCAAGCAATCAATCAATCAATCAATCAATCAATCAATTATAATATATATATATAATATGTGGGCTTTGAAATTTAATAACTCGAATACTTTAATTATTAGTATGAGTTTTTATTATAATTATTCAAAATTGATTTAAAAAACAAACTAGATTCTATTAAAACATAAGAATGGTTTTCTTAATAATATTTTTACTATGCTTTCTATATATTACTTATTATTATTATTTAAATGGAAAAATATATAAATTTAAAAAATAAGATTTTCTCTGGAATCTACTAACATATAGTTTATTGCTAATTATCTAATAGAGATAAATGATAACCAAGTCTACTTATTGTATTCATTAATCTATATTTTTATTATAAAATATAAGCTTATAACTATTATATATTTCTAAATCACAATTAGTTTGTTAATAATAATAGTCATTATATTCAAAACATAATAATAATTAAAGATTCTGAAAAATATTTTTTAATGAAATAAACTTAATATTCGAATTTAAACAACATATAATAAGTAAAGCCTGTTTCAGAATAATTTCATCATTTTATTATCCTAAAAACTCATTTAGAGCAAATAATTGATAAAAGAATTACCTAACAAATTTTCTTTTCTTATATTCCCAAATATATATATATTAAAATCAATTAAAATGATGATTTAAATGTATTGAATTTTATATTGTTATAAGGAAAGTAACAGGTTTTAAAATCATTTAAGACTTTATAAATTTCTTTAAGAGAAAATTAATAGTCTCTTAATGAAATTGTAAAAAATACAACTCTTTTTCCATTAATAAATTTACAATAACTAAAATTATCTATAAAAAAGTAGAGTGTGACAGATTTTCAATTACAAAAAGTTTTTACTTATATCATAATACCTTGTAATTCTCTTAGAAAAATTGAACTAAGTTTAAGAAGGTGCAGTATAAACGATGATATGTGTTGTTATATTTTTGAAACACTTGTTAATCTTAAACAATTGGAAATAATACATATTAATTTAGAAGAAAATTAGTTAAAAGGAACAAATTTACCAAAAATTATAGAATAGTACACTTTTATAAAAGAAATTAAGTTAAAATTAGGGTATAACTAAATTACAAGTTAAGAAGCTCTAAATATCACTTAAAGCTTTAGAAAAATCAGTGAAACTCTTCATTCTCTATTCATAGATTTTGATTTTAATAATTTCACGGGAAGTGAAGATATAGAAAATGAAGTTAATTTTTTAAAATAGAGAATAAATTTTGTAGATATTGAATCAGATTTTAATCCGTATTTTTGACGTGTAAACATTATTTACATATATTAAATGTTTTTTATAAAATTAATAAATTATTATAATATATATGAATATTTAGTTTTTATTATAATTGTAAATTCATTGTAGCAAATAAAAACTATTTGTATATATATATAAAATTATATAATAAAATATAAATCATTGTTTTACTATAATATTAAAATTAAAATTTTACTAACCCAAGGTATTGGTAAAATCTCTTATTTAGGAAAATTTTTATATTGACATCGGAGGATTCCATACCGGGGCTTCAAAACACCCTTTTTAGAAATTTCCTTCCTCATCAAATAGTTTATGAGTAGCCCACCCATAACAGATTTCGTTGTCATCTTCTTCTGTTTCATTTTAAAACAAAGAGAACCTAAAAATTATTCTCAACTCATCTTTATGCTTGAAAGATGAAAGGTATTTAGGGTTAATTTCTAACAGATTTTAAACTCTAATTTCTAAATCACTTGAATCACTTTTTTTGTAAACACATCTAAATTTTAAATTTCTAAGAGCTCACCAGTTGTGTCTTTTAATATCCCATCTCTGCCTGCGATACAAAAATCAAAGCACACTTAAGCTTTTGGAAGTTGAAATTAAGTTATATTTTCTATTTTTATTACAATTTTTTCTGTACTATTTTTAGAAAAACAATCACTCTTCCTCGGAACCATTAAATATTGGGGATTTTGTTTAGGTAATTTTAAAATATTTACATCTGCTTTTTCATTATTTAATATTTCTGATTTCTTACAAATAGAAGGTTAAGTTGATTGTTAAGGAGGGCTTATTTTTACTGAAGGTAAAGTGGTACAATATTACAAAAAATGTTAAATATCTGATTTTTTATCTGGAGTCGGTAAAGTATTATATGTAGACTTTTTAGAAAATGAATTATTTAATAAAGATGAGTTTTATTATGTAATATTATTTTAGTGTTTTTTGCAAGAGGGGCTACTATTATAATTTTTAATTAAAGAGATTTTGTTATTTCTACTACTTTACTATTGTTCAGATTAATAATTATGAGTATTTTCATCTTCCATAGTGGTTAAAGAATATTACGTTTATTATGTTAAATCATTGTACTCCCTTTTTGATACACAGTCCCATCCTATTTTACATGATTCTATGTTTAATGAACAGCAATTATCATAGTTTTAAAATTATAAAATATTGATATTAGATTTTTATAAATTTTTATTAATAATTGTAACTAAGTCCTTAGATTTATTTTTTAATTTAATATTTTGATTTCTTATATTAACAAGCTGGGACATAAATTGACTTTCTGCTTTATTCTAAATTCCTTTTGATAAATCAATTAATCCACACATAAAATTCGAAAGCCCATTATCCTTTTAGAAAAAAGTAACTTATATATAAATATAGCATTGGTTTAAATATTATTAGAAGTCAGATAGTTGGTCTTTTATATTTATTTCCTATATTGTAATTTTTATTATGTCCAATGAGTTTAAGTTTTTTTTTTTAAAGCTACTACATCAATAAGGTGAGTTTGATCTTCTAATATAATCTAACCATGCCTAGTTACTAATTTATAGCCTATTTAAATTTACTCAGTTCCTTTTTAATATTTTTAATATCTTTAAAAGTAATTTATAATTATTAGTTCTTTTTATACTAGTCTTCATTATAGCTTAATTAAACTTAATTGTGGGGATTTTATTATTATTATTCCGTTTGCTGCAATTCTGAGCTATGTGGCTCGGTAAAAACATCTTAAATGGTGTGTTTAATAGTATTCTTATTATAAAATAATTTGTTTAGTTCAATTTGAGAATCTCTAACCATGATAATTTTATATTTTTTATATTATTTTTTTTTTTTTTGGGGGTATTTTAATCTTAAAGTTATTTTTAATTATTAGAATAAATAGTTAATGTAATAACCAATATGTTAATATTAAAAAAACCTAATATATTTTAAGTAGAGAAACTACCTGTTTTGATTATTGTGATTTATTATTAGATAAAATCAGAAATAATTAAGTTATATCAAAAATTTAATATCAACTTAAGATGTAAAATCGTTAGTTTACTTAAAAAATTACAATGGATATTTTTTTTCATTTAATATTGGGAATTAATATCTTTCTTATAAAAAAAACTTTTATTAAAAAATGATTTAGTCTTTAAAACTAAAAATTGAATTTAAAATAGTAAAATGCCAAAACAAAATGACTCTAAAAAAATAAGGTTTATAGGTCCCATATTAATAAATAAGTTCAATAAATAATAAAATATATATTATTACTATAATTAGAATTTCATAAAATCTAATTGATTTTATAATAATCACATATTCAATTTGGTATTAATAAATTAACTTCAAATGAATTTAATATTTATTCAAGCACAATATAAAATAATAATGATAATAATATTTAATATTTAAATGATGATTTCTATATTTTTGAATATTTTTTAGAAAAATCAAATGAACCAATACCTTTATTTAGTTTTTTCTTTTTTTGATTAATTGTATAGTAGTATTATAAAATTATAAGTAAATAATATAAAATCAATTCTTTAATAATATTCTAAAATAATATGAGTGATTAAAGTTTAATAATTATATTATAATTCACACAATACTAGCTTAAAATAGGGTTTGGTTTGCTTTGAAGACCATTCCACTATATATGGTATATTCCTCCCCCAAATATAGCCAGGTTCCATTTGTAGAAACTGTTTTTTGTGTGGGAAGTTTTTTATCCGTGCTTCCTTTGCTTAAATAACTATTATACGATGAGTCTTTACTTTAGTTCCATCCATCATTTAAAACCCAGCCTATTTTATCATTAAAAGTGATTTGACACTACACCTTTGAAAGTAAACTATCATTGAAATAAGGTCTTGATTCTTCTTTATTTCTTCCAATAGTAATAACTCTGTTTTTCCTTGCCTTATAAACTACTCTTTCCCCCTGGCAAGGCCCTCCATAAAATTTAATTTCGATATCATTTATGCCATTATTTTCTGCACTTCTTGTATTATTTAATTGCATAGATTTACAGTGGCTGCTACTTTAGCCATCATTATCTTCTTCCTCTGCTTCCTCTTCAGTTGGAGATACAAAATGATCTTCAGGATCATCTAAATACTGCTTTCCCAATTGTAATTACTACTCAATTTCATATGTGCTATTTAATTTATCCATTTAATTTTACGGTTTCGCAAAGCTGATAACCATAAATATCAATCCAATATTGATCAAATGATTATTTTTGAGAATTAGAGGAAAATCGAGTTTATAAAAAGCACCAAACCCTATTCCTAAGTCTTTGATTTTATAATTATTTTGGGCAATGTTGTATTCTATTTAAAAGTGGGTGCCGCGATGTCTGTCGGCTATTATAGGATCAGACGAAGGTACTATAAAGTCATTTATTATAGGACCTGCTATCATTGATCTATTGTTATTAGAGTCATTATCATTATCACTATCTTCCTAAACGAGTTTTTCTAATTCTTCCGGACTCAAGTTGCCATTTTAAGGGTTATTATTATATTTTTTTAAATAATAAGAAGTTTATTTTGAGCGATTAAGCCTTTTCTTGCATCCAAAATATGTGATTCCATCCTTCTGCTTCCTTAATGAACTTATTAAACCTTAACAGTTGATGGTTAGATTCTGCCCCTTTTAAAGCGTCGTTGAAGAGAGGACTGTCAGCTTTAAAAGAGGAGCATAGTTTACAATTTCTTATAAATCGTTAATTTTCATTTGATATCTGTCCGCCGTCTCCATAAGACTTTGATCATCGTTTAAAGTGGTCAAGTTTTTAAGTTATATATCTGATTACTGTGTGTTATCGAACTAATGCTATTATTGTTAATACGCATATTACTGAAATTATTATAAATCATTCTTTGGAGAGCGTTGTTTGCCATTATTCGTACTATTTGCATTACGCATCATGTCTCTCTATATCATCATTTTTTATTGCTCCATTTGTGTATAAGTATTTTGTTGGAAACTTTAATCTTGCTGAGCTGCAGTAGAATATTAGTCCTGTATGCTTATATATTTTCCACTGGTTGTTTGGGCCTAACTGCTGCTATTATAGTATTGATTATCTGCATTTTGATTGGGTTTTGCTAATTCTTTATTTTAATAAGTCTTTTAATCTTAAAAAACTTTTTAATTTTTATCTTTTTTATTCTAATACTACTAATTGTGACTTTCTTTGTTGGTATTGAGCATCATGTAAGAAGTAGAAGAATTGGCTCCGTTGCTCGAATTGTAATTTGAATGTAAAATTAACTTATTGTTTTCTGAGTTTAATTGCTCTGGCCTTATTTTTCCATGGCTTAGATTGTTATTATCGGTGGTTTCCTGCTATGAATTGTCATTTTGATAAATATCTTTTTTAGCTGCTTGGCCCTCTTCGAGAGGTTTTGAGGAATTTTCTGCTTGATTGCAGCATATATTTTTATCCATATTTTAACCCATTTTTTTACAATTTTCTTTACTGAGATTATAATAGTTATTATATATTTTTTGCTTAGAAATTAAGTGTTTAGTACTTTTACCCGATTTATAAGCTATAAAAATAAATATTAAAAAATATATGTGTGGTAATTTTATTTTTTGTTTTTAAATTTAAGCTATTTGACCGAATAAATTTTCTATTCCTTTAGATATTTAATATTTAATTAAATTAATAATATATAAATAAATAGTTTAACAATTAATTAAGGTAATATTATTAAATAGTAAGCAATTCAGGTAATAAAGTATACTTTAGCAAATAAAGAATTATAAATTTATAGTTAACTACTTTTCTATAAATTTATATTATATTTTTTATAAAAATTTAATACTAATTTTGTAATATAATATCCTATTGTTATGGATGGACATATGAATAAAATTTATTTTAAAATATTAATGAATAATTTCGTCTATTATAATTAGAGTCATAGTAAAGTGAACACTTATATTATTATGGTTATATAAAAAATAAACTTGAAATTTTAATTTACATAAAATAATATAGAGCAATATGCTATCCTGCATATATATTTATTTTTTAAGTAGTCTATGGATTTCAAAATTTTAAAAAGAAAATTAATGTTTCATTATAAAAATAACATTAAAAAATAATAAAATAAACAATATTAATAAATTAAGAAAAATACAACAAAACTTGTAATTTTCATAGAAAAATTAAATAAATATAACCAAAAAGAGATAATTATTTCACAGAAAAATGCAGCTCAAATTTCAACAAAATCTCATACAACCCGTAGATGGTATGCGAAAGATCTCAGCCATGGCATGGTCTCCAAGTGGAGTGAGAATGGCCATTAGTACTGCAGATAGAGTAAACTATTTATACGATTAAACTCAATTCATTTTACAACAATAAATCCATGAAAATAAAAAAACTATCAAAAAATATTAAAATTTAAAAAAATGATATACCTAATAAAAATAGAATTAAATTTTAAATAATGAAATAAAATTACTAATTAGGTCATTTAATTGTACGATGATCAAGGTAATAAGAAAGACAAATTTCCAACCAAATCTGCTGAAGATGTAATGAATTTTTATTTTAATTAAATAGATATGAGAATAATAAGTTATTAAAAATTCAAATTAAAACTATTATTTTTAGTCCAAATCATATGTGATAAGAGCTTTAGAATTTTCCCCCGACAGTTAAAGAATTGCTTTAGCTCAAAGTGATAATATTGTATTTATTTACAAATTAGGAGAAGTAATGATTACATTTTTTTTAAATTTTAATATAAAACAAAATATTTTTTATTCAAATTACAGAACTGGGGTGACAGAAAATCTATTTGTAATAAATTCCCTGCCTCAAGTTCTGTGACTTGTTTGGCGTGGCCTAAAAACAGACCAAACGAAATAGTTTTCGGATTGGCCGAAGGAAAAGTTAAATAAGGTACTTTAAGAAACAATAAATCGCAAGTACTTTACAGTACAGATTCTTATTGCGTTTCCATGGCTGCCTCCAAAGATGGAGAAAGCATCGTTTCAGGACACTTGGATGGAAGTATATTCGCATATAATATTGAGAGTCAGGCTACTTAAAAGTAGTTGTTCACCACAGTATTCCGTAAAGAAATATTACTAAAATTAATTTAATAAAAATAACTATTTTTATTTTCATAGTTACGCCTTGGAATGGGGAGAACAAATCGTTGCAGCAGGAAGCGACTCAAAGGTTTCGTTTTATGATACCCAGGGAAATCTTTTGCAAAGATTCGATTATACAAATGATGAAAAAGTGAGAGAATTTACTCTTGCTAAATTCAACCCTAGTGGAGACACCGTAGTGTTAGGAAACTTCAACAGATTCTATACTTACCACTTCAACGCAAAAAGAGGCCAATGGGAAGAAATTGGAGTCCAACACATTGAAAACTACTACACAGTGACCGCTCTTACTTGGAAAAATGACGGAAGTAAATTAATCACTGGGTCTTTAGTAAAAATTATATAAATATAATTTATTTATTAAAGTAAAATTAAATTTTAATGTGAAACTTTTTTTTTAAGTGTGGGTCTGTTGATATGTACAGTGCTTCAATGAAAATCATAAGATACAAAGGAAAATTCGAATTGAACTACGTATCTCCCTCATAAATTGTCATAAAAATTTTGTCCAACGGGAACAAAGCAGTTGTAAGATCTAATTATGGAGAAATCACCAAGAGAAATATTTTCTAAGACAAATATGTAGTAGCCTACACCTCTGAAACCATAATCCTCTGCGATTTAGAACACGATAAAATGAGTGAAATAATGTGGAGAGGTTCCGGAAAAGAAAAATACGACTTCACAAACGTAAAATTTTAGTTGTTTTTTGTTGTTATTATTACTAATAAACTACATGAAATCCATGAATAAATGTTAATTTTATTTAATTTTTCAGCCTGGAGTCTGTATGATTTATAATGCAGGAGAACTTACCTTGGTAGAATACGGAAATAATGAGCCCTTAGGAACTTGTAGAACCGAACACATGAAAAGTGCTTTAATTTCAGCCAGATTGAACTATTTCGGATAAAGTTCTAATAAAGGAACCAAGATGATAGCCTATTTACTAGATTTACAAACTCTCTGTATTCAAGACTTGAACAACAACGTTAATGTCGCCCAAATAAACCATGACTCTAAAATTGATTATTTGGAATTGAATGCCCACGCCAACAAATTGCTTTTCAAAGATAGAAGAAGACAATTGTATTTGTACAATATAAAAACCTAAACGAAATCTACTTTGCTTTCCTACTGTACCTACAGTGCCTGGGTCCCAAATTCCGAAGTCGTTGTCGCTTAAAACAGAAACAATTTGTGTGTGTGGTACTCAATCGAACACCCTGACAAAGTTACCATCTACAACATAAAAGGAGATGTTGAAAGCATTGAAAGAAACTGTAATATTTTAATAATACGATTATTTTAATAAAATTATAATTAAATAAATAATAGAAGGAAAAACTGAGGTAATCGTTAACGACGGGAACAACACTGTCGCCTATGCCTTAGATGAACCGCTTATTGAGTTTGGATTTGCAGTAGAATCTCAAGATTTGGAGAGGGCAGCTCAAATTTTGGACCCTCTTGACATGAACCCTGAAACTGAGGCTAACTGGAAAACCTTAGCCACGTTAGCTGTAGAGCAGCAGAATATTTCTGTGGCTGAACACTGCTACGCCAGCTTGGGAGACATTTCCAAAGCCGCCTATCTGAGAAAGATCGACAAGATTATCAGAAAATACGAATAAGAAACTGGAAAGCAGGATGGTATGAGTTTCTACAAGGTGCAGGCTCGACTGGCAGTTTTAGAAAAGCAGTTCCACAGAGCAGAAGCCATTCTATTAGACCACAACGAAGTGGAAGAAGCTATGGAAATGTACCAAGAATTGCACAAATGGGACGAATCGATAAAAATAGCCGAAAAAGTTAAACACCCCGACCTCTATGAATTGAAACAGAACTACCACCAGTGGCTCATTGACACGAACCAAGAGGAAAAGGTAGGAGAATTGAAAGAATAGGAAGGGGACTTCCTTACTGCCATCACCTTCTATCTCAAAGGAGGACTGCCAGCACGAGCTGCTAATGTTGTATTCAATTACAACAGCTCCTACCCTCCTGACGTACTGTAAAAAATCGCTCAATCTCTCGAACAGTCCAGCATGTTTGAAAAGGCAGGAGAGTTCTACGAATAACTTGATAACATTTAAAAAGCCTTAGATAACTACTGCAAAGGAAACGCATTTAAACAGGCCGTCGACCTCGCGAAACGAGCAGAACCTAGAATTGTGCCTCAACTGGAAGAAAGATGGGGAGACTACCTTGTTTCTATAAAGCAAACTGAAAGCGCCGTGAACCACTACATTGAAGCTCAGTCTAACCAAAAGGCCATTGAAGCCGCTATTCAATCCAGACAATGGAACAAGGCCATCTAGCTTTTGCAACACCAAAATGCGGAAGTCAGCAGACCCTTTTACAGACAAATCGCGAAACACTATTCTGAAATCAGGCAATACGACTTCGCTGAAAAATACTTTTTGAAGGCCGGACTGCCCGTAGACGCATTCGAAATGTACGCGAAACAAAGCAAGTGGGAACAGGCCCTGCGAGTCGCAAGAGATAACCTGCCGGAACAAGAAATCGTGATGTTGTATGTGAAACAAGCCGAAAAGTTCGAAGCCCAACAAATGTACAAGGAGGCTGAAAAACTTTTCACGACTGTAGAGGTGTACGACCTGGCCATCAACATGTACAAAAAAATCGGACAATACGACAACATGATCAGACTCGTGCAAAAATTCAGACCCGAAGTGCTCAAGGACACCCACCTCAGCATCGCGCAAAGACTGCAAAGGGAAAACAACATGAAGTAAGCTGAACACCACTTCATTGAAAGTGGAGCCTGGCACGGAGCTGTCGAAATGTACAAGCAAAACGGTATGTGGGAAGACGCCGTCAACGTCAGCAAGTTGTACGGAAGTGACAAAGAAACCTGCGAACTCGCCAAGCAGTGGGCCGAAACCTTGGGACCCGAAGCAGGAATGAAAATTCTCATCAAAATGAACCTTGTAGACGCCGTTATCGACTATTTGTCTGACAGAAACCAATTCGATGAAGCCTTCAAAAACGCCAAATAGCACGCGAAACACAAAATCGCAGACGTGCACCTCAAATACGCCTTCTTCTTAGAAGACGAAAAAAGATACAAAGAAGCTGAAGAGCACTTCACTAAGGCAGGAAAGCCCCAAGAAGCCATCAACATGTACGAACACCTCGGAGATTTCCACTCCGCCCTTCAAGTCGCCAGATAGTACGACCCCGCCTCTGTCACTAACATTTTGCTTAACCAAGCAAAAATGTTCATCGACAAAAGAGAGTATAGCAAGGCCGAAAACTGCTTCTTGCAAGCCAAAAAACCCGAACTGGCCATCAAAATGTACACTGATTTACAGCAAATGCAAGACGCTGAAAGAGTTGCCATCAAACATGCCCCCCAATACAGACCTCAGCCCTCTTCTAACTCTGGAGACTTGTTCACTTAGGCCAAATAGTGGGAACAAAACAGAGAGTTCTTAAGAGCTATCGACACATATTTAGACATAACTGAACAAAACACTCAGGATAGCAATGTCATGGAAGAGGCATGGAAAAGAGCCGTTCAGTTGTCCTTGCAGTATGACAAAGATAGAGTCATTGAAGTCGTCCATATCGTGGGAAGAAGACTCAATGATATCCAGAAATTTGGAGTGGCCGGACAAATCTACGAATAAGTACAACTTTACAAAGATTCAGTTCACTCTTACTTGAGAGGAAAGCTCTTCGACGAAGCCAAAAGCTGTTTGTAATAAGTCAGAAACCAATAGGTAATGTTATTTTTTTTTTTTTTTTATTAAAAATGAATTTTTTCGCTAAAATTTGAACCATTTTCAACATAGCTCTACCAAGAACTTGATCGACTCATTCAAGAACAAGAAATCTAACATGGTAGAGTCGGAGGAGACGCCATGGGACTTATCAAATAGGGTCAAATCATGGAAGGGCTAGACATCATGGCCCACCAAAACTAATGGGAAAAATGTCTGTAGGCAGCCGAACAGTACGGAGGAGGAGAAGTATTGGGAAGATACTTAGTCAGATACGCTAAAGTAACCATGGAATCCGGAAAGTTTGGAGATACCATAGCCGCCTTTAGCAAAGTAACTTAATTTAATAAACAATTTTCAATCAATCTAAAAATCAATCAATTTATTAGTACGGAATGCAACTCATTCCTCAAAACTACCCCATCTATAAAACCCTTGCCTTAGAAATCTTCGTTGACTGTGATCAGAAGGAAATTTCGGATCTCAGAAATGCTCTTTATAACTTCTATCGTCTTCTTGAGGGAACTGGGGACCACAACTCGCCAGCTGGAAAGGAATTCTTGCGATATTTGACCGTTGCCAACCTGTTAGAATTGAAATCCTAATATTAAAAGAAAAATATATTACCCTTATTCTCAGCTGTTTCTGTCAGTACTATGAGATATAGTGATTTAGTGAGATTAGACCAGCTGTTTTATGATGCAGGAACTTCATTACAAAAACTTAATAAAAACGGATTTGCCTTCGTTATTTTGAACAGATATCTCGATATCTATGACGTAATTGAAGATCCTGATAACAACAATTTGTAGGATAACTAAGACTTCTAAGATACCGATATTCCTTCTCCCTTCGATGTTCCTCTCCCAGAATCAAACATTATCAACCAATAATAAATCGAAAAGATCAAAGATTGGCTATTGCAAGTAATAATTTTTATATTACCTTTTCACTCTCCAATTTTTAAGATTAAAATACGATTCTAAATTAACAAATTCTATTTATTTTTTTCTTTTAGTTGTCCATGAACCAATAAGTTGTCAATGAATTACCTCATAAACCTTGTGACCAATGTGGACAGGGAATGTACGAAGCAGGTTTGAGATGTACTAGATGTAGAAAAGAATATGAACCCTGTATTATTTCTGGATATCCTTTAAAATAGGTATATTTAAATATATCAAATTTACATTTTAAAATTAAATAAATTTTTTGTAAAGGGAGAAACTGCAAATTGTAGAACTTGTGGAAAAGGAGCTGTAAAAGAGTACTGGAACTAATACTTTTAACATTTCCCCAACTGTCCTTGGTGTGGATAAAATCCAAATTGATCAAAAATTCACTTATAAATAATATCGTTTTAAAATTCAATTTTTTTGTTATAGTTTATTACATACATATATACAGTAAAGTATAAAAACATATTTATAAAAATAATAATATAAATTTTGATGAAATATTACATATTATTCTTATTTATTATTTCTAATTTTTCAAATAGTTTTAATTTATTCACAATAATGTGCATTTATTATTTATTATAATTAATTAATCAATAAATAGCATAATTTTAAATATTTTCCGCGTCTAAATTATTTAACTATACAATCTGCGCAATAATTCTATTTGTCCACTATATAATAATCAAATATTTTTAGATATATAATTAAAACTATCAAATGGAACAAATACAGGAAGATGACAGTAATTTCAATGGATGGAGGTTTTGTTAAGAATGTGAAAATTTATTGATTCCTGTTAAAGGAAATACCGATGAGGGAGAAGGATAAAATATCGTCACTTTTTTTTGCAATAGTTGCACTTAAAGAAAAGGAAGAACTGTTTCTATTATAATGGTAAATATTTAGTATAGCTTCCTTTTAAAGCAATATTTTTAATACAATATATACGTGATTTTTTTAAAATTCTATTAAAAAGGACGAATTTGATTTGTTTTAGTTTATATATTTAGTAAAAATTTTTCTATTTAAACTTTTAGGACATAGACAAGAAGAAAACTAATAATATCGAGCAGTTTTTAATGAAAAGAACAGTTTTAGAAAGAACAAAAGCTGCAGATATTTTCAATAAAGACATGGTTTTAGACCCAACAATGCAAACATAAGAAATAGAATGCCCGAAATGTGGGTACGAATAGGCAGTATTTTATTTAAAAACAGATAATAATGAACCCCAAATTATACAGTAATTTATTTGTTCTAGAGGAGCCCTTCAGGGATTTGTAAATATTTTTAATATTTGTTCAATTTGCAAATAGAATTAAAATATAGATTATTAATAGGTTTAATGTGCCTTTACATGGAATAAAAATACTCTTTAGAAGATGATGGAATAATAGAATCAAAATTATAATATAGACTAAAGTATGTCAAATTTAAGTGATGACGATTTGGAGCAAAAACATGAATATGAAAATGATGATGACTTGGGCGCATCTGATGATGACAATGCTTTATTTGGATAAGATGAGCAAATGTTAGAGGGATAAGATAATTTAGGAGGAAAATAAGAACACCTAGATGACGATGATGATTTAGATGATTTTGAGTGATTATTAATTCGTTATTTTCATTAAAATATAGATATATAACTATAAAAAGACTATTAATTAATAGATGAATAATTTGTGACAATAAATTGTATAGTTAATTTTCTATATATATTTTTCTAAAATTGTAATATATCTAATTTAATATTTTTATTTCAATAGTTATTATATATATTATTTTATTTTATAAACCAATAGACTTAATATAATGAATTATCTTTTTAAAAATAATTATCAATAGTTTCACTAATAAACTGATCTATTAGATATCTTTTTATATAGTATATTTCCTTAAATATTTCCCCATTTTTTACATTCTTTAAACTTTTATAGAAATCTGTTGATATGTGGTCGGTATTATTATTATGGTCAAATAATATTTAAAGATGGCATTATCTTACTAATTTTTACTTTATTGTTATTATTTGGTTATCTTTTTTTTATATACTTTATATATACTCATATTTAGCTCATTAATAAAATCTAATATTAGCTAAATGATATTGTATGAAGTTCCTTTCCCATACACTGTCTATAGTTGGTAAAATATTAATTAATATTTACAATAATATTATATAAAAGCAATACTTAAATTTATTATTGGTCATTTAAATCAATGTTTTGTAATTTCTCTTTAATATATTTCATAAATTAAAGAATGACTTTTTGCTTATTCTTCATACTTTTTATACTAATTTTTGGTTTTTATTATTATTCTTCGTCCTCAAGTATATTTATTAAATCTTAAAAACACTATATTTATTTTTACATGATATTTTTTTTTATTTATTTTAATTTCTATCAAAATATTTTATTTATTCTTTTGAAAATACTTATATTCGTATTAATATCCTATTTTTTTTGAATTAAATAACCTTTTAATATTAAACAAAAAAACTCAAATCTAAATTATATATATGTCTGAATAAAAATAAAATTAAATAGAATTATGCTTTATACAGGAATAAATAATATTAATTAATAAGCATACATCCTAATTACCATCTTTAAAAAATTCAACCTTATAAGATAAAAAATAAAATTATATAAAAAAAATATTTAATTTGATTTTTAATTATTATATTTATTTTACTATAAAATATAAAAAAATATTCTATCAAATCATTAATTTTTATCACTCCACCGGATAGTTTTCTAATAAAGCATTTAAGATTTGTTTAACCTAACTTATAGTTTCATACTCCTGCTCAAATTCAGAATCAAGATTCTTTTTTTTTTCGGTAAAATTTTATAAATTTCCTTTTTATTGTACTGATAAAGGAAATATCTAAGTGATTATTTTATTGGTTTAATCATTTAAAAAAATGCTTCATCCTTTTTTATTTGGCCATAAAATGTATTTGATATAGTGCACTATTATTTTTCATAATTATCTAAATCAAACATAATAGACAAATGAACTTTTCTTATTAAATTGAGTTTCATATTCTCTAACTTATTTGTATTTTTAGTACATTTAATTGAAAAAGTTGTTTTAAGTATATCTAAATATTTGATTATTAAATTATTTAAATTATAATTAGAATTTTAAGCATATCTGGTCTTGAATAAAAAAAAACTTTAGAATGGAATAAATATGATATTATATAATTATTTACTTATACTTCATTTATTTCTTCCAGATCTAAGCACTTTTTGTAAAAGTAATTAAATATATTTCTGTAAACAGTAGGTTTTTAAATTTGTTTTTTTATATTATTATTATTTTTTTTTATCATCTTCTATGTTCTGTGCTATTCACCATATTCTGGATCCTTTTCTTCATTTTAACTTTCAAATATATCGTAATTTTAGTTTAAAAAATCTTTACTATCATTGTTTTATTCATTAGTGAAATTTATTTTTGAGAAGAAATAATCCTGTTACATTACTTTTTATTATATTTATTTTTTTTTTTTTTTCTAATTTTATTTTATATATATTATTTAAGAATAAATAAGAAAATTTGAAGAAATAGCATTTAAAATAATATTAATATATATATAAGGTAGATTTCCTTAGAAAAAAAAATATCTATAATTTACAACTATTAACAAACTAACTACTATTAGATTCTTTAATAAAATTTTATGAGAAAATACCATAGTTTAATAATTTAATTATTTATTTTAATTAGAGTTCTTTAATCTTTATTTCATTCTATTATACTATTTTAATATTTCAAGTTTGTTTTTTATACTATTTATTATTTAAATTATAAAAGTTATCGTAAATATATATGTTATTTGAATACCCATTGTGTTATAATACTAACCATTGATAATATTTTTTAAAAAAGGCGATTTATAATGATAAAAATTATTAAATTATAGGCAATTTATGAAAACTATTTTCAAATTAAGTTATTTCTAATTTTCCTCCTTTTTTATGAAAATTTGAAATTTATTAAATTATATTTCTTAATTATTTATTTCTGAGAATTTAAGATAACTTTTTAAATGATTATATAGTATTTGATTTAGTTTATAATATAAGAGGATTGTCATTAAATTAAAAGTTAAATAATTGAATCATTTTTTGAAAATTGTCTCAATTATTGATAATAATTAAGCAACCTTAGAAAATTAATATTATTTATTTATTATTATTATAACAAAGTTTGAAAAATTTTTGTTGAAATGACAATATTTTATTTAAAAAATAATGGAACAAATGTAAAATTTTCATTGTATTTTATAAAAACCATAGATTATAAGTAAACTGTTGAATTTTATTTAACTCATTAACCTTATATATTAAGTAGCAATAAAATATATATATATTAATTTATTTTTTAAAATAAATTTTTATCTAAAATCTAATTCAATAGAATCCATGTAAATATTTAAAATTAACAAATAATTATTTAATTTTGTTTATAAAATTATTGAAAAATTAAAAATTTTTATTAATGGTTTAAAAAAATAAAAAATCTTATCTATGATGAAATTTTTTCAACCATTGGTATCCATCCACCCCCCAAAAAATATAATTATATATTTAAACAATTGCTACCATCCGAAATATAGAATATATATAAGAATTACCAAAATAAATCTTAATTTGTAATTAATTAAAATATATAGATAAGTATGGAAATTAAAAAATGAAGAAAATATTTCAATATTAACAATTTAAATAAAAAAAAAGAAATGATACGAAATGATATGAAATCTAAATTAATTAATATCAAATAATAATAAAATGCATATTTATACCAAAATAGATTATGGGTTTGGTTAATTTTCTTTGAATAAATCATATTGTGATAAGGTAATATTAATTAAATATAGAAATATTAAAATTTAATCAGAAGAATAACACTAAATTACATAATAGTAAAGTATTTATATTAGTAAAAATAAAATACATAAACAAAGTTTCAAAAATTAGATTAAATAAAATTATTGCCGCTGAATGTTGTCTGAAGAAGTTTAAGATCACTTTTTGTCTCAAAGATCTTTCCACTCAGACACAAATAATAAATAGTAAATTAGTTTTTTAAACAAGGAAAGGGTTCGATCTTCTCATTCCATAAAAATGATGACAGATAATTAAGATTCAGATTAGTCAAAATATCAATCCTTTTCTAAATCTCCTCAAGTTGAATCAAGTTAAAATTATTATAATCCTTTGTTCCATACTTCAGAGTCTAACTCCTAAACCAGTTACAAGATTAGTTAATAAAATAGAAGGAAAAATAGTGGAATGAATTAGAGTAATAATAAAAATACAAATTCTAAGGGTATTTAACAATAATAGACTATTTAAAAAAATACAGTTCATAATGCTCTAATAGTTCAGAATATTATTTAGGCACAAGTTCAAACAGTTCAGAATTTAAAAAAAGTGGAAGTAGCAAAGACTATAAATTAGATGAAAATAAATAAAAAGAAATTTCCAAATAAGAATAGCCACAAGAATTAAGCAAATCTCAAATAGAATATGTCAATATTAAAAACATGAGTGATAATAAGGCTAGCAATATAAGCTAAAATAGTAATAAAAAAAATAATGTAGCACTATAAAATTTTTAATAAATTCGACTTGAAAAGACTAGCAGTGAAGTCAAAAAATCTAACAAAAATAGCATAATTTAAAAAATAAAAACGATCAAAAAATCACAGAACTTACAGAGCATTTATTATAGAACCACTAGTCGTAAATAAATGATGCTTCAGATACAGATTCCTTTTACAGTATATGTGAAGAGGAAAATTAATCTTTTTTCGATAAGTTTTCTTAAACTATGTTAAAGAAGTCGAATAAACCGAAATCGAAAAGATCAAATGTTTAAAATAAAATTAATTATAGTTCTGAGGGATAAGAAAAAGGGCTAAAACAGGGTAATAGTTTTACCATTTAGGACAATGAAAAGGAAAACCTAAACCCTATAAGTAGATAAAATAGCTAAATTGGATTTTAAATAGTTGATTAGGAGGGTGAGGTAGTTAAATTAAACAGAGTGACTTACTCCAATATATCTCAAATATTACTCACATAAGAAATGCCAAATATAGAAATGGAAAAAGAAATTTTCTATAGAAGTTGCACCTATGATACTATGCAAGATTTGATAAACGATTGTGATGACTCAACATAAAAAAAATTAATTTAAAAGAAATAAAAATAAACTCTTCAAGTTTCTATTTAAAAAAAAACTATAACATTGAAGAAATTAAGGTTAAAGAATCTTAGGATTAATTACGTAGCAGTATAATTATTAATGATAGATCAAGTAGCAATAATACAATTAATAAAAAATAATATTTAAATATTATAAATGAAAATGAAAGTGGAGAATCTGCAGAATATGTAAGTCCTTTCACAATTAATAATTGTTTAGAAAAAAATTATGATAATTCAAATAATAATAAGATCAAAAAGTTAAATAATGTAAATAAATATCGTATAATTATATAAACACTTAATTCAAATAAATATTTAATATTTAATTAAAATAAATAGGATATCTTTAATGAACAATCTTTAAAATTATCTCGCTCTTTAATTGTGAAGTTGCCATATTTGTAGCCAGGAATTAAAGAAAAAAAAGATATGTAAGTCGGTACTGCAGAATATATATAAAAGTGGAAGTTTTATTAAAGTCAAAAAAAAATATTTATAATAAAAATAGGTAATATACATAATAAAAAATGGATTAATTTTATAGAAAAGCAAATTTTATTTTAATTAAATAGATTAACAGAATTTAAAAGCCATTAATTTGAATTGTAACAAAAGAAATAATTATAAAAATTAATATTAATATCCAAAAATATGACCTCAATAATATTATACTTTTTATCCAAATAATAATTGAATACCATACTATACATAAACTTTTCCTTAATGCTTTTTGTAAGATTAGTCTGTTTTTGCTATATGATAATATAATTAGCTTACTAAGATACTTCAAAATTTACTGAAAATGAAGAAAATTATTTATTACCAATTTTACCACTTATTATATTCCCAAGATTACTTTATATGGGTAAATTTTAATAATTTTTTTGTAAAATAATAAATAATTTCCATTACTTTAGGGTGTATTATGAATTTAATGTTTGGCTATGAAGATAAAACAGGAACGGCTGATAGATATATTTCTAATATGTATTTGAGTGTTTTTGCTGAAGACCCTTATGAGCAATAAAACGAATTGTATACTTCAATGATTAACAAATTTTAGTACTAACACAGAGTTATCAGTAATGCAGGACCTTGCTTTAAGTTTATTTTTACCCCTGTTGAAATATGTTTTTGCGTTATTCCCAATAAAAGAAGAAAGAAAACAGTATTTTTGCTTTCAAATTTTATTTATCAATCTATAGAAATTGTTTGCATTTAACCCCTCATGATGGTTTTATCTATTTATGATTTAAGTGTTTCAAAATTTAAAAGTGGATTATTTAGTTTTAATAAATGGGATTTTGGAATATTTACATTTTATATACTAATTGCCTATGCGGCTTGGGTTATATTTTATTGTGTATATATAATTCAAATGGGAAGAAATGTTTTAAAATAAGATTCTAAAAGATAACAATTAATGAAAATGCTATGATATTTAATAATAAAAAATTTATAGTATAAAAATTAATCATTTACATTATTATTAATATATTAAGAATTTAAACTATGAAAATTAAATGTAAATATGTTCTTATTTATATAAATATATAAAACTAATGTAATAAAATGTTTATATATCTATTATAAATGATTATTTAATCAGTTTTTAATATTCATTTTTTAATACTTTGTATACTGCTTATCATAAATTATTGGATTTTTAGTAATAATTTATTCTAATAGAATTAATAAAACAAATAACAGAGTATTAAATAAGGAAAAAAGTGAGAAAAGTTTGCGCTAAACTGTAGAACATTATCTATATCTCCAATAATCCAACAGCAACAAAAGAATGTAATAAAAAATTTGAATATAAATACTATATAACTATTACTCCATTTTTCGTAATGAACATAGTTACAATATCATACAATTCTGGTTTATTACTTTTTATTCGGTCTCCAATTTTAAATATTTATCCTAGAATTGAGCTCTAAATATAGCACATGAAATAACCAAGAGAGAACCCTAGAAGAAAATAAAATAAAATTATATAATTCTAGGATTACTAATTGATTTTACCATGCCACAAGGATACAATTGTAAATGTATACAAACTTGCAATCCCTTACTTGACTCTACTTTTTTTCATTTCTTCTTATGTGTATAATCTTTGATATGAATACCTTAAAAGCCACTTCTAAGTTTATTAATTCCATCCTTTCATTTTCAAGTTTGCGTCTCTTGAAAATTCTATATCATATAAATTATATTGGCATATTCTATTTTAAGATGGCTGGTTGGTAATGGGATCTTTTTCATAATAGGTTAATCCAATGAGAGCTAATGGGGAGTTTTAAAAATTCCATATTGAATAGAATCTAAAAATTTAATAATTATTTCTAATGTGTAATTTATTTTTATGGAAAATTATATTTTTATGACACTAACTTTTTATTAAATTAGTAGAAACATTAGTGTTTTAAAGTAATATTTGTAAAGTAATCTAATTTATTACGCTAATCTTTGTTTTATGCCAATAAGCTATAGATAAAGTAGTTTCATTAGAACAGACTAGTTTTTAAAAGATTTATTTGCCAGTTCATATGAATCAATTAAAATTTATCTATTTAAAAAATATAAAAAATTCCTAATCCACTCCTTTTAATAGCCTCAATAAGTTGAGTTTTCTTATTCATTTTTATTTAATTTTCTCTCATGTTAATCGCAATTTCAAATTCTCTATATTCAATATATGGACCTATAATGTAATATTAATATGACGTCTTCATATTAGAAAAATTATTTATAATTCCATAATTATATATTATGGTCAAACTTTGAAAAACAATATTACCTGCCAATACAGTAATGAAAAAATAATTGTATGATATATAGTTAAAAAAACTAGGCATTTTTTCTAATTTCCTTTCTAATTGACCCTGTGATAATTTCCCTCCTTATTATTACTTATTTCCATCATCTAAGCAATATGCCACTGATATTTACTAAGCCGCTCTAAACATTAAAGCATCTAATATTAGTTCTTAATGAAAGCTAAATATGTAAAAATTAGTTTCTCATATTCTTTAGTTAAAGTAAAATTAGAATATTATTTATACCTATAAAGAGAATGAATTACTATATAAAATATTGAAAAAGCCATTATTGTGATTCCCTTTTTATTGCTATATTTGGTTAATATGTAGTTTATTAGAATCATAAGATTAACTGAGACCATCCCATTTCCAATATGTAGATATTCTATAAATATTCCTAAAAGCAAGCTATAAATTTTTCGTTAGATGGGGGATTTTAATATGTAAAAAGTAAAACTCAAAGGTAGGATAAGAAATTGCAAGAATAATAATCGAGCCTTATTTATTATAAAATATATATAATAAATTAGATTTTTGTATGCATATATATTATAAGTACATGAGAAATGCTAATTCTATATGGAATAGTAAAATAATTTTGTATTAATAACTGCAATTAAAACATTAAATATAATTTTGATTATTTTTTATTTCTATTTACTTTTTTGCGATTTTTTTTTCTTTTTTTTTCTTTCTGTTTATTTATTTTTTTAATAAATAAATGTTATTCCTTATGTCAGGGTTTTTTAATTGCAATACTTAAGTTAATATTTTGTTTATAACACAACAATTATAAATTTATACTCTGGTTTTATTAATTTAGATATTTTTTATAATTTATTTTAGAATTATAAAATATGCAAATATTATTAATAAACAGAAATTCTTAAAAAGTTAAATTAAATTAAAAATAATATAATCATAAAAAGTCATTATAATTATTATTAGTAAAATACCAAATAATTTTAACAAATTATATCATTACACTCACAATAAAAGACTAACTCAAAAATAAATTCTTATATATAATAAAATAAATTCAAAATTATATTTTGTATGTGTATATTGTGTTCAAAAATAATTAATAAAAATATTAATAAATTATAAAAAGTTATTTTAATTGGTATTTTTGAATTGGAAATTGTTAAGAAAACTTGTATAATCATACTAAAATTTAAAATTATATATAATTTTTGAGATATATATTTATATAATATTAAAATAAATTTTCTTTAATAATTCAATAAAAATATATTAAAAATAATAAAAAATAGATAAAAATAATTCTAAAATATAAATTATTAAGATATTATTATAAAATAATATATAAAATATTAGAAATAAAAGAATATATAACATAGCATGTACCACGGTGAATATAAACCACTACTATTGATATATAATTATAATTAGATAATTACAGTATAATATTAATATTATTATATTATATCATTGAACTTGTTCAGAAATATTTTTTTTTCAATTTAAGAAACCATTTCTTGTATCCTCATAATTTTTCTAAAGTATAGTCTTTTTGACTTATCTATCTTTTATTTTATTTTTCGTATTCAAATTCTCCTCTAAGTAACCATTTGTGTTCCTAATTAGGTTTTCAAAAAAATTATCTTAATTCTCATTGCAGTGTTCTAGTATAATTTTTGGCGAAAGGTGTTAATTGTGGCATTTGCATATTTTTTGAGAATGATAGAAAATTTAGTTGATATTGTTAGGAATTCTTCTAATATTTTGTTATAAAAGAATATATATCAAGTTTGCAATATTATTTTTAAAATAATTCCAATATAAATACTTCATCAATTTGTATCTCTTTATATATTAATATAAAGATATAAAAATTAGCATTATTAATATAATATTAGAGAGAACTATTTATTTACAAAATAATATAATCTATAAAGAACATGAATGTAAATAAGATAATTTTATAATTCTTTATATATCATAAATAAAATGTAATATTATTATTAAAAATAATAATTATCAGTAGATTGAGTGTGTCATTTTCTATAGGTATATAAGTGTAGTATCAAAAGCACAAAATATTATAATTTTTTAATTATAGTTATAAATTATAGAATATTTTAAATTTTTTATTTAAAGAAGATTTTATAAATATCTTTAATTTTTTTATAGTTTTGATTATGTATTATATTCTAATATAATATATTCCTTATTATTATTATATAAATCCAATAAAATGTCAGACAGCATAGTAAATTAAATTTAAAATTAAGAAACTAAATTACAAAAAAAGATATTTTATAGAAATGGGAGGATTTTAATCATAAAATTAAAAAATCATATACTCAATTCCAATTGGAGAATAAGTAGAAGGATAAACTAGAACTTATCGAAAACCTGAATATGAACATACTCTATCTTGCTTTCCTAAAGAATTTTCAACTATTTAAGAATTGTGGTTAAATAGTGCGGAGAAATATGGAAGCAATAACTGCTTAGGAACTAAATAATAAGATGGAAGCTATTCTTATTTAACCTATAAAGAAGTTGATACTATCGCTAGAGAAGTAGGGAGTGGTATGCAACATTTAAATTTAGTTTCTGAAATAAATGAATTTGAAGATTATAAGTAATTTTTGTTTTTATTTAATTAATTTTTTGTAGTAAATAAAAATTTTTTTTTTTATATATATAGTTTAAGAATGGTAGGTGTTTACAGTAAAAATAGAGCTGAATGGATAATATTAGATACAGCTAATGCTTACTACGGAAACACGATGATTCCAATTTACGATACATTAGGACCTGACACTATTGGATATGTTCTCAATCATACCGCCCTTTAAACATGCTTTTGCTAAAAAGAAACCATAAAGACCTTACTAAAATCTAAAGAAATGGGAAAACTAAAAACCATAGTTTGCTTTGACGATATTACTGAAGAACTATTAAATTTAACAAAAGAAAAAAATATTGAACTTATTACATGGGAGCATTTAAGGGAAGTGGGAAGAAACAATCTAAAATAATTAAAATAAGTGCAGTCTAAAGATTGTTTCACCTTTTCTTACACTAGTGGAACAACTGGTAAATAATTCTATCATAAAGTAATATAGTATTATTTATAATTGAAATTAACATAAATAATTGAATTATAGGAAATCCTAAAGGAGCCATGTTAAGTCATGGAAATTTAATAAGTTCAATTTAGGCAGCATAAAACTAATCTGAAAATGCTCTTGAAAGCGATGTGCATTTGTCATATTTACCCTTACCTCATATATATGAAAGATTAGTTTCTTTAATATTTTTAAGTGTTGGGGCTACGGTATGTATCTATGGAGGAGATATGCTAAAGTTAAAAGATGATTTATTAGCTGCCAAACCAACAATGTTTATCTCTGTTCCTAGAATTTTCAATAAATTTGCTCAGGCAATGTAAACTAAATTCGAAAAAACGGAAGGTATAAGTGCAACTTTACTCAATTAGGCACTAACTTCTAAATTAGACAATGTTACCAAAGATGGATCCTATAATCATATGCTTTGGGACTCTTTGATTTTTTCCAAAACCAAGGCTAGTTTTGGAGGAAGAGTCCGAATGATGATGAGTGGATCCGCCCCGCTTTCTGCTTCAGTTATTAATTTAATGAAAGTCACTATGTCTTGTGCTTTTATTGAAGGTTTTGGTTAAACTGAATCTACAGGAGTAGGATTTGGAGCCGATGTAAAAGATAATGAAGCTGGTCATGTACGAAATAATATATAATTAAATAAATTATATCATTAAAATTTTATTACTTTATATTTATAGGTTGGAGGACCCCTAAGTAGTAATGAAGTGAAACTAGTTGACGTACCCGAAATGAAATACACCAGCAATGACTTAGATGAATAGGGAAACCCTGCACCTAGAGGAGAAATTTGCTTGAGAGGAGCTAATGTTTTCCTAGGCTATTATAAAGACAGATAAAAAACTGATGAAACTATTGATAAAGATGGTTGGCTTCACACAGGAGATATAGGAGTTATCAGACCTAATGGTTCTCTAAAAATCCTAGACAGAAAAAAAAATATTTTCAAATTAGCTTAAGGAGAATATATTGCTCCTGAAAAAGTAAATTCAACTTTTTTTCAATTATTATTAATTAATTAAACTGAAAAACATATATATTAGTCATTTACGATTAACAAAATTATTACCCCTTAAAATTATGTTAATAATATATTTTAACTGGAAAAACAAAATAAAACAAAATCAAAATATAGTTAATTATGATTAATAATAATAAATATATTAATAGAATAAACCAGTCATACTTTTTTATTTTAGATTGAAAATATATATGTCAGAGCTTAAGGAGTTGAATAAGTGTTTATACACGGGGACTCTTTCTAAAATTACTGCATAGCTGTAGTAGTTCCTAATGAATATGAATTTAGATAAATAGCACAAGAGAACCAAGTTATAGGAGGATTCTAAGAATTGTGTGAAAATCCGGAAATGAAGAAAATTATGTTGAAAAACTTACAAACATTGGGAAAAGCTGAAGGTTTATATGGATTTGAATAAGCTAAAAAGATTATTTTGTTCCCTAAACAATTTTCAGAAATAGATTGCATGTAAAATACTTCTTTTTCGACTTAACTTATTATAAAACAATAAAATAATTAAATTTTCTTTATAGGACAAATACTTAAAAATTGAAAAGACATTAAGCTAAAGACTATTTTATTAGCTAGTTGAACTAACTTTATGCTGAAGGTGATCCTTGATAATTTTTATTTTAGATTTGTTAGATATATTATATTTATATGCTTTAAGTAATTTTTAATTATTTCTTCAATACTATACTTATTTTTCAATTAATAAATAATATAATATTATTTTGTTACAATTGAATAAAAATGACTATCAACTAGTTAATATTTAAATATATAAGTAATATATATTCCATTAAAGAATAAAACAGTAAATTATAATGGAAGGAATATTATTTATATAATATAGAAATAATTTAATATATACATATAAGAATTTACAATATATATAAAGAAATTAAACTTAGTATATATTAATATAAGTTTATAATTTAATTAAATAACTTTCATTTTTTTTGGAACTAGATCATTATTTCTGATTTTTTATATTTTTGTTCGAATTGTATTTCATAATTTATAATATCTCTACATGATTTTTCGATTAATTCATCCAAATTTGTATTAACTATCAGATCTTTATAAGTCTAATAATCTCCTATATTAATTTATTCATTGATATAACTTTATAAAGCTTTTTTTGACTAAATATAATCAAATTTTGCATTTCTATAGTTTTCAAGAATTTCATTAGCATTTTTATATTATTTTTATCTGTAATCCATTTCAATTACCCAATCTTATTCATAAATTCTTCTTTCTAATTCCTTCATTATGGAGATGAAAAAGGAATCGAACTTATCTTTTCTTTCTTTTCTATAATATTTGGCTGATATTATGTTGATATCTATTCCTTATTTACAAGCATAATCCAAATATTATTCATATTCTTAAGGGTTGGAGAATCCGAAAAATAGATAATCTTAATCATAAATAGATTTTTCTTGGGTAAATTCATACAATGAATTACTAGTTTCTTATAGACATTGTTGTTAAATTTAACTTTTTCCTTATTGTTTAGTTGGAGATATTTCAAGTTCTTTCATATTGTTTAGTGTTTTTTCTAATGTTATATTTTAAACTTTTTTCTTTCTAGAAAAACAAGCAAGAGCCATTATTTTATGTATCGAATTTTTTTTTTTTTGAATTTTCTTTTTTTTATAATTAAAATTTTATTATTAATTAATCATTTGCATAGCATTTAATTCTTTTAAATATGTATTAAGAAATAGTATATTCTACTAAATCTGAAGCAGTAAATATATTTATTGTAATAAAATTATTGTTTTCTCTTGAAATATCACAAAATTGTATTTAGTCTGAAAAAATATTTACAAAAATTTCTTAATATGAATTTTTAATTGTATTATTATTTTAATAATTTAAAATGAACAATTTTTATAAAAAATGTATATGCATATCAAAATATTTGTTTTTATTTTAATATTTTACTTATTGTTCATGTTTAAAGATAAATTTAGATATTGTATAAGAAAATAATTAATAAATGATTTATTAATTCATATATATTAGCAATATATATAAAATTTGGGTTTATAACTATTTATTAATTTAATATGCTAAGTTTATTTTTATACTTCTCTAAAAACCAATAAATAATCCATACTACCATTTAATATTTATATATATCTTAATTATAAAATGTTTTTCATAAGTATCTAAAATTTATTTATAAAAATATTTAATTATTATTATTAATAAATATAATTCGTTTTATATTTAAATTTTTATTTTGTTTTAGATAATTTCAGTAATCCTACCAACTAATATATAATTTATCTAATAAAATAGATTATATATTTTTCTATATATTTATATAAATATATATATAATTTAATTGGATAATAAAACCTAATAATCTCTTATATAGAATACATAATGGTAGTCATAAAAAAAATATATATAAATATTTAATTTATAGCCTACAGTAGTAATTCATATATACTCTCTGATTAACACATAAAAAAATGAAAATATATAATATTTAATTATTAAAAGTAAAAATAAACCAATAATTTTTTTTCATTAAATATAAATATTTTTAAAAATGATTGTTTAAATAATTTAAAGGTATTTAAAAAAATTATTTATAAATTATTATCTCTAAATACAAAAAATAAAACTCAGAATTATTAAAAGATTTATATTTTCAAAATAATAATAATTTTTAAGTTTTATTGCTAATATTTTGTAGAATTTAATAGATAAATTATTATTCCACTCAAAAATATTTTTTACAATAAAAAACGAAACTTCTTCTAATTTATGAATAATTAGACAATTATGTTTCGGTCACTAAGTTGTAATAAAAATATAAATCCTTTAAATTATTTTATAAAATTTATAAACTAGAAATGATAACTTATTTAGAAATTATAAGAAAGATAATTTTAAATATTTAATTTATCAAATTAGATTTATATTTTAATTTTAATTTCAAATAATTATAATTTTTTTTTTATGATGTTTATTTTTTTAAATTATAACGCTGTGAACTAAGGTTTATAGAAAAATTGGATTAATTCAGAAAATATTAATTAAATAAAAATTATAAACTAATTCATATATAAAATTATAATTTCATAAAAAAATCCAGCTATTATATCGAGATAATTCAAAAAACAAGTAAGATTGCTGGAAAAAAATTTAGTGATTAACTTATATATTCTATAATAATTTTTACTTTAAAGAGATTAATTTATTTTTTTATTATTATTAGAAGGAATAGTAATATCAAATATAAAAATTAAATCGATAGGCAAAATATTTATATTACAATGATTTCTTGATAGTAATCCTTTAATATATAAAATAGAAAATAAATATATTTAATATCTTAAATATGTCTATTAAAATATTTCAATTACAAATTATTATTTTATAATTCAATTTTCATTTAAATTTTAAATTGCTGTATATCTGGTTTTTTGTCTATTAATTTTGAAATTTTCTGTAATCCCATAATAATTTATTTAATAAAATATATTAATATTATTTCTATATATCTAGATAAATAGAGATTTGAAAATTTAATCAGATAATAAAATAGAATGATCACGTATAAGGAATATAATATGATCACAATAAATAAATAATAATAATTACTCATCCTATTCCCTACTCCATTTATTTATTTTATACTCTTTGATTAACACATAAACTAATCCAAATTCTTAATATTTTACTATTAAAAGTATTAAAAGTAATAGAGTTTAAATTAAATTTAATTACCAAATATTTTGTAGATTTTAATAGATATATTATTATTAAGCTAATAATTTATCCCATTATAATAAAAATAAAATTTCTTCTAATTATGGTTAATTAGACACTTATGTTTTAGTCACTCTATTTAAATTAAAAATATATAAAAAAAAAATGTATATTATTTTATAAAAATTATAAATTAGAAACGATATCTTATTTAGAAGTTTGAAGAAAGTTAATTTAAATTTAAATATATTAATTTAGATTGATTTATATTTTAATTTGAAATTATTAAAATTTGTCTTAGGTATTATATTTTTCTAAATATTATTTCGGATTCAAAATAATAGCTTCGATAATTATTTATTTTAATTATTCTAAGTTCCATTCTATTTATAGTTGTAAAAATGTGCTATTATAATATATTGGTTTGAAATTATATTAAATTATGTAATAATAAATTAAAATTAAAATTCTTAATTAAATTTATAATTGACAAATTTAAAAACATTATGAATATCCCAATATAATTAAATAATAACTATGAGCCTCACAGAAGTCTTACCCTAAAGCAAATCTAACCTATTTAAATAGACAATAACAACTATAAAAATCTCGATCTATCCTGCTCCATTTAAATCAACACACCAAATTACCAATACCCTATTACCGAATAAGATGGCGTATCTAATAATAATTTATCCTAAAATCCTATCTAATTCCAAAACTTTATCAAAGATTAAACTTAATAATATTAATATAATGATGAGAATTAACCTTCATAGAAATATTGGATTGAATAAAAAAAATATAAATTAAATAAAAATTATAGGCTATACCATATAAAAAATATAGCTCCATATAAAAATCCAACTACTATTTTGGGAATAATAGATAATTCTAAAAATATGTAGGGGTGTTAGAAAAATATAATGAAAGTAATTTAATATAGCCATTCTATAATTATTTTTCTTTTAAGGAGATTATTTTAATTTTTTATATTATTGATAGGAGTGGGAATAACAAATATTAACAGTCAATCCTTAAGCAAAATGTTTTTATTACAATGATATTGTGATGGTATTAGTCGATTATTAAATAAAATAATATTATAATATTAAAATTAAAATTTAAAAAATTAAAATAGCAAGAATAGGGGAAAGTAATTAAACCAAATATACCTACTTCTAATATAGAATAGGGATTTGCATAGGTTAATGAATATTTGTATAGAGAAGCCTAACAATAAAGTTAATTAACGATTATTTTTATAACTGGAAGTAAAGATTATTAATAATAAACGCTCTTTTAAAGGCTCCAGTCATAATTGTAGAATATCCAACACTAGGAATAAATAAACTTTATAACTATTGGTGTGGGAGATTAATTCTCTACGTTTATGGCAATGAAAATTAGATAATTATATCATAATAATTAATATAAAAATATTCCTCCTTTATTTTTAGTACTATATTAACACCAATAAGAAAATTGGAAAGCTATATTTGAATAAGTCAAATAATACATATACCAAAACAACATATTGGAAGTAAATAAATAAATTTAATAACTTCCATGGCTAAAACCTTAGTATTTATCTTATGATAATTCATGGGTTTTTTCTACTGATATGAGTATAGAATAAATAGCTGTCAATAGATAAAAAATTCAATGTGTAACGGAATTAACAGCTTAGTAAGTATTAGAAATAGGGGCATTTCTACTTTATAATATATAATTGGATAGTTTATACTGCGATAATGATAATATGACGAAAATATAAGTTTCTATTGCATAAAAAATATTAAAAAACCTAAAAAAATAGTAATATTATAATTTTAGTCTATAAAAGAAACTTTAAATATTTTATATTATATTCTGGTCTAGTATTAAAAACAAAGAATATTTAAATTAATTAAAATCCATTAAGAAGGAATTATAAAATTTATAATCAGAAGCAAAATACAATAAGTTTTAGAATTAAGTTTAAGGAGATACACAGTTAGCACAGGCTGTAATTTAAAATATTCATTTATGTATACCCATGATTTCCTTTTAATTTAGTTAGCAATTGGGTCGATTTGTACTATCCAACCTAGTTAGATTGATGATAATTATGATCATTATTTAATACGAATTATGGGTAAAAATATAAAAAAATTGGAAAATAATTACTTAAATCACTTTAATATTAAGAATAATGTAGTGAATATGAATGTAATTACTATTGCTACCGCAACTGCAACTGCATTGGTAAATTTTGTTTCTATAAAAGATTTAAAATATATAAATTAATATTTTTTTATATAAGTAAATATTGAAAATTGTTTGCGCGAGTGTTTTCGTAATTGTATTAGAAAGTGTTTTGAAAAATTATTTGAAATGATGTGTGAATCATGTATATACTATTGTCCAGTATTGTTTTTAATTACAATTTTAATTGTTATTAATATTTTGAATTGAATATTATATATAAATAGCAAATAAATATATTAAAAACTAGTTTGTATTATAATAATATATATATATGTATTTTATTGACTTATAATATTACTTTCTTAATAATAAAGTTTTTAAAAATTAATTATGTATCTATAGTACATGTATTAATTATATGGTATTTATTTTGTAAATTTTATACACTAATTTTGATTATTAAAATAAAAAAAAAAATTTTGATTTTAAATAAAAAGATTGAAAAACATATGTATAATAAGTATATTTATAAATTAATTATTTTTTTGTGAAATGTATAATAAGTATATTTATAAATTAATTATTTTTTTTGTGAAAAAATTACTATGTCGGTTTCAAAAGTAAGTATAGTGGTCAAAAAATGATAAAAGCACTTATTAATATATGTAAAAAACACTGAAAAAAACAAAATAAAACCAAATTAAATTATTATTTTTTTTTTTTTTACCATTTAAATGACATACACTATAAATGAAATATAATATAAGCAAGAACAAAGTTATATTATATATTTAGAAATAATAAGTAATAAATGTATCAATCAGAGTAATGAATTAGATTCCTTGATGGTTGGTATCTCTTCTTTTAATAGAATCTTATTAGTTGAATCTAGTAACCTAAGGATTAGTCTAAAGTTTAGTCTTTTTTGTACGGAGCTACTTAGCTTATGATCACTGTTGATGTGAGGAATGAAGAGTTTGTCAAAGAATTTATCCTCCGTCCAAGATTTCTTAAGTTCAAAGTGAATTAACATATTTTTAAGAGTTAATCTGTGTTTATGGCATTTACAAAAGGATTGCTAAAAATAAAAAATTTGATTAAAATTATTAGGTATTATTTTAACAATTTTTCTAGAATTGTCATCAATTTCTATTAGATCATCATTCCAATCGTAATTAAATCGCTAATTAATTTTAAAATTAACTTTAGCTGAGCATTTTTTGGAAAAAAGGTGGGTGTTTTAAAAAATTCTATCTAAGATGTTATTGTTTAAGTTTTTTGGTAAATTAAGGAATTTTTTATAGGAATTTCTCCATAAGCATTGGAATTGTTTCTATCTAGTGATAGGCTATGTATCGATTATAGAACATATATAGATAAAATAAGGTCTAATATAAATTGTCCATATTAGGTGTCTATTTTCCCATTATAAATCTCTGGATAAGTATTTAAGGTGAGATTCCAGGTAAGACTAGCGTTGTTTTATTTTTTCCAGTTGTTTTTCTAGACTGCCTTTGGGGTCAACCCAAACTCCTAAAAACTTATATACCTATTCATAGGGGATATTAAATATCTCGTTTTCCTCCCATTCGCCTTTATGGTTTTTTATATTAACTATAGCAGATTTTTTAGCATTAAAAGTTAAATTAAATTATTAAAAACTATAAATTAGTGAGTTTAGGAAATTTGGTAGTTCCTAATGTTTAATTATCACAACCATATCATCTGCATAGAGTTTATAGAAAAATTATTTATTATAAGATGTCTAGGCAGTGGTAATCATTTCTTCCATGTATATACTAAATAGAAAGGGGCTTAAAGAGGAGCCTTAGTGGATTCCATTTTTAAGATGGAGTTTGGTGTTATTAGCAACAAAATAGAGGTTATCATTTAGGGATTTTAGGAATTAGACTTCGTTCTGGTGGAGAATCCTTTTTCTTAATAAATTATTTGATAATTCTTTGATTTATAATTTTTTTTTTAACGAAAGTAATAATATTAAAAATACTTATCTATAAAGCAGTTTCCTTCAGTTATACAAATGATTTAAAAATATCTATTATAAAAATACATTTATTTTTTATTATAAAATTAATATAAATAAAAATATCTTATGAAATATAAAATATACCAAAATATATACCGGGAATTAAAACTAATATAATATGAGGTTTTCTGTTGACTAATTCATAATAAAGATTTAATTTTATAGATATTTAATATATTATATAATTTTTTATACAAGTTATTTATTTGGGAAAAATTATTATTATTATATATTAATAATTAATTAAATGTAAATAACGAAATTTGATTTTGGAGAAACGATATATCATTTATAAATAATGAATTATCAAGGAAATGTTCATGTATTTTAATCATTAAATAATTATATATCAAATTTAATAAATTAATATTAGACTATGAAATGAAATAATTAATTTTCATAAATATGCAAAAATAAATTATGCAAATAAATTAATAATTACCTCCTTATTTAATTGTACTATTCATATGTGTATATAAAGCAGTGCAATAAATTTTCCTGAATTCGAAATTTTATGTATTGATTATAATGTCCTCCAAATTAATTATTTTTTCTAAATTCTAATATAAACTATTAAATACAATTAAAATATAAAATTAAAAAAAAAATCAATGTTAAACCATTCCTCTAAATGTGTAAGCATCGAATTTAAAATGTTGTCATTTTTGAATGTTTTTCTGATAAGGGCGAATCTAAAATTAGTTCTTAGATTGAGATGATATTTGGTTATTCTGAAGATCACAACTAAAATCTAAAAATAAAATAATATAAAAAACAAACTATTATACAATAAAATACTATAGAAAAATAAGGAAATTAATTAAAATTTATCTAATAATTAAAAAATTTTAACACATGAAGAACAAATATTAAATCAGCAATATTCAAGTATTTAAACATGTGATAATTTCAAAAATTTATCTTTAGAAGATTATATATTTGGACATATTAAAATATATTATCTTAATTTCCAAATTTAAATAAGTAAGAAATTATTATAAATTGATATATACAAATATATTAAAATAAGAGAATGGTTTTTAACAACAATATTATTTTTAAAATAACATAAAAATAAAACTAATTCAAATAGTATCTTTTTATATATAAATATAAAGTTATATAAAATTAAAGTAAAATCAAAAGATTGTTTCATCTTTTTTTGCATCCAGTGGAACAGCTAGTAATATATTTTTTCATAAAAAAAAAAAATATAGACTTATTTATAATTTAAATTTATAAAATAAATGAATTATAGGAAATCCTAAAGGAGCGATATTAATTCATCTAATTATAATAAATTCAATTTAGGCGGCATAAAACTAATCCGATAATGTTCTTGAAAACGATGTGCATTTGTCTTATTTACCCTTGCAACCCTATATTTATGAAAGATTAGTTTATTTAATATTTTTAAGTGTTGTGGCTACAGTATGTATCTATGGAGGAGATAAGCCCAAATTAAAGGATGAAGCTGCCAGGCCAACAATATTTATATCTCTTCCTAGAATTTTCAATAAATTTGCTCAGGCAATGTAATCTTAATTTGAAAAAACGGAAGGTATAAGTGCAAATTTACTCAATTAGGCACTAACTTCTAAATTAAACAATGTTACCGAAGATGGATTCTATAATCATATTCTTTATCAATTTAATGAAAGTCACCATGTCCTGTGCTTTTATTTAAGGTTTTACTTAAACTGAATTTACAGGAGTAAGATTTGGAGCCGATGTAAAAGATAATGAATGTAGCCATGTACGAAATAACCTATAGTTTAATAAGCAACAAAATTATTATTAAATCCTTATCATTTTTTTACTTTATTGTAATAAGTTGGAGGACCCTTAAGTAGTAATGAAGTGAAACTAGTTAACGTACCCGAAGTAAAATACACCAGCAAAGAATTAGAAGAAAAGGGAAACCCTGCACCTAGAGGAGAAATTTGCTAGAGAGGAACTAATGTTTTCCTAGGCTATTATAAAGACAGATAAAAAACTGATGAAACTATTGATAAAGATGGTTGGCTACACACAGGAGATAGAGGAGTTATCATACCTAATGGTTCTCTGAAAATTATAGACAAAAAGAATAATATTTTCAAATTAGCTTAAGGAGAATATATTGCTCCTGAAAAAGTAATTCAACTTTTTTTCAATTACTAATTAATTAATTAAACTGAAAAACATATATATTAGTCATTTACGATTAACAAAATTATTACCCATAAAATTATGTTAGTAATATATTTTAACTTGAAAAACAAAATCAAAATATACTTAATTATGATTAGCAATAATAAATATATTAATAGAATAAACCAGTCATACTTTTTTAATATAGATTGAAAATATATATGTCAGAGCTTAAGGAGTTGAATAAGTGTTTATACACGGGGACTCTTTCTAAAATTACTGCATAGCTGTAGTAGTTCCTAATGAATATGAATTTAGATAAATAGCACAAGAGAACCAAGTTATAGGAGGATTCTAAGAATTGTGTGAAAATCCGGAAATGAAGAAAATTATGTTGAAAAACTTACAAACATTGGGAAAAGCTGAAGGTTTATATGGATTTGAATAAGCTAAAAAGATTATTTTGTTCCCTAAACAATTTTCAGAAATAGATTGCATGTAAAATACTTCTTTTTCGACTTAACTTATTATAAAACAATAAAATAATTAAATTTTCATTATAAGACAAATACTTAAAAATTGAAAAGACATTAAGGTAAAGACTATTTTATTAGCTAGTTGAACTAACTTTATGCTGAAGGTGACCCTTGATAATTTTTTGATATATTATACTATATTTATATGCTTTAAGTAATTTTAAATTTTTTCTTCAATATTATGTAATCTATAATACTTATTTTTCAATTAATAATAATATAATATTATTTTGTTACAATTGAATAAAAATGATTATCAACTAGTTAAGATTTAAATATATAAGTAATATATTCCATCTAAGAATAAAACAGTAAATTATAATGGATTGAATATTATTTATATAATATAGAAATAATTTAATATATACATATAAGAATTCACAATATATATAAAGAAATTAAATTTAGTATATATTAATATAAGTTTATAATTTAATTAAAAAACTATCATTTTTTTGGAACTAAATCATTATTTCTGATTTTTTATATTTTTGTTCGAATTGTATTTCATAATTTATAATATCTCTACATGATTTTTCGATTAATTCATCCAAATTTGTATTAACTATCAGATCTTTAAATGTCTAATAATCTCCTATATTAATTTATTCATTGATATAACTTTATAAAGCTTTTTTTGACTAAATATAATCAAATTTTGCATTTCTGTAGTTTTCAAGAATTTCATTAGCATTTTTATATTATTTTTATCTGTAATCCATTTCAATTACCCAATCTTATTCATAAATTCTTCTTTCTAATTCCTTCATTATGGAGATGAAAAAGGAATCGAACTTATCCTTTCTTTCTTTTCTATAACATTTGGCTGATATGATATTGATGTCTATTCCTTTTTTAGAAGCATAATCCAAATATTATTCATATTCTTAATGGTTGGAGAATCCAAAAAATAGATAATCTTAATCATATATAGATTTTTCTTGGGTAAATTCATACAATGAATTACTAGTTTCTTATAGAGAAAGTTGTTTAATTTAGTTTTTTCCCTTCTACTTTGTAGGAGAAATGTTAAGATCTTTCATATTTTTCAGAGTTTTTTCTATAGTGATATTTTATACTTTTTTCTTTCTAGAAAAGCAAGCGAAAGTCATAATTTTATGAATCAAAAATTTTTTTATGTATTTTCTTTTTTTTGTAATATTAAATTTTTATTATTTATTTGTTCCACATTAATCCCTTAAATATATATTAAGAGATATAGTGTGTATTTTACTAAATCTGAAACAGTAATTATATTTATTGTAATAAAATTATTACTCTCTTGAAACATCACAAATTTGCATTTTTTCATATTTTCTGATAAAAATTTACAAAAATTTTTTTTGTTTTTTAATATATTATTTTAATAATTTAAAATGATGAATTTTTCTAATATATGTATATTAATATCAAAATATGTTTTTATTTAATATTTTACTTATTTTCATGTATATATATATAAATTTAGCTATTGTATATGAATATGATTATTTAACTCATATATGTAAGTAATATATATGAAATTTTAGTTTATAACTATTTATTAATTTAATATGATATTTAAATTTTATTTTATTGTATATTTGTTTTGTTTATATCTTAATTTAGAAAATTTCAATAACCCTACCAACTAATATATAATTTATCTGATAAAATATATTATAAATTTTTCTATATATTAATATTATAAAAATTAAAATACATAATATTTAATTATTAAAAGTGAAAATAAACAAATAAACTTTTTTCATTAAATATAAATATTTTAAATTTGATTGATTAAATAATCTAAAGGTATTTAAAAAAATTATTTATAGGTTATTATCTTTAGATACAAAAAATATAATCCATAATTATGAAAATATTTATATTTTCAAAATAACAATAGTGCTTAAGTTTTATTGCTAATATTTTGTAGATTTTAATAGATAACCTATTATTCCTTTTAAAAATTTTGTAATAATAAAAAACAAAACTTCTTCTAATTTTTTTTATTTATGAATACTTAATTAGACATATATGTTTTGGTCACTCTGTTGTAATAAAAATATAAATCGTATAAATTATTTTATAAAAATAATTAACGAAAAATAATATCTTATATAGAAATTTTATGAGAGTTTATTTTAAATTTTAAACATATCAAATTATATTTATATTTTAATTTGAAATTATTGTAATTTTTTTTTTAGGTTGTTTACTTTTTTAAATAATATTTTAAATTCAGAATAATAGCTACGATAATTTGTCATTTTAATTATGCCCCATTCTATTTATAGTTGAAAAAATAAACTAAAATTATATATTGGTTTAATAATATAAATTTAATATTAATAATAAAATAAATAAATAAGTTAAGTTATTAATTTAGCATATTAAGAAAGATTATGAATAATCCTATACAATTATGAGTTTCACAGACACTATGTGCTATAGCATATTTTACCTATTTAAAATTACAATAATTGCTACAAAAATTAGAAACTATACTATTCTAGTTAAATCAAAAACCAAATTACCAATACCCAAACATCGAATAAAATCACGTATCTAATAATAGTTTCCCCTAAGATATTATATAATTTCAAAATCATATCAAAGCATCAAACATAATACTATTAATATAATGATTAATATAGAAAATATTAATTTAATATAAATTATAAACTTTCTAAAAAAATGTAGGATTGCTGGAAAAATATACTTAGAGATTAATTTATATATTTTATTATCATTTTTACTTTAAATGAGATTAATTTATTATATTATTAGAAGGAATGATAATAAAACAAATAAAAAAATTAAATCCATAAGCAAATTAATTTTATTACATATAAAATTAATAATAAAAATATATAATATCTAAAATATGTATATTGAAATATTTCAATTACCTATTATTATTTTATAATTCATTTTACATTTAAATTTTTAAATCGATGTATATCTGGTTTTTTGTCTATTAATTTAGAAAACTTTTATAATCCCATCAACTAATTATAATTTTTCTAATAAAATATATTAATATTATTTCTATATATTTAAATATAGATTTGAAAATTTAATCAGATAATAAAAAAAATAATCATTTTTAAGGAACACAATATGACCACCATAAATAAATAATAATAAATACTCATCTTATTCCCTATTCCATTAATTTATTTTATACTCTTTTATTAACACATAAACAAATACAATTCATTAATATTATATAATTTAAAGTAAAATTAAGCCAATACACTATATAAATATTTAAAATTTAATTGGCTATAGAATTAATTTAAAGATAGTTTTACATAAATTATAAATACAAAAATTAAAACCAATCATTATTAAAAGATTTTTATTTTCAAAATAACAATAGAGTTTAAATTTAATTACCAAATATTTAGTAGATTTTAATAGATAAATTATTATTTAATTAATAATTTATCCCATTAAAATAAAAAAAAATAATTCTTCTAATTTATGATAAATTAGACACTTATGTTTTTTGATCACATATTTGAAATAAAAATAAATAAAAAAAAATCTATATAATTTTATAAAAATTATAAACTAGAAAATATATCTTATTTAGAAATTTCAAGTAAGTTAATTTTAAATTTAAATATATTAATTTAGATTGATTTATATTTTAATTTGAATTTATTAAAATTGGTATTGGGTATTATATTTTTCTAAATATTATTTTCGATTCAAAATAATAACTACCATAATTCTTCATTTTAATTATTATAAGTTGCATTCTATTTATAGTTGTAAAAATATGCTATTAGTAAATATTGATATGAAAATATAGAAATCATGTAATAATAAATTAAAATAAAAATTATTATTAAATTTATAATTGACAAATTAAAAAAACATTATGAAAAAACGAGTATAATTAAAAAACAACCATAAGCCTCACAGACGTCCTAAATTAAAGCAAGTCTAACCTATTTAAAAAGATAATTATAACCACGAGATTCACAAACAGCCTTCCCTAGAGCAAATTTAACCTATTTAATTAGATAATAGCAACTTAGAAAATATCAATCCACATTGCTCTATTTAAATAAACACACCAAATTGTGAATCCAAAAAAACCGATTAGGACGGCGTATCTAATAATAATTTATCATAAAATCATATCTAATTCCAAAACTTTATCAAAGATTAAACTTAATAATATTAATATAATGATAATAATTAATCTTCATAGAAATATTGGATTGACTAAGAAAAATATGAATTAAATAAAAATTATAGACTATACCATATAAATAATATAGCTCCATAAAAAAATCCAACAACTATTTTGGGAATAATAGATAATTCGAAAAACATGTAGAAGTGTTAGTAAAATATAATGATTGTAATTTAATATGACTAGTATTCTATAATTATTATTCTTTTAAGGAGATTATTTTAATTTTATTATATTATTGATAGGAGTGGGAATAACAAATATTAACAGTCAACCCTTAAGCACAATGTTTTTATTACAATGATTTTGTAATGGTATTAGTTTATTATTAAATAAAATAATATTATAAAATTAAAATTAAAATTTAAAAAATTAAAATAGCAAGAATAGGGGATATTAATTTAACCAAATATTCCTACTTCTAATATAGAATAGGGATTTGTATAGGTTAATGAATATTTGTATAAAGAAGCCTAACAATAAAGATAATTAACGATTATTTTTATAACTGGAAGTAAAGATTATTAATAATAAACGCTCATTTAAAGGCTCCAGTCATAAATATAGAATATCCAACACTAGGCATAAATAAATTTTATAACTATTGGTGTGGGAGATTAATTCTCTACGTTTATGGCAATGAAAATTAGATAATTATATCATAATAATTTATAAAGAAATTGTCCCCCTTTATTTTTAGTACTAAATTAACACCAATAAGAAAATTGGAAAACTATATTTGAATAAGTCAAATAATACATATACCAAAACAACATATTGGAAGTAAATAAATAAATTTAATAACTTCCATGGCTAAAACCTTAGAATTTATCTTATGATAATTCATGGTTTTTTTCCACTGATATGAGTACAGAAAAAATAGCTGTCAATGGAAAGGAAATTCAATGTGTAACGGAATTAACAGTTTAGTAAGTATTAGATATAGGATAATTTCTACTTTATAATATATAATTGGATAGTATATACTGTGATAATGATAATATGATGGCGAAAACATAAGTTTCTATTTCATAAAAAATATTAAAAAACCTAAAAAAATAGTAATATTATAATTTTTAGTCTTAAAAGAAACTTTAAATAATTTATATTAGATTCTGGTCTTGCAAAAACAAGGAATATTTAAATTAATTAAAATCCATTGAGAAAGGATTAAAATATTTATAATCTGAAGCTAATTACAATAAGTTGTAGAATTAAGCTTATGGAGATAAACAGTTAGCGAAGGCTGTAATTTAAAATATCTATTTTTTTATTTATTTATGCATACCCATTATATTTTTTAAATTAAGTTAGCAATTGGGTCGAGTTGTACTATTGGACTATATAGGATAGTTAATAATTTAAAGTCTTGTTTAGAATTCATTAAAAGTAAAAAATATATAAAAATTGGAAATAAATTATTTTAATCACTTTAATATTAAGATCTATATACATCTTGTAAACAAAATTTGAAATGTGGTTTCAACCGCAACTGTATCTCCAACTACGACTCCAACAACTGGAGCTGCAAATGCAACGGCAATGGCAACTTCATTAGTACATATAATTTCTATAAAAGATTTATAATTTATAAATTAATATTTTTTTATATAAGAAAATATTTCAAATAGTTTGTGCGAGTGTCTTAATAATTGTATTAGCAAGTGTTTTGAAAATTTATTTGAAAAGATGTGTGAAGCATGTATGTAATGTTGTCCAGTATTGTTTTTTATTATAATTTTTATTATTATTAGTATTTTTAATTGAATAGTATATATAAAAAACCTTATATAAATATATTAAAAACTAGTTTGTATTATAATAATAATATATATATGTATTTTATTCACTGATAATAGTATTCTTAAAAATATAATTACAAATCTAAAATTTTTTATACTTGGTTTTTTAAAAATTAATTATGTATCTATATTACATGTATTAATTATATGGTATTTATTTTGTAAATTTTATACACTAATTATGATTATTAAAATAAAAAAAACAATTTTTGTTTTAAATAAAAAGATTGAAAAACATATATATAATAAGTATATTTATAAATTAATTATTTTTTTGTGAAAAAATTACTATGTCGGTTTCAAAAGTAAGAAAGTAAGTAAGTATGTTGGTCAAAAAAAGATAATTACACTTATTAAAATATGTAAAAAAAACTGAAAAAAACAAAAAAAACCAAATTAAATTATTTGATAATTCTTTGATTTGTAATATTTTTTTTAAAGAAAGTAATAATATTAAAATAGTTTCATTTAATTTTATATAATAATAAAGTATGGTATATTTTCATTGATATAGTACATGTTATGTTATGTTAAAATTTATATATCAAAACTATTATACAAAATATACTATAGAAAAATAAGGAAATTAATTAAAATTTATCTAATAATTAAAAAAATTTTAACACATAAAGATAAAATATTAAATCAGCAATATTCAAGTATTTAAACATGTGATAATTTCAAAAACTTATCTTTTAAAGATTATATATTTGAACATATTAAAATATATTAACTTAATTTCCAAATTTAAATAAATAAGAAATTATTATAAATTGATATATCGAAATATATTAAAATAAGAGAATGCTTTTTTACAACAATATTATTTTTAAAATAACATAAATATAAAACTAGTTCAAATAGTATCTTTTTATTTATAAATATGATGTTATATAAAATTAAAGTGTAATCAAAAGATTGTTTCATCTTTTTTTACATCCAGTGGAACAGCTGGTAATATATTTATTCATAAAAAAATAAAATATAGACTTAATTATAATTTAATTTAAATTAATAAAATAAATGAATTATAGGAAATCCTAAAGGAGCGATATTAATTCATCTAAATATAATAAATTCAATTTAGGCCGCATAAAACTAATCCGATAATGCTCTTGAAAGCGATATGCATTTGTCTTATTTAACCTTGCCCTATATTTATGAAAGATTAGTTTATTTAATATGTTTAAGTGTTGTGGTTACAGTATGTATCTATGGAGGAGATAAGCCCAAGTTAAAGGATGAAGCTGCCAGCCAACAATATTTATTTGCTCAGTCAATGTAATCTAAATTTGAAAAAACGGAAGGTATAAGTCCAACTTTGCTCAATTATGACTTGACTTCTAAATTAAACAATGTTACCAAAGATGGATCCTACAATAATATTATTTATCAGTTTAATGAAAGTCACCATGTCCTGTGCTTTTATTTAAGGTTTTGCTTAAACTTAATTTGCTGGAGTAGGATTTGGAGCTGATGTAAAAGATAAAGAAGGTAGTCATGTACGAATAACCTATAGTTTAATAAGCAACAAAATTATTATTAAATCCTTATCATTTTTTTACTTTATTGTAATAAGTTGGAGGACCCTTAAGTAGTAATGAAGTGAAACTAGTTAACATACCCGAAGTGAAATACACCAGCAAAGAATTAGAAGAATAGGGAAACCCTGCACCTAGAGGAGAAATTTGCTAGAGAGGAACTAATGTTTTCCTAGGCTATTATAAAGACAGATAAAAAACTAATGAAACTATTGATAAAGATGGTTGGCTTCACACAGGAGATATAGGAGTTATCAGACCTAATGGTTCTCTAAAAATCCTAGACAGAAAGAAAAATATTTTAAAATTAGCTTAAGGAGAATATATTGCTCCTGAAAAAGTAAATTCAACTTTTTTTCAATTATTATTAATTAAACTGAAAAACAAATATATTAGTCATTTATGATTAACAAAATTATTACCCTGTAAAATTATGTTAATAATATATTTTAACTTGAAAAACAAAATAAAAAAAATATAATTGATTATAATAATAAATATCTGAATAGAATAAACCAGTCATAATTTTTTAATTTAGATTGAAAATATATATGTCAGAGCTTAAGGAGTTGAATAATTAGTTATACACAGAGATTCTTTCTAAAATTACTGCATAATCGTAGTAATTTTAAATGAATATGAATTAAATAAATAGCACAAGAGAACCAAATGGTAGGAGGACATGAAGCTAAAAATATTTTATTTATTAGTTGAACTAACTTTATGCTGAAGGTGATCTTTAAAAACTTTTATTTTTTATTTGTTAGATATTTTATATTATATTTATATGCTTTAAGTAATTTTTAAAATTTTTTTAAATCCTATTAATCTATAATATTTATTTTTCAATTAATAATAATATAATACAATTTGCTGCAATTGAATAAAAATGATTCCTAACTACTTTATATTTAAATATATAAATAATATAATGCACCAAAGAATAAAGCAGTAAATTATAATTACAGAAATATAGTTTATTAAATATAGAAATAATTAAATATATATATAAATTTATAATATATAACGATTAGACTTAGTATATATTAATATAAGAAACTTATTTTATTAAACAAAATTTCATTTTTTTTGGAACTACATCATTATTTCTCCTAATTTTTTATATTTTTATTCGAAATATATTTCATAATTAATTATATCTCTACACGATTTTTCGATTAATTCATCCAAATTTGTATTATTAATCAGATCTTTAAAAGTCTAATAATCTCCTATATTAATTTATTCATTAATATAACTTTATAAAGCTTTTTTTGACTAAATATAATCAAATTTTGCATTTCTATAGTTTTCAAGAATTTCATTAGCATTTTATTATTTTTTTATCTGTAATCCATTTCAATTACCCAATCTTATTCATAAATTCTTCTTTCTAATTCCTTCATTATGGAGATGAAAAAGGAATCGAAGTTATCCTTTCTTTCTTTTCTATAATATTTGGCTGATATTATATTGATGTCTATTCCTTTTTTACATGCATAATCCAAATATTACTCATATTCTTAATGGTTGGAGAATCCAAAAAATAGATAATCTTAATCATATATAGATTTTTCTTGGGTAAATTCATACAATGAATTACTAGTTTCTTATAGAGAAAGTTGTTTAATTTAGTTTTTTCCCTTCTATTTTGTAGGAGAAATGTTAAGATCTTTCATATTTTACAGAGTTTTTTCTATAGTGATATTTTATACTTTTTTCTTTCTAGAAAAGCAAGCAAAAGCCATAATTTTTTTGTATTTTCTTTTTTATATAGTATTAAAATTTTGTTATTTATTAATCATTTTTTCCGCATTTAATCCCTTAAATATATATAAAGAAATATAGCGTATTTTACTAAATCTGAAACAGTAAATATATTTATTGTAATAAAATTAATCCTCTCTTGAAATATCACAAATTTGCATTTTTTATGATAAAAATATACAATAATTTCTTTACATAAATTTTAAATAATAAAATTATTCTAGCTATTTATAATGATAAATATTTTCTAAAATATGTGTATAAATATCAAAATATTTGTTTTTATCTAATATTTTATATATTATTTATAATTATAGATAAATTTATATATTGCATATATATATAATAAATATGTGAATTAAATTTAAATATTCATATGAAATTTCAGTTTATTTACTATAAATTAATTTAACGTGCTATGCTTATTTCTTTTACATCTTTAAAAATCAATAAGTAATATATAATATCATGTAATATTTAAATATATCTACATTTATTTTTATTTTGCTCTATATCTGATAATTTATGTCTATTAATTTAGAAATTTCAGTAATCATACCAACTAATATATAATAAATTTAATAAAATATATATGTATTTTTTCTATATATAGATTTCCAAATTTAATCGGATAATAAAACGTAATAATCACTTATGAAAATAGAGATTTTAATAGATAAATCATCATTCACTAAAAAATTTATCCCAAAATAAAATATAAAACCTTTTTTTTAAATTTAAGATTAATTAGTACATTTTTATCTGCTTAATATTTGTTTGTTTATATTTATTTTACGAGAAGTACTATATAATGTAATAATAAAATATAAAAAAAGTATTTATTATTTTATAAAATTATTTTCTAGAATGATATATTATTTAGAAATTATAAGAAAGATAAATTTTTAATCTTTTAATTTATATTTATATTTTAATTTGAAATTACTAAAATTTTACATAATTCATATATTATTTTAAATAATATTTTAACTCCAAAATAGTAACTACGATGATTTCTCATTTTAATTATTCTTAATTCCTTTCCATTTAAAGTAGCGACAAATATAAAAATAATGATAGAATTATTTTATTATATAATAGATTTATCTTAAATATTTTAATTATATTAGTATTGCACTTAATAGATCTATTTATATATTTTAATCTATATATATTTTAATCGATATTGGTTTGTAAATACAGAACTATTATTATTAAATAATATATTTATAAATTACAAATTAAAAAATTTTCAATTTTAATAATTATTTATTTCTCAAAATCAAAAAAGTTTATGAATAACCCTATTCAATTAAAAAATAACCTAGAACCTCCCACACACCCTATGATAGAGCCAATATAACCCATTTAAATTGATAATAATTACTACTAAAATTAGAATCCATCTTACTCGAGTTAAATTAACAAACCAAACTACCAATACCCAAACACCGAATAAGATGGCGTTTCTAATAATAATTTTCCCTAAAATCCTATCTAGTTCCAAAACCCTGTCTAATATCAAACTTAATAGTATTAATATAATGATCTGAATTAACCTTCATAGAAAAATTGGACTGACTCAGAAAAATATAAATTAAATAAAAATTATAGGTTATACCATATAAAAAATATGGCTCCATATAAAAATCCAACTACTATTTTGGGAATAATAGATAATTCTAAAAATATGTAGGAGTGTTAGAAAAATATAATGATTGTAATTTAATATAGCCATTCTATAATTATTTTAATTTTATGGAGATTATTTTATTTTTTTATATTAATAGGAATGGTAATAACAAATATTAAAAGTCAATCCTTAAGCAAAATGTTTTTATTACAGTGATTTTGTGATGGTAATAGATTATCAAATAAAATAATATTATAAAATTAAAATTAAAATTAATTAAAATAGCAAGAATAGGGGATAGTAATTAAACCAAATATACCTACTTCTAATATGGAATAGGGATTTGCATAGTTTAATGAATATTTGTATAGGGAAGCCTAACAATAAAGTTAATTAACAATTATTTTTATAACTGGAAGTAAAGATTATTAATAATAAACGCTCTTTTAAAGGCTTCAGTCATAATTATAAAATATTCAGCACTAAGCATAAATAAACTTTATAACTATTGGCGTGGGAGATTAATTCCCTACATTTATGGCAATGAAAATAAGATAGTTATATCATAATATTTAATTAAAAAATATTCCTCCTTTATTTTTAGTACTAAATTAACAACAATAAGAAAATTGGAAAATTACTTTTGAATAAGTCAAATAATACATATACCAAAACAACATATTGGAAGCAAATAAATAAATTTAATAACTTCCTTGGCTAAAACCTTAGCATTTATCTTACGATAACTCATGGGTTTTTCCACTGATATGAGTATAGAATAAATAGCTGTCAATGGATAGGAAATTTAATGTGTAACGGAATTAGCAGTTTAGCAAGTATTAGATATAGGGGCACTTCTACTTTATAATATATAATTAGATAATTTAAACTATAATAATGATATGATGACGAAAACATAAGTTTCTATTGCTTAAAAAATATTGAAAAACCTAAAAAAATAGTAATAGTATAACTTTTAGTCTCTTAAAGAATTTTTAAATAATTTATATTAGATACTGGTCTAGTAACAAAAACAAGGAATATTTAAACTAATTAAAATCCATTGAACATGAATTAAAATATTTATAAATTGAAGCAAATTACAATAAGTTTTAACATTAAGCTGACGGAGACAAAATGCTAGCATAGGCTGTAAAATATCTATTTATTTAAATAATTTATATCAACCTATGATATCCTTTTAATTAAGTTGGCAATTGGGTCAAGTTGTACTATTGGACTATATTGGAAGGCCAATAATTATAATGATTTTGCTTCAACTATGGGTAAAAATATAAAAAATTTGAAATTAAATTACTTTAAAAACTATAATAAAAAGCTGTAGCTGGTGGGGGGGTATACATATATCATCATGACACTTGTTGTTGTTGTTGCTATTTTTAATATACATGCTGTAATGCTTGTTGTGATCACTGTGGAGATTGTTGCACCCGTTTTTGTGATGCCGACTTCGTTTGTACATGTAAATTCTATAAAAGTTATAAAAAATATAAATAAAGTATTATATATTTAAACAAGGTTGTTCGATATTATGTTCTGATCAGCTTGAATAGTGTTGTAAATGTTTCTGTGAAATTCTTGGAGCATTCGCGAATTCTTTATGTGGTCTTCTAGCTTGAATATTATATAACCTTACATTAATTTATTATAAACTAGCTTGTATTATAATTTAAAATATATATTTATAAGTGTATTTTATAGAAATATAATATTATAAAAATTTATATATTACAATAATTATTATATGTATAAATGATAGTTTCCTTTTATTTGTTAAAATATTTAATTAAAAAATTTATATAAAATTATAAATTCTTTATATCAACTGATAAATGGAATAATACCTTTTGTAATTAAAAATATATCAAAATAAATACCGGGAATATTTGATTCATTAAAAAATTTAAAAATGCCCTCCTTATTTAAATGAACTATTCATATAAATATAATATCTAGGCATTATGAACATTAATGCTAAAATAAAAATTAAGAAGAAAATAAAAAAAAAAAAAATAAATAACTTATGATGGAAAACTAAGGTAGCTAATTAAAGCCAACTTAATAATTATAAAAAAAATGTGTAACCCCTGAATCTTAGCAATTTAATCAGCAATATTCAAAAATTTAAATAAGTGAAAATTTTAAAAGTTTGACTAAAGGAGATGATATATATGGACAATTTTTTTCTCCTCAAAAAAAAGGAATTGTTAAACAGCTTTTATTTCATACTACAACAACATTAAATTCTATACCTTCTGTTCAAAATTCTGAGGAAAAACAAATTCAAGATAATAAAAATTTGGAAGATATTAATTTGTAGCAAGAAAGCAAGAATAAAAATTTAGAAGATAAAATCATATAGGAAATAAAAGAATAACCAACTAATCTATTAAATACCCCATAAAAAATTTCTAAAAATTCATTTAAATAATCTTCTATGTCATCTTCAATTTCAAAAAGTTTAGACATAAATTTATTTTAATAAGCAAAAAATTCTGATTAAAAGAATGAAGAAATCTTAAATAATAGTTTTAATAAAAAAAGTAATAGGAATATTAGTATAGAAACTAGACTTAAAAATAGCGCCAGCAAAAACTGGAATTTCAGGAATAAAGAATTATATTAGAAAAGTATTGATATATAATATAATATATTATAATATAAAATATTTTGAAATTTTTTATAGCTCTGGAAAAGGAAAAAAATCAGAATTTTCATCAAACATAATCAATTCCCTTGAGACTCCTTCGAAGAGCAACTCTGTATTAATGAAATAAGATATTAAAAAAATTTAGTAACAAGATATACTAGAAACATAAAATAAATTACCAAGCATAAGTGAAAAAGAATTTATATAAGAAAAAGAATAACATATGTAATCCAAAAGACTTTCTAAACCAATGTAGTAAGGTTAAGAGCCATTGTGGAAACAAATGGCTAAATAGCACTTATATTCATAAAATTAATAAAATACAACAAATTTAACATAATTAAAAGGAACTCCTTTTGAAAATAATGATTAAACTTAGTAAATAAATAATAAAAATTCCTAGAGTAATATTGAATATAGTTAGCATTAGTAGATCTTTAATCCAGAATATAATTCTCAAAATTTAGTCTATCCTTGCTAGATACCTTATTTATATCATAATTAAATATATTTTCCTTACTATATTGACTAGTAACAATATAAAAATTTATTTATTCCATTAAAATGTTCAAGAAATAATACTTAAAATCATAATTTGCAATATAAATTTTATGATTTTTCTAGCAGAAATAAATTTCGTCATCCTTATAAAAAAGATAGTTCTAGTAATGAATTATAATATAATATAAGAAAAACAAGTATAATATAGATATTCCATAAATCGATCTTCTTAATTTCTAAACTAATTAATATAATTTTGACACTGATGAAAAGTAGGAATAGTAAGATGAGAATAATAGCTCAGATTTATAAAGTTTTGGAATTTAAAATTAAAACAATAAGATACCATCAAATGAAAATTCAACTTTTTAATAATAGAATTTAATCTAAGGTGATATTAGCAAAAAATTAAAATTTTATAAATCTATATTTCCTAAAGATTATGAAAAAATTAATAATATTCCACATGCGTATATTATGTCCATTGGTAACAAGCCATAAAAACCTAGTTCTGAAATGTAAGTTTTCATAAAAAACAATTTTAATAACTACAAGCAAGCCAATCCATATTTATCTAAATGCTAAATAGAAATATGTTTGAAATCTGAATGGGAAAAAAGTCCTCAGCTGAATAGGGATCTTATTACTAGTAATACTAGGAAGAATTAGATTCTTATTAAAAGTAAATTAGAATATTTTTGAAAAATAGAGATAATGTTCTCCTAGCTTATGCATAAAAATAACTTTAATAAAAAGATTAAGAAAATATAAAAAAACCAAAATCAGGTATCATCATTTAGTATGTATTTTAGAAAAATTATTTTTTCTATTAATTTTTTTTTTAATTTAGCTTTCAAAATCTTTAAAAAAGAGTAAGTTATAAAAAATCAGAACAAGTTTAAAAATCTAAGTAAAGCTTAATACTCATAAAAAGTAAAATAATTATGGAAAAATTTAGCGTAATAAGAAAAATAAATTTATTGTTAAAAGGCAAAAATAGCTTAGTAAGAGTAAGTTTTATTTTTTTTAATTTTTTATAACTTTTTTAATTTATTAATTAATTAAATTTGATAGATTTATAATTGAAGAAGAAAAAAGGTAATTAGAGTTATATGAAGAACTTAACTAATAATTAAATTTATAAACACTCGATTTAAGTGCTAATGATGAAAAATTAAAAGCTTAAGAAGAAATTGAAAACTCAAAATGAAAGAATTATGGATGAATGAATGAATGAATGAATCTATATTATTCTAGTATAACATAATTTGTTTATAAAAAAATAATATACACTAATCTTAATATAAAGTTGAATTACTTGTTAATAATTATTATACAAAAAAAGAATAATATGTAACTATCTATCTATATTTCAATTAGTTTCTAGAATAACCACTCTTCTCTTTCCGTTATTATTGACAGTAAGATTGAATTTTTTGTATAATTAGTATCCCACACACTTTAGTAAGTCCTCATTATTTTTAATTTATACTCCATCTACTTACTCTATAACATCACCCAAGCGAATGTCTGCTTTATCTCCTGGGCTGTCAGAATTAATTTTTATTACAAAAGCTCCTAAAAAATGATAATAGACTACTTTAAAAATTGAAATTAGATTAGTATTATTATAGTTACCATCTTAATTCAAAGCTGATTTTACTGAAATTCCTAGATATGGTCTTACTACTTATTTTTTTTCTTAGTACTATTTGATTATGCCATACAAATGGGAACTAGGAACAAGGAGTGCATTATTGTGATATGTATTTTAAGGCATAATTATACCCAACACTTTTCCATTTCCATCAAAGACTGGTCCTCCATACACTGATGTAGTATTACCGTATCTGTAAAATAGATGAAATTAATAAAAATAAAATAAGTCTATACTTTATATCTTATAAGGAATACGGAGAGTGTTTGCTAGAAGTTTATTATAAATTCAAACTAGTCATTATTGGAAAGGAGAGGGCATTTAAATATTTAGATCTTAATCTAGATTCTAGGATTATTCCTTCTTAAAATATGTTGAAATTTTCTTCAGATTTACCAATCAAATATACCTAACTTCCTTCTTCAGGATTGATTTACGTATCTGAATTCAAATTAAAAGGTTTATTTTGTGATTAAGAATCTTTGTCAAAGTGGCAAAATGATAAATTTTCATCTTGTAAAGTGAAATGAACTTTGAAGTATTTTTTTAGTTTTAATTTTACTATTTTTCTCCTTATTTTTTGTTATCATTTTCAATTGAACATTCGCTGGCAATTTTAAAATAAAATCGATTATTTGCATTTGATTAGTTTTATATTTCTTTTTGAAGTTTGCCTTCTTATTACTCGCTAGAATTTTCTTTAAATATATTAGATATTGTTACGAATACTCCATTTTCTACAATCAATCCACTCGCCACAATTTCATCGGTTTTTTCATCAAATATAAATACCTATAAATGGGCTGATTGATCCTTTAGTTTTTGATATACTGTTTATTGCTTATTGAAGTAACACAAAACACTTTTATTAGAAAAAAGTGAATTTTGTAAAGATTTTTAGTAGTCATTTTATGATTGAATATAATAATCATATGCACTGAAAATAAATAATGGAGAAGCTATTAACATTCGGCGAGTGAAAATAAAATAGACATTTTACTTGAATTTTCTTATGTTTTAAAAACATATATTTTAATACTAAAGTAATTTTTCTTTAATAGAATAAAGTTATTTATATGATAATCTACTCATTTATATTTTTATATTTTATTATGTGTACTAATTTATATTACTATTTGCTACTAATATATGTATATATTATTTTCTGAGCAATTCAATAGTCTTTTATATAAAAAGTATATATATTTGATAGTAGAAGGTATATTAATAAAATATTAATATATTCTTGATTAATATGAAATGTTGTAGATTATTAAATTATAAAAAAAAAGTAAGTTAGAATTGTTAAAATATTTTATTAAAATAATATAAAAATAAAATATTAAATTAAAATTAAAATTGTATTAAAATCTTTAATTTAGATTATTTTTAATGATTATTTTTTGTATAACATATTTAATTCATGATTTTATGATATTTAATATAAGGTAAATGAAATATAAATATATATAAATTTAATAGTACTGTATAATTTTATATTTATTTTTAAATGTTGTAGTTCAGGAATTTATTCAAATTTCCCATATTTACATTTATTTATTATTTATTGATTAATAATATTATTTTTCGAACGTACTTTCGAAATTAACAATTTATCTACACCAATCTTCTACTTATTAATTATATATATTTTCAAGAATTATCTCTTAATAATCATTATTTTCTCCGATTTATATTTACTATTAAATTAATGCTTCCAGTTTCTTTTTAGATTGGACATAATTTTTTTAGCTTAATTGTATTCCTTGGTAGCATTATACATGTTTTGTGGTTTTTCTTATTTTTCTATAACCCAATCATAATCATACATAATAGTTTATACTTCCTTCAATATCTGTAGAAAATACCTGTGTTTCCTTATTTTTTGTCTAAAATATATTTTCTGCAGATTCCTTATTTACTTATATTTAATTAGTAATTGAAAATCTGCAAAATTGCAAATATTGTGTTGGGGAAGAAAATCCAAGATGCTAATAATCCAATGAAGACATTGGTTATTAAATCTAATTAATTGAAAGTGAACTTTCCACCGTTTCTTTAGAGAGTACTGAATCTCTTTTTAATTATTGTAAGTTCTTATCCCCATTCTTAGAAAAGAAATACTGTGATATAACATTTTATTACTTTGGTAATTCATTAGCAGAGTCTATTGAAAGATCTTTTTCATTTTTTACACTTTTTTTAGATGTAAAGCATTTCAAGAACATTAGATTTGTATATTTATTTCTTTTTGGCAGATATATTTTTTAATTTTTTTTTTTTTTAGTTAATATTTATTAACAACATGAAGTTATAATATAATAATTAGTGTAGTTAATATAAAATTTTAATGGTACTTTATTCATAAAAATAAACTGACAAGTTTTTATGATTGTGATAAAAATTTTTGATAAAATATATATATATAATTATTTCATAGTCTATAATTAAAAATTTAAAGTTTAATTCACATGCAAATACTCATATATATCTATAGATTTCATAAATCTATTCAAATATCGTTACACTATTATAAAATTGTTTGTAGATTTTAGAATTAGAATAATTACTTACATAATTAGAAGTAAATAATATCAAATATTTCATTATTGCAGATTAAAGTTTCAATCAAATTAATCTGAACTTTAACATTAAGTTCTAAATTAGAATATAGAAAAAAAAGAAAAAAATTAGAAATAAAATAGCAAGGTTTAAATTAACCACTATAAATATAAATATATGTACAAAAACAATAATATTAAATCTATCTCGATAACATAAAAAAATATTTATTATTATTATAATATTATTTTTAATAAACTCTAAATATATTTTAGAATTATTTACAGTATGTATACAGTCACACACTTTTACATTTGATAGTTCTTTATTATCTGACAAATTAGATAATAAATACATTCGTTTATCGGCTTTATTTTTTAGTTAGAAAATTATGATTTAAATATCAAAATTATTTTTCCAAATTGATTATTATTTAAATATTAAATAATATAAAATTGTTTATAAAATTGAGTTCTTTAACTAATAAATATATAATAATCAAGGATTATTAAATAAAATAATGAGATAAAAAAACATTAATATGTTTATAAAACTCTAATATTTATATTATTAAAATAATAAATATATAAAGAAATGCTCCATCAAATCTAGTAAACTTAATAATTTTTCTATTACAAGTATCTTTATTTAAAAATAATTATTATTATTTATTTTCTTTAATACTTATCTCTTAATTTCATTTACTTGATTTTTTTGATAAAATATTAATTTTTAACTGATTTAATGTTTATAATTATTTTTTGCTAACATTTAGTATTTTTAACTATAACTAACAATAAATTTAAATTAAGAATTTGTAATAAATTTGTAATTTATTTTTATTTAAAAATTGATGTTGGTAGTTTAAAAAGAAGCTCTATTTTCGAACATATTAAACTTATTAAAATTATATTATTTAAATACTATTTATAGGTATTTTATATTAATTTAAACTATTTAATTATTGACATAATTTTTAGTTGATTTATTATTTTAAATTGTATTCAAGCTTAATAATTTAAAATTCAGCGAAATATTATTAGAATTAACCTTTTGTTAGAATAAAGAGATCTACATGTTCATATTTTCTGTTTTAATAAAAATATTTTAAGATAGTAATCAGTTAAAAGAATAATTATTTTTTGGTATATATTACTTATTATAATAAGATTGTTTAAATGGGACTTATCTAATTTTATTGAATTTTTTATATCGTATATTTGTTATATATTTGTTGTATATTTGTAATATATCAGATCAGATTTAAAATATTTCATTTAATTCTAATTGAATTTTGTGATATATAATTTTTCATTATATTTATTTAGAAATATTAATTTATTCGTTATATTTCTAGAAAATATGTTAATAAATATAAATAAACAGAAATTGAATAAATTATTTATAAATAATTCTTTTAAAAAGTTATGCTTTTAGAAAAGACACTGAATAATAAGAAATTATATAATAAAATCATATTTTAAATAAATATTGTTTATTTTTTTTTAAAAATTCTTATTTAACATAGTTTTATACATATAAAATAATTTTAAAAATTTATACTTATAATAATCTATATTATATTTACTAAGCTTCTCTAATTGCAAATATTTACCTTCATACTTATATATTTTTTCTTTAACTTTAATTTGTACTTTAATGAGTTAAAATGGCCTATAGATAATTTCATTTAAATAACAAAATATGTATATATATGATTTATAAAGAATTCATTTAAAATTTGTAGTTTATTAAAAATATTGTCATAATATATATAATATTTTATCATAAATTTTATATTAATAGTATTAGTAAAATATTAATATTAGGATTAAAATAATAAGAATTAGTAAATATTTTTGTTGAGGGACAAAAATATTATATTATTAATCCTTTTATGGATTTATTTCTTTTAATTTTTAGTAGTTTGGATTAATTCTGATTAATTTCAAATTAAGATATAAATAAATATGATATTTACCATTAAAATAAGAAAAGCAGATATTTAGAATTCCAATTAAAACTATTTATTGCTTAATAATATTATTATTAAAATATCATACCTACTACTATTAATTTTAATAATTAATAGTTTTGATAATAATCCATTTAATTATCAGCAAAATAAGAAATAAAATAAATAATATAAATACTACAAAAATTTGAGAATTTAGTTAGAAGATGAACTCAGCTCCTTTTAAAGACGAGCAGAAGGAAACAACTAATAATTTGGGGATATCAAATAATTTTTATAAAGAAAGTATTAATTTAGTTAGTGCTCCTCAAGTATTAATTTTCTATTGATATTTTGAATATTTTTTATGGAGTGTTTGATATATTCTACTATATTATCCTAAATTTTGAAAAAAATTATATATTTTACTTTTCTCAGTAAAGTAATTCAAATGATGAAAGCTCTAAAATACATGAACCCTTAATCAATTATAACAAAATGTTGGAATTTGAGATTAGCTAATAAGAAAAAAAGAAAAGTGGAGGTATAGATTTTAAAAAATGTCTGTTTTTATTTACAAGTGCTCTTTTGACTACTGGTGTTTTCTACCAAATGAGTGTGTTGATTTTATTGCGAAAAGAAATTAAACATTAATACCCCATGAGTGATGGGAAATTTTCCTTACTGTTCACCATCCCATCTGGTATTAGTGTGTGTGTAACTTGGTGTATGGGTATTGTAAATGATAACTTAGGTCCACACCGAATGTTGATGGCTTACACTTTTGTAGCTGTTATAGCGCTCACATTTTTTCAATTTGCTTAAGAAGCCAACAACTATACCTTCACAATGGTGTATTCAGTGCTGGCAGCAGTAAGTCAAGAAGCGATAACGGTGGCTTAAAGTAATTATAATATAAATAAAAAAGTTGAATTTTGAATTTAAAATGATTTTGTTTATAAAAAAAAAGACACAATTACATCAATGTGGTTTATTGGAGGTAGTTTGACATTTGCCATGGGAGTTTTGGTTTTGAATATAAGAATTACCGAAATTATATCATCAAATACTATTCCTGATCTGTACAATATAGATGGACTTTCAGGACCTGTCATTACAGCATTGAGTCTTTGCTGTCTTTCTTTTTTAGTCAGTATAGCAGTGTATTTCTAAGAGAGAAAAAGATAAAAATTTAGATTGAGAAAGAAGAGAGAATACCAAAGGATTCAACAAGAAATTCAATAAATTTAGTAGAGAACAGACATATCAAACGCGCAGCTTTAAGAATTAGTATAAAACATGCAATATTTCAACGAAATGGAGTAGAAAGAAGAAGAAGAGTTGCAAAAATTGAAGCAAAAAAAACAAAAGAGAGTTAAAATTTAAGACATACGAAATCTATCTTTGAATTTCTGGATGTCTTGCATTATAGCGGGAATTGGATACAGTTCTTTCTGTAAAACGAAAAATTATTAAATTTATATTTGTTAATCCACAATTTCATTTCATTTAACTCAAAGATCCATTTTTGCAAAAAATGTAAGAATTAGGAGCTGAGAAGTTTAAAATTGATAGTGTGTAGGCTGGGCGTATTCAATCTATTATTTATTTTATATCAATGGCTGGTCCTTTTTTGGGTATTTTAATCGATAAAATCGGTAGAAGAAGTACTTTTATGATTGTAGCCTTCGTTTTTTAAACAATAGCATTTATGCTGTGGTCATTTTTGCCTGGTTGTGAATAAGCCTGTTTTGGAATTCCTTTGATTCCCGCCATATTTCATGGTCTTTTCCTTTGCATATTTGCTAGTGTAACATGGTCTTGTTTCCCTATTATAACTCAACCTTAATATTTGGGGACTGCATTTGCCATTACATCATCTATAAAAGGAATTGGTAAACAAATTAACTTATTTTAAAATGATTAAAAATTTTATTTTAGGAATGTCTGCCTTTCCTTAATTTCAAAGCTTTTTATCCACTCAATATGGAGTTATAACTATTTGCTATTTTTTGATTGGATATAGCTTTCTTGGGTTAATACTCAGCATTATTTAATTTTTCGTAGACAAAAATAGAGGATTTTTACTTCATAGATATAAAAGAAATGGATCAGTTTCCCTAGAATCTTGTTCTTAGCAATCATTATAAAATGATAAAGAAGTGATAGGGAAGGAAGAGGAGGAAGAAATATAAGACAATGAAGAAAGCAAGGAAAACTTATATAAACCCCCATTAATATAATGATAATGCTGAAGAATTTTAATTACCTTTATTAACTATTTTTAATTATTTAAATATATAATTTTTGCAATTTACAGAATTTATTTGTTTAAAAATTTTAATACATATTTTTAGAATTTTTTTACAAGTACACTTTGAATTTAAGAAATATTTAGTAATATAACTGATAAATTAATAATTAATTAATTTATTTATTTCAGATTTTATAATAATTGAAAAACTATATATAGATAAAATAATCATAATAGGGATTAACCATTTAGGAAAATAGGTATTTGAAAATTAATTATCAATAAATTAAAGAAAAATAAAAAATATTTAATAATTTTAATTCAATTAATTAATCATCAATCAATTAATTACTCACTCAATAAATCAATAATTTTGATCTGAGCTGCTCACAGAGTATTTTTGCATATTAAGAGGAGAACTTCCATAGCTACTTCCATACTGATTATTAGTTTTACTTTGACTATTGGAGTATGAATTCAATCCATTTTACTTTAAGAACAGAGAGTCCTGTTCTATATTTAAATAGTTTTGGTTTTATTAGGTTTATTCTTCTAAGTTTTTGATGCTATTTAAAAATCCGTTCAAATTGAAAGCATCATAGTTCTACTTGGGAACTGATTGTTATTATTATTTTTATTGTTATTGTTATTGTTATTGTTATTTATTTTTATATTATATATTTTAGTCAGCCATTTCCTGCTTTTGAGATGAATATTATTATTTAGTATCTTAAAATGTTTGTAATAATGTTTTTGGCCTAAAGTTATCGGTGCTATTAAATTATTGGGTCTTCTAAGGGAGATTTTATTGTGTTCCTGTCCCAGGTCTTGGAGGCCGTATAGGATTTTATGTAGTTCGGTTACCTATTTGATTATTACTATTATAGTTGTTATCTATGTCTTTTATCATATCTCTTTTGAGAGAATACAAAGTATTTTGCATGTTATTAACTTCTCGTTTTTCTTCATTCATCTGTGTTTGTTAATATGTTAATTTTTGCTCAAGCATTTGCAACTCCATTTCCTTTTATCGCAACCTATCTCTTTCTTGCTCAAAATTTCTTTTGAATTCTTGCTGTTATTTTATGAGTAATTATTTTACTGAAAATAAAAAACTATTATCTTTTTTATTAATTTACCCACTAAACATTATCAGAATAAACTTATCCAGCCATATCCGAAACCTTTTGGGCTTCTCTATCAAAGTCCAATTTTTCTATTTTGAGTAATTCAGATTTCCTTTCATTTTCCTGGTAAACATGAGCGAATTCCATTTCCTTGAGCTGTAATGCCTTTTCTTTTTTTATTACTTCACTTTCTTATACTCGTAATCTATCTCTGGCATTATCCTAATAAAATATATATTATGGTTAGGATTTTTAAATTTAAAGGAAATAAAATTTTTGTTACCAATTCTCTCAGTTTTTATTAGTGAATTAAATTAATTCTATCTTGTTAATCATTAAATTCTTTTTTAATTTTTTCGAAAAGCAAAGCCTGCATTTCAAAATCTTTATATTTTTGCTCAAATTCTTCGTTAAGTTGAATTCTCTCTTATTCCACCATTATTCTTTCTTTTTCAACATCTTCTTATTTTATTTAAATATCCTAAAAATAAAATATATTTACATATATATTTGCTAATATTTTTTCCATAATTAATTTGAAAATTTACTTATTTCTGCTATTATTCCTATTTATGCAGATTTTCTTGCATCATTGTCAATCTGTTGTACTCTTGACGAAGGGTGGATTTTTCTTATGCCATTTCTTTTTTACTTTACATTTCTTGCTCTTCAAATTGCTATCTTTGTTTTTCAAGTCTAATTTTTAGTTATTCCACATTTTCAGCCTCTAATTTGACTTTTCTCTCCATGTCATTCAATAATTATTCCCTTTTTTTCAATTAAGTTTCAATTCCACTGTAATCTTCATTAGAACTTCTTTTTTCCGTAACTTGTCTATCATCAACTAATTTTGAATAATAAAATAAATATTATTTTTCTCTACTAACTTTAATTTATATAGAAAATGCGTACTAGAATGTTCTATTTTATTAGAAATCGCTTACAATTTATCAGCATTTAACTTCAATTCATCATTGAAAAGTTATAATTTTGCTTATTGTTCCAATTGTCTTTTCAATGATTGATTTTCAGCTTCAGCTTGTCTTTTAATTTATTACTTTTCGTATTCGAAGAGTTGTTCTCTATGTTTTAATTCTGCTTCATGAATTTCCTATAATCTGGAATGAAAATTTAAAAAATTTGAAAACTTAAGTATCATAGTAATTAAAAGTAAATACCTCAATTTTTCTTTTTTCATTAAATCATTCATTTCAATAGACAGCTATTCCTTTTATTCGCATTCGTATCTTAATTATTTTTGAAAATTTTCATTCATGGCTGAAATTTACTTGTCATAACTTTCTTTGATAATATTTATTTAGGCCTGAAACTCTTCCATATTTTTTTCCTGCATTTTACGTTGAAATTCGGCATCAAATTGGCCAGGAAATCGTTAGGTTTCTCTGAAGTCCTGTTATGTGAGTGTGCCGCTATTGTACTAATTTTCAGTTTTATTACTGTAAACTTATTTAGCTTATTATTGCTATTCTTTGTTTTAAAATGGCTACTGCCATGCATTTTGCTACTAATTTTATGCTCCTCCTTCTGTAAATGATATTTCTTGCAATTTTTAAGGTTGAGCATGAATAGGATATTAGAGATAAGGAGGCAATCCATCTATTTAAAAAAAGACATATTTATTGAAGTAAATACAAATTAAATTAAATACCTAAACTGTGTTGACTCTTAGTCAAAGGAGTATCTTTTAAAGTGTCCCCTCCCTAATACCCTGTGTCATGAGTTTTCATAAGTCTCTTAGCATTAGAACCTTAACTCGCCATGCTTAAATCATTTTAAGAGGCCTATCTCTGATGCTATTATAACTATTACTACTATTTTTCCTTCAAACTAGGTTTTCTTCGTGAGCTTTCTCCAACATTATTACCCAAAATTCCAAAAGGGTCTTCTTACTCATCTTCCTCCCTCTTTCCCTTTAAATTTTTCGAACTATTCACTGCAGTGTTGAACCCTACTGAAGTTGAATGAAACTGCTAATGTTACTATTATTAGTCTCCCTACTTGAACTCAGATGATTATGGAGCCAAGGGAGGGGCTGCTGTACTCGGTCGAGCCATAGTCCTTCTTTTAGAGCCTCCAAAATCTATTGTTGGGATCCCTATTGTTGTTATTTTTTTTAAATTTTTAGGAATTTTTTAAATTTATTTCAGAATTTTATAATAATAATATTACCTCCATCTGGGGGCATTGCTGTACTTTAAGCTACTGGCATCTGGTTTATATTATCTAAAGAAACGGGTTTACTGTAATTGCTCAATTGTTATTAGCTGGGCATGTTGGAGGCAATTGCAATATTGCTTTAGGGTTTTTCATTATTTTATGCAGTTAAATTTTTATTATTTTTGTTAAAAACATCAAATTCATTATCTAAATCATCTTCATCCACACGTTCAAATCTGTTATTATTAGTATTTGTATTAGGTTTCGGATTGCTGTAAGTCGCACTATAGTTCGGCTGTTATTGTTTCTATTGAGTTTAAAACTGGCCTAATGATGAAGTATTTGATACAACTGCAGCCGACTAATTCGCACCCAATTTTGTAAAAGCTGTGTTGGGTCTGTTGAGTCCGAAAAGGGCAGCCTTTTTTTCTTGTTCTTACATAGAAAGCGCCCTTGACGGTGGCCTATTATCGGAAGCCACTGTTGGGTTGTAACCGCCTATATCCATATCTTCGCCAGAATTATTATCGTTGAAATCATCATCATCATCAAAGGCGTTAAAAATTTTTTCTTATTTTTTCTAGGGTAAACTAGCCCTCTTTTACTCTTCTTAATTTCCAAAATCTTCTAATAATTCATCTAAGTCTATATCGTCCATAATTGTGTTTTAATACTATTTTATATTACAGCTAACTAATACTTGTTGATATAATTATAAGTTTTTATTTTATTTTTTTTTGATTGTTAATTGATTATTTGTTTGGTTAGTTAGTCTATTTAATAATTCTTAATTATTTTAATTAAATATAAGTAATGTTTTATTTCAATTTTTTAATTTTAATTTATAAACAAATAAATACTATCTCTGTATTTAACCTTCTCATATTAACATAATAATTTAAAATAGATAACTAATTTATTTATCTAAGCAAACTAATAAAATTGGAATATTTAGCGATTTTCTTTATAGTTATTAAACTTATAATCTTTTTAAATTTAATTCTTGTTTTTTATTTTATTTTTATCAACATTTATAAAATTATAAATTATAATTAATTTTATACGAATTAATATTTTAATTATTATTTTATTGGTTAATTTATAGTCAAGTTTAAGTGTTTATTTAATTTATCTTCAATTTTAAAATGTAAAAAATAGAATTAATACTTCTTTTTCAATCTAAACTATCATCCTAATGATCATTTTCTTATTATGATTCATCTACCTTCTCGTTCAAAACTCCCTAAAACTGTTCAAAGGGGCTCCCATATATATCTTAACACAACATTTTTTCTATGAGTTCTTGGTCTTTTTAATTTACAGTCATTCCATCTTCTTGATTGCTACTACTTTGGTCTTCATCTTCATTTTAAATGTTATTATTATTATCATTTTCTTGTTAATTTTGTTATTGGTCAGTGTATTATTAATTATTATTATTATCAGACTCTGAGGCTTCAGATTAAGATTAACAATTATTTTTTTTAATTTTACTTGATTATTATTATTATAGCTATTTTTCTATTAATAGATTTATTGACCATCTATAAAATTTCCTTTATTTTGATCTAGATCCTATTTAATTTATTATATTTTTTGTTCTTCATTTTCTGAAAAATGAATTTAACTACTGTCCTCCGAATATTGACCTAGATTTGAAGTGGTTTTTTCTTTTTTTTCAGTCATTTCAAGTCCTCGTACTTAAAGATCTAAAATATTTTCAACTGCCTCCTCTTTTTATCCATCATCTTCACTATCATAGTCTTTTTCGTCTTCATTATCTACTGTGATAAAATCAACGATTTGTTTCGCCACATACTCGTCATACATATCTATGATTCCTGTTTACTACAATAGATAAGTAAGGGTGCTTCGTATACTCACAAATGTGTTAAGGCGCATCTTTTTCGAACAGTTGCTAACACTGCTGCTATTGCCGCCCAAATCTTCATCTGGGTTTTAATATTCTTCTTAATACTGCACATAGTAGTTTCGATCAGTCGAAAACACTGATTTAAAAAACAGTTCAAACATTGGAACGGAATATGTGATTTCAAAAGTAAGTAAATTTATAATTTCTAAAGTCTAAAATTCCGAAATTTTCGTGAAAACGGCTCTTTGCTTATTTCTATCCACTTCAATTACCTTAAAATATAATTTTTTAATATAATAGAGGTTGGAGTTAAATTAAATTTTACATCACTAAGCAGGTACTCTTCCCCGAAGTACAAATCAAGGGTTTCTACAATGAGTTCTTCGGTATTTAAATCATAAACAAGCAGTTCTGGGAAGCCAGAATTCTACGGATTCACCCAAAGGCAATTTTATCGTTCCCAAAGTTTGTAGCATCTACAATAGTAAGAGACATATTTTCTTTCAGAGTATGGGTTTTCTGTTACTTAGTTAACACATTGTAAGTGTAAAACTGAATCGGCTTTTTGTCAAATTAGTTGGTCCAAATTAATAACATATCAGTCTCATTAAGTTGTGAAAATTTGCAAAATCTATCCAAATTAATTTAATTTAATTTAAAATAAATATAAATTAGATATTAGGGAAATAAAAAATGTGATATTATAAAATTTATATTTTTTAAGTTCCAATAATTTTGTATTTGTATTTTACTTCTGAGGAGTCGGTAATTGCAAAGTTGCTATGGAATCTGAAGACTTATTGGGTTGATAGGTGTTGATAATATTTTCTGTGGTATTATTGTTATACAGGAACTTTTTCTCAATCAAAACTACACTACTAGACTCCTAAAAAATTAACAATTCTGAATTTTCAACGACAGTCTGAATCGCCTGATCATCATTCCTATTCACTCCATTTACGGCCAAATTGGTAGGAACCATAACTTCAAAATCTTTTATTTCATTATAAATAGCAGGTTTACTATCATCAATAACTATATATTCTATTTATTTTTCATTTTCCTTCTTTTCTTCTTCTTGCTGTTATTATTGCCCGTCCCCATTGTTAGACACGGCAGGATCCTATTATTAAAGTTCTTATTCCATAAGATTTTAAATTTTTTCATCTAATGTATTTTCATATTCTTCATTCATTTTTATCATTTCTGAGTTTTTTTCATTTTCTAAACTCAACAGTGTCATTTGTCGCTTTACATTATCATATAAAACTATTGTATTTTCATCAAATGCTTTGGCATATTTAATGCCCGAATTTATTTATCCCACCTTTATTGGGGCATGAGGCTGCTTTAAAAGATCCCAAAACGCATATTTTCCATTTCCGAAATATAGCCAAATTCTATATTCGCTTATTGGAATAACAATTGAAATGTAGGAAACAAAATCGTGATTCAAAGTTATGTCATTATGTGATAGACGATAAAATTACATGTTTTTTTAACTTTTTAAATATTTTTTGAAAAATATAATTTTTTTAAGTAGTTTTTATTTTTAAGAATTTAAGGTCTGTGATATTATAATATTAAATAATATATACTTATATAATTATTAAAGGTTTTAAAAGGAAAAATAACAACAAAAATTGTTAAATTTAATAAAAATAATGTAAAATGTTTTTTTATAATAGAATATTATTAATATGCGATATTATAAAATATATATATTTATTATATAATATTTTAATAAATTTTTAATTAATTCACTTAGTAATAAACTCTAATTAAATTGGTATATCTACATATTAATACATAATATAATGTAATGATTATTATTTTTACTTTAAATTATTTCTCAATTCACATTGAAATAAATATTTTATCAAAAAAATCAATATTTTTTATCAAACTAGTTCTTATTATCTTTAATTTTGCAATGAAATTTAACTTGAACTGAGTTAATTTTGCTAGTTTTGATTTATTTGCAATTCTTAAACTTATTACTATTCCTGATCTTAATTATCATTTCTCCTGTGAAATTGTTCTCTGTGGTGAAGATGCTAATGTGAATGACTCTAACTTCTTATTTATTAATTATTATCATTATTTAATATTATTTCATCAATTTCATTTTAATTATTGTTGTTGTTGTTATTATTAAAATTGCTTGCTATACTATTTCCTAAGTTTGATTGCAAATCTCTTATAATATTATTTAAATCTTCTTCTCCATCTTCCTTGGGCACATTAATTCCAAAGTAAGGTCGGATATCTTTTCTACAAATCGGACACGAAGAATTCTTAAGGAGCCACTACTTAATTTCATCAGGGTGAAAAACATGAATACATATAGGTAATTATATAACTTCTTCATCAATTTCAAACCTATCTAAACAAATAACACATTCTTCTTATTCACATGTGTCCTTCTAAAATTTTGTAATATTCAATTTTTTAAATGTTCTTCCGTCAGTGGATCTATTTCAGCTTTTTTGCAACAAATAATCCTAATTCATTGTTATAAATTAAAAAAAAAATTTAAAAAAGAAAATACGAAAATGATTTAAATATAAGTGTGTTAAAATGTTTATTTAATTCCTATATGTACCATATTTTGTAGCACCCTAAAATTAAAAGGAGCATAAAATACAATATATAGCAAATTGTATTTCCTATCAAAATCAGATTAAAAACAAATAGTATGTATTACTAGATGGTGTATTTAACACTAGAAAGGCAACTTCCATTATTTTAGACAAAATTAATTCCTTAAACTATCCAAAGAATCACGGTAGCTCTATTGTTAAGATTTAAGTTTTAAAATTTATAAAAATTGTTTATTGTTGTAACAGTAAAAATACTTTATTCTATAAATAAAATCAATTATTATGTATTTTTACTCAAATTCATAGGCTGATTTTTACAAATATAGTCGAATAATTGCGGTTGATTTTTCAAATCCTATCAATGATATAAGAAACACTGTTAAATTAATTCTTTGAATGCAAATTGATGACTAATTCCAATAATTTAATGTTATATACAAGATAAAGCCTGGTATAAGAATGTGATATATTATTTTTGATATTATTTTTAAGACTTATTTTGCTTTTTAAGACATTTTATTTTAATATTTTAGATAAAGATATTTTTTATTTTAGTTAAATTTATAAATATAATGTTATAAATTGCTATATCTCTTAGTTTTTTAGTGGTATTTATTGTTTTTTTTAATTTTTTAAGTATTTAGAGTTATATAAATGAATTTAAGAATAATTTTTGTTAAAATGAGAATTTCCTAAATTATTTAAGTTTAGTTTTGAGAATATTATTATTAATATTTTTATTTATTAGATTTTTTTAATATATTATTATGATTATAAATTGTTCTGAAATATGATTAATAGATTAGTTCAATTTTTTCCACAATTTTTATCATGTTTATTTTTATTATTAATTTATTATGAAGTTTTCAGAACATGGAAATTTTAATTATATTATTTAATGATTATATCAGGGAAAAAAAATAAAATTCGAATTATTTTTCATTATAATTAATATTTAATTATAAATAATAAGTATTTACTTAATTACATATATAAAGGATATTAATTTATTTAAATATAAGGATTTTATATAGTTTCATATATTTGATTAAATAATATAAACTTTAAAAATAGAAATTAAAAAAGTAAATATTAATCCATTATAATTTTTTTTTAATTGCATATAAAATTGATTCCAATTTTATTTTTATTTAAAATAATTTTGCATTTTTTATTTAAATATATAAAAAATTATATCTTTTATTATAATTAAATATCTGAATGGTAATTGAAAAATAGTTATAAACATCAATATTGAATTTAAAAATAAAATTGACTATGAGAATAGCACTATGTAATTAAATTTGATAAATTACAAAATTAAAATTCTGAAAAAAGTAACAAAAATGCATTAATAAGAAAATTAATTAATTTTTTATTTATTTATCTATCGATTTTTATATTTAATTAAATTAAAAGAGAAAAAAACTAGAATTACTTAAATAAAATTCAATCTCATCAATATATGAATATATAGCATATATTAAAAAATAAACAGACAAAAGAAGTAGAAGATAAACAAATAGATAGATAAATGAAACCTAATTCTGGTTCTAGGGGGTAACGTTCTAGAGGTATTTCCCTTGGCACACCTAGAAGCGCACAGGAAAATGAGATTTCGGCCATAAATATACCGAATAATGCCGAAATGACATATATAGAATAGAAGAATAGATAATGTTTAGTGTCTAATTTATTTCACACAGGCTCTAATAATGCGTAGACGACTACCAACAAAAGGTAAGAAAAAAAAATTATAAGATTACAAAATAAAATAAATTTCATTATAATACTTAAATCATTGAAGAAGAGTATGATAAAAGAGATCAATTTTGTTAAATATTTTTATATTTTTTTTTTTGTGTACTTTCTTTCCTTAGAAATTAATTTTTGAATTTCAAAATATTTTAATAAAATTTGAAAATTTTTTTAATTTTAATTCATAATTTGACTTATAATTATTATTTGTATGAATTAAATGAAAGTTAATAAAACATATTTCCGACTTTAGGGGAGGTGTAAGGCCGAAAATTGTGGTAGACAATTGGAAAAAGTCATAAAAGGCGTAATCATTTTAATAGTAATAATTGCCGATGATGAAGACAAGTAATTTGAATCTTCCTCCTATCAATTTGGAGTAATCGCAGTTCCCAGGCTCAGCAAATAACTTGGGAAGTAATTCGATTTTAATGTAAAATTAGCGAAACAATGGAATTAACACCATGAAGGAAGGCCTTTTAAGACCTACAAAGGGATAAAGAAGTTTTTCTTTGAATAAACAGGCAAATAATAGTGGAAATTTCAATGCTAGTAATAATAAAAACTCATTTTTAAACATGACGAACAACATCAACTTGAATATGAGTAGTAATAATGGGAAATAAATGAAATAGCAATTTGCAATGAATAGTTTAAATGGTAATAATGGTAATGATAACGGGAACGAAATTTTGATTTAAAAATAACCGCAACAGCAGCTATAATAATAGCAATAACAAATTTCGAAAAGCATTCTGAATGATACAACGTTTTTGAATTCTCACAATTTCACGCATTTAAAAACAAAGTACATAAGACCTACTCACCACCAAAGACTCTTTTAAAACCCGGAGAAGGCCAAGCCTGTGCATCATTTAATGGAGTAAATGATTGGACCCATAGACCCAAGATACGAATATAAATAGAGAAATGGATAACATATGAAAAATAAAACTGAGGAAGGTGAGGGAAATGGCGAAATCGAAGAGGCCTTGAAACTGCAGGCAGAGGTCGCAAACACAATCAATGATATTGACACGTTCATCCAGATGGTGCGAGAAAAAAAGCTATCTCCAATGGAGTAATAAATAAATAAATATTATTGTTATTATTAGTTTGATAGAATAAATTTTGATATGTTATTTAAAAAAAAAATAGATTCATTTATCTGGTAAAAGACAAGCCGAATTCAAACGATGCATATAATATGCAAGTGTATAGATACGACAAGTTGGCGGAAAACAAAATCGTGGACTACTACACGCTGTCAAGTAAGGGAGTAACGCGATATGAGAGCAATGTGCCGATCGAATTCGTGCCTCTGGGCGACTGGCTGAAGGAAAGAGACCAGTTCAACAACATAAAAAACTTGTCGTTTTTCCGAAAATTCCGAAAGTGGAAGACGCTAAAGCAGTGGGTGAAAATTTTGTTCAAGGAAAGGTCGCGCGACATACAGAAAAAACTGAACGAAAAACTGTTCTTTTTGAATCCGATTTACCAGACGATGTTGCTGAAGCACCGCTCGATCTGCCACAATTTCGAAAGACTGCGATTCGTCGACGTGAGCGAAAACAACGAAACGATGCAGTTGGAGAAGTTCGTCGACATGCAGTCGACTTTGAGATCGGAAATCGTAAATTCTCTGCAGGAGGCTTCTTTGGAACTGCACAAAAACTGCAAGTTGGGAATCAATGAAGTTATTGATCAAATGCGGAATCAAATTCAGCACCAAATGTCGCACGAAGAGGAGCAAATGCAGTAGCAACAGCAGTCGGGAGACAGTGTGGAAATGGGGAATAATGTCGACGAAAAGAGACAAATTTATGAAAATCAGCTAAAGTTTCCTGCGAAAATGCCCTACGGACCGAGATCTGCCATCAGACACGAATTCCAGAGATTTTTAAGACTCGCATATCTGCTGGATTTCATTTGTGTGCAGTCTTTGGGAAACATTTACCTGGGGTCGGCACAGGAATTCCTGGATAACATCGAGAAGATTTTCGAGTGTATGATGTACGAAAAAGTGCTGGAAAATCCAGATCAGTTTTTCCAAGAATTTGACCCCATCATCGAACTTAATTTCAAATTCTCTCCCGAAAGGCTATTTGACCACCAAGTTTAAATCAAAGAATATGACTGCAAGGCACTCCAGCAAGATGAAAAATGTGAGGTATTCGACCTCGAAATGCATGCCGAAATAGTAGAGATCCCAGCAGGCGATCAGCAGGACGAACAGTAAGAACAAGAAGAAGTAAAAATATTAATACATTTTTATTGATTCATTGATAACTTTTTAAAAAAAATAGAAAAACACAAAAAATGCTAAAAACTCTAAAAACAATAAAAAGCAAGATGAAGAAAACGATGTCGAAGTCCCCTCAGAAGACAAGTTTTCACTGATGGCTGACGAAGAATACCCCGAAGAAACCGTTATTAGGAAGCGAAATGTTTACAATTTGCAAGACAATTGGTTGGAGTTTTCTCCTTCTCAGGGCGAGTTTTTCAACGAAATTCAAAACCTGTTTTCAGAAGGTCTGGATTGCATTCAGGTGATTGAGCGTTGGAGCAAAAATCAGATGTTTTTGCCGTACGTGAAGGGACTGGAAGAGTGGGACGAAATTATCGGTGAAAAGTGGAACAAACCGGAAAGTCCTTACTTGAATCCGAGTTCGTGGATCAAGGAAAACAAATTCGTGCAAATTTTCATGGGCAAGGTTAAGGGGATCATCAACCGGCAATTCGACCGATTGGAAAGTTTCAAGAGCGAATTCCAGCCTCTGTTGAACCAGTTCTGGATTCAAAAGAACTCGGATTTGGAGGTGTTGGAAAACCAAAGACTGAGAAGACAGTCGAAGATTTTCCAATGGATTTTGACTTCGTTTTAAGAAAATCAAAAGACTTTCGAAGCGAAGTTGGTCGGGTCTTGCCACCTGGGACTGTTCAAGGTCGACTGCAGCGAAATCAAGCTAAAACTAATCCCCGAACAGAAGGAACTGCTGGAAAAGCTGGAGAAAAAGCTGCTCGACATCTACGAAACGCGAGGGCTGGTGGAGCAGAAGTGGCTGCGCGAAGCAATCAAACAGTTGAAGGGTCCTGCCATCAACATCGAGGAATTCGTGACCAAAAAGGAGGCGCTGGACGAAATTTACCGCGAATTGCCGAACAAAAAGGAAAGTCTGATGATTTTGGAGACGCTGTTCCACCTCATGAACGACAAACAGTTGCAAGAGGTGATGACGAAAAAGGTGCAGTTCATGCAGCAGACGCTTACGAAATTGGAAAACGACCTGAATGCGGAAATCAACGAAGTGGAGACCTCGACGGCGCAGAATTTGGAGCGATTCCGCAAAGACTTGACGTTCTTCATCGAGGAACTGAAGGGCGAGTCGCAGCAACTGATGGAGGAAGTGCGAAAGGAAAAGTACCTGAACGAAGATGTGCCAGTGAAGGAGGCCTGCGAAGAACTCGCGAAAGTGAACGAAAAAATGATAAAAGCAGAAGAAAATATGCAGAAATTCGTGCAGTACGAGGAAATTTTGGCCGTGCAAAACCAAGCCAACTTCGACATTTTGCTCGACGCGCGCCAAGAACTCAATCTGCGCTACGATATGTGGCGCGGAATCGACGAATTCAAGAAACTTAAAGATGTATGGAACCGCCTGCCCTTCAGCGAAATCAACGCCAAGGAAATAGAACAGCAGACGGAACAGTACTACAGAACTGTCAAAAAGTGCCAGAAAAACCTCCAGGAAAACAAGGTCCTCCCCATGCTCGCAGACCCCGTCCTCGATGTCAAAAATGCCATGCCCGTAGTCACGGCCCTCAGAAGTCAGTACCTCACAGACTCGCACTGGGACGAAATCAAACAGCTCCTGAATGCCGATTTCGATATCCACGACCCCGAGTTCACACTTGAAAAAATGATCAGTCTCAAGGCCGCTCAACATAGTGAGGAAATCATCGAAATCCAAATCAGAGCAGCTCAAGAAGACGCCATCAAAGGCCAACTTATGGAAATCGAAGAACACTGGGCCTCCATCGAAGTCTGCATGAAGCCCTACAAGGACTAACAGGATTTGTGCGTTTTGGCCGAAGTCGACGAACTCATGCAGCTCTTCGACGAGGGACTCGCTAATCTCAACAACCTTCTCGCGAACAAGTAATTTTGGTTTATTTAATAATTATTTATTATTTTTGATTTATTTATTTATTAATTTTTATTTAAAATAACAAGATATGTCCGACCACTGAGAGAAAGGGCCCAGAAAATCCAGTCCGAACTGCTACTTCTGCAAGATATCATCGACAAGTGGATTGAGTGCCAGAAGAAGTGGATGTACTTGGAAAACATTTTCGCATCGCCGGAAATCAACAGAAGTCTGCCAGAAGAGTCGAAGCTGTTCGTGAACTGCGACGGCACTTTGAAAAAATTGATGAAAAAAACGAAAACGAATCCTAAAATCATGCAACTAACTGCCAAATCGAAAAACAATTTGGGCAACCTTAACGTCACAAGCGAGTATCTAGACATCATCGAAAAGAATTTGGAACGATTTTTGGACGACAAAAGAAAGGCTTTCCCCAGATTCTTCTTCCTTTCCAATGACGAATTGCTCGAAATACTCGCCAAAGCCTCCCGTCTATCCGAAATAGAGCCTTCTCTCGGCAAATGCTTCGAAGGGCTCGTAAAACTGCACATGGGACCCAAAGATTGCAATACTTCTAATTCAATCGTCATTCACGGAATGGTGTCCCCAGAAGGAGAGGTCGTTCCCTTCGTCAACAAAACTGTCAAGGCGCAGGGAAACATTGAAAATTGGCTCGACATTCTTCAAAAGGAAATGTATGAGTGCATGAAAAAGCTCATAAAAAGTGGACTGTCAGACAGCTCCAATGACGAAGAATACAAAACCAGAATCGATTGGATTCTCGGACACAAGGGACAAGTAGTTGCCACCGTCAATCAAATCATATGGACTGCCTTTACGGAAGAGGTGATTTTTTTTTTAAAACTAAAAATGAAAAATAGTTGTTTTTCTCTATTTAATGTTACAAAAATATAGTTTCCAATTAATTTGTTAAATTTTATTATAATAATTTTTCTAAAATAAATTAAGAATTTAATTAATTTATTAATAATGGCAATAGGCGATTTAATAGAGTGCTGACTCAGAAGGGTAGTCGTTGGCTGACCATTTGGAAACTAGTGTGACACAACTGTCACAATTGACGAAAACAGTGCGTGGCGATTTGACCAAGCTACATAGGAAAATTTTCGTGGCGTTGATAACGGTTGATGTCCACAACAGAGACATCGTGGCAAAGTTAGATGAAGAAGAAGTCGACTCAATTTTTGATTTCACGTGGCAACAGCAGCTGAGATACTACCTAACAGAGGACGATTGCGTCATTAAACAAGTCACTTCCACACTTTCATACGGAAACGAGTATTTGGGAGCTACATCTCGTCTCGTCATTACCCCACTAACGGACCGTTGCTGGATTACCATCACGTCTGCAGTCGCCAATAAGTTGGGAGCCAACCCTGCGGGACCCGCAGGAACCGGTAAAACTGAGTCCACTAAGGACTTAGCTAAGGGGCTCGGGAGACTTTGCATTGTGTTCAATTGTTCCGATCAAATCACAGCAGTCATGATGACCAAACTATTCAGCGGTCTCTGTCAACAGGGAGCCTGGACTTGTCTCGATGAATTCAACAGAATCGATATCGAAGTTCTCTCTGTCATAGCGCAACAACTCCTGGTCATTCGAATGGCCCTCTTGAATTGTTAAGAATTCTTCGAATTTGTAATCATTTATTTAATCATTCATTCATTCATTCATTCATTCATTCAATATTTATTAAATTATAAAAATTTAATTATTAAAAAATGTTGTTTATAAATTAAATATTTCCATTTTTCAATCAGGAAGGACAGTAGGGAATTCCTTTAAAAAGTGGATATGGTGTTTTCATTACGATGAACCCGGGATATGCGGGTCGTACTGAGTTACCAGACAACTTGAAGGCGCTATTCAGACCGGTGGCGATGATGATTCCCGATTACTCGATGATTGCGGAAATCATGTTGTTTGCCGAAGGATTCGAAGACGCATCGAACCTTTCAAAAAAGATGGTTCAACTCTACAAATTGTCATCCGAACAACTCTCTCAGCAAGACCATTACGATTTCGGTATGAGAGCTGTCAAAAGTCTTCTCGTAATGGCTGGGTCTCTGAAAAGAGCAGATCCCAATCTGTCCGAAGAAGTCGTGCTCATCCGAGCCATGAGAGATGCCAATATCCCCAAATTCCTCAGAGATGATCTTCCTCTCTTCCAGGCCCTCGTTCAAGACCTCTTCCCTTCCGTACAGCTCCCGGAAGTCGTGTATGGAGATCTGGAACACCAAATAAAAGAATCACTAACCTCTTAAGATCTGCAGTCTAAGCGTAAAGAATGAATCCGTTTATATTTAAAATTTATTTATTTACATACAATACAATACAATACAATCATTTAACAGCTGAATTCGTCTTGAAAATCATTCAACTTTTCGAAACTTTAAACGTGAGATTTGGAGTCATGTTGGTAGGTCCCAGTGGAACTGGGAAAACGCAGAGTTATCACATTTTGGCAAGCGTCATGCGGGCCTTGAAATAAAAAGAGTTGAAAAAGGCTGAAGCGAACAAAAAAATTAAAGACGATTAGGAACAGCAGGTGCTTGAAGAAAAATATTAAAATGTCGATTTCCACTGCCTGAATCCGAAATCTATTTCTATGGGAGAACTCTACGGAGAAGTAGATCCCTTTACTCAGGAATGGGTAGATGGCCTCGCCAGTTCGATTATCAGATCAGTCAACACTGTCAGATTGGAAGCGGACTTCGATCCCTAGAAAAAGTAATTTATAAAAAGATATATATATATGTATATTTATATATTTATATAAATTATGCAGAGAATGGGTCGTTTTCGATGGGCCGGTTGATGCACTGTGGATTGAAAATATGAACACTGTGCTGGATGACAACCAAACTCTGTGTCTGGCAAATAGTGAGCGTATCAAGTTGAGAGACTCGTTGCGAATGCTTTTCGAAGTACAGGACTTGGCCGTGGCCTCTCCTGCCACAGTCAGTAGATGTGGAATGGTGTACTTGTGTCATGAAGACCTCGGATGGGAGCCCTATGTGATGAGTTGGCTTAAAAAACACTGCACAGAAGATTAACAGCAATAGCAATAATAGTCAGATCTAATTTTCCTGCCCTAGGAACTTCAACAACATCTTTTAAATGCCTTCCTAAACACGTTTGAAACCGTCTTGGATCGCTTTGCAAAATTCTCAGAACCATTCGCCTCGACTCGAATTCAACAGGCCTCTAATATTTGCAATTTCCTGTACATTTATCTGAAGTAAATGCAGCTCGAAAAGAACTTCGACGAAAACAAAAAAAAATCAATCACATTTTTGCCTTTTCTTTCATTTGGGGAGCCACTGCCGGAATGGACCAAAAACATTATCATTAGGTTGGCCTTTAAATTATTAATTTTTTAATTTTTTAAAAATTTTTTAAAATTTTTGTTTTTATTACAGTTGGATCTAACCTTTAAAGATGTATTCTAACACTTAAGGTTCCCTAAGGGAGAAACAATTTTTGATTTCTACATAGATCCGAATCACAAATGCTTTTTGGACTGGGAAAGCACTTTAGAGGAATTTAAGTATGAAAAGGATTCCAATTATTTCGATCTGTTAGTTCCCACTATTGATACCACAAAGTACTCTGCGATTTTAGATCAGTTGTTATCAATTTAAAAACCCTGCCTTTTCACAGGTGGTACGGGAGTAGGAAAATCCGTCATTATAAAAAATCTACTCTATATTTTAAAAATAAATAAAGTAAATCAAAAATAATAGTTTTAAATGGAAAAGATTAAGTTTCTAATATAAAATGATATTTTATTAGAACACTAATCCTGTACTATTGAACTTCAGTGCCTAGACCTAAAGTAAATAGAGTCAACTAGCCATTGAAAGTAAACTTCAGAAAAAAGGAAAAACTCTTTTCGGAGCCCGACCTAATGAACAAATAGTAATTTTTATCGATGATGTAAACATGCCAGCTTTAGAAGAATACGGGGTAAAAAAAAAATCATAAATAAATAAAAATAAATAAAAATAAACAAAAATAGGCTCAACCCTGCATCGAACTGCTCAGATAATTAGTAGATAAGGGCGGTGTGTATGATAGATAGAAACTGTTTTGGAAAAGCATAGAAGACACTACATTGGTATGTGCTGGAGCACCGGCTGGAGGGGGAGAAATCAATTAACTCCGCGATTTTTACGTCACTTCCATATTTTCTGTTTGCCTCAGCCGAGCGAAGCGACTCTATCGAAGATATTCGGGTCAATTTGCCGTGAATTCATGAACTCAACGAATTTTAACGACTCCGCGAAGAGAATGGCAGATGCGGCAGTGGCTGGGACGATCGAATTGTACAACACTATAAGTAAAGAACTGTTACCGATTCCGAGCAAGTTCCACTATACTTTCAACCTGAGAGACATCAGCAAGGTATTTTAAGGAATTTTGATGATAAAACCGCAGCAGTGTCAGTCCTCGGAGTCGTTTTCGAAGCTGTGGATCCACGAGGCGAGTCGAGTTTTCGGTGACCGTTTGGCGAATGAGGCCGACCGCGAGTGGTTCCGAGAAGTGATAACGACGATCATTTCACGAGTATTCGCGCTGGGGTGGAGCAAGGAAGACATTTTCGGAATGGAAGGCGAATCGGGGATTCAATTCAGCGACATTTTGAAGTTAGACATGGGCATTTCTGTGTATGAAGAAGTGGCCGACAAAAACAAGCTGACTCGGTGTTTGGAGGAAAAGCAAGACGACTACAACTTCGCTTCGGATGCAGACAAAATGGACCTCGTGTTCTTCCAACAGGCGCAAGAACACATCCTGCGAATTGCGCGGGTCCTCAGACAGCAGAGAGGGAACTGCATGCTGATCGGCGTCGGAGGTAGTGGAAAGCAGTCGCTTTCGAAACTCGCCGCGTTCATTATGAAGTGCGAAATCTTCCAAATAGAAATGGTCAAAAACTATAGAAGTGACAACTTCAGAGAAGATCTCATCACAATCACCAAAAGGGCCGGAGTCGACCGCATTCCAGTCGCCTTCATCTTCACCGACGTTCAAATCGCCTACGAATCGTTTTTGGAAGACATCAACAACCTCCTCAACACCGGAGAGGTCCCGAATCTTTTCAAAAAAAAGAAGAACTCGATGACGTCTTCAACAGAATCAGATAAGTCGCACTTAAATTAAAGAAACCTGATTCCCCTGAGGATCTGTGGAACTTCTTCGTAGACAATGTAAGGGAAAATCTGCACATCATTCTCTGCATGTCCCCCATCGGCTCTGCTCTCAGAGTCAGAACCAGAAAATTCCCCTCCCTTATCAATTGCTGTACACTCGACTGGTTCTCCGATTGGCCCAAAGAGGCCCTCTACAGGTTGGTTTATTTATTTTGTTGGGTATTTATATTATTAAAGATTATTATTAATAATTATTTTTAGTGTCGCACTCAAATTCCTTGAAGGCGCAGAATTGCCGAATGATGAAGGGGATTTGAAAGAAAATTTGGCGCAGATGTGCATGGCTGTGTCCGTGGATGTTTCGAAGGCCTGCCACGATTACTATGATGAATTAAAGCGCCACGTTTATACTACTCCCAAGTCTTATCTGGACCACATTTCCCTGTACCAAAAACTGCTAAAGAAAAAGAGATTGGAAGTGATGACTCTGCAAAAGAAACTAGCCGAAGGAATCGACAAATTGCACCAATCGAAGAGTGTAGTTTCGACTCTGAAAGTCGAAATGCAAGAACTGCAGCCACAACTTGAAGAACAAAGCATTTTAACAGAAGCAGCGCTGCAAAAATTGGCCGACGACAGTGTAATTGCAAACCAGGTAGAACAAGTCGTAGCAGAAGAGGCCTCCAAAGTCAACGAACAGGCCGACAAAATTCAAATCATAGCCGAAGAAGCGCAACATGAACTCGATAAGGCACTACCGGCATTGAAGGAAGCGGAAATGGCTCTGAACACGATAAACAAGGCAGACATCGCGCAAATTAAAGGTTTCAACAACCCGCCTTAAGGAGTCGTGATGGTGTTGGAAGCCGTTTGCGCGCTGCTGGGAGAAAAGCAGGACTGGGCTTCTGCGAAGGGAGTGATGGTGGACATCGGGTTCATCGACAGATTAAAGAATTACGATAAGGACAACGTAAGCGATCTGTGTCTGAAGAAGTTACGGGTGCACATCAGCAAGCCGGAGTTTGAGCCGAATTTGATCGGGAAGCAGTCGCAGGCGTGCAAAAGTCTGTGCATGTGGTGCGTCGCAATTGACAAGTATGCGAGAATCAACAAAATCGTGGCGCCGAAAAAGCTGACGGTCTCGAAACTCAACGAAGAACTTGACAAAAAGAAGGAAGAACTGAGGAAAAAGGAAGAAGAATTAAACAAGGCCAAGGAAAGCGTCGCGACTTTGCAGAAAAATTGCGACGATACGATGAACAAGAAGAAACAACTCGAAAACGACATCGAAAAAACGAAAAAAAGACTCATTGCAGCCGAAGAACTCACTGATTTACTCCAGGAAGAAGGAGTCAGGTGGGAAACTCAAATCAAGAGCATCGATGTCACGCTGAAAGAACTCATCGGAAACGTCTTTTTGAGTTCCTGCTCCATGAGTTACCTAGGACCCTTCACGAGCAAATACCGAGAAACCCTCGAAAAGAAATGGTTTGAAGAGTTGAAAGACAAAAATGTTCCCCTCACTGAAAACTATACCCTCGCAGACACACTCGAAACACCCATCAATATCAGAGACTGGACCTTAAAAGGACTCCCCAACGATCAGTTCAGCATTGACAATGCAGTCATTGCCACCAAAGCTCACAGGTAGTTATTTATTTATATTTCAATTAATAATCAAATTTCAACTTTTATTTTTAAAAAAAACAGATGGCCATTGATGATCGACCCTCAAGGAGAAGCTAATAAGTGGCTCAAAAAGCACGAGGCAGACAATGAACTTAAAATTCTTAGATTTTCAGATCCGCACTACCTGAAAACCTTACAAAATGCCGTCACGTCCGGATACCCTGTGCTTATCGAAGAACTAACTGAATTTTTAGACCCCGCCATTGATTCCGTACTTTCTAAGCAAATTTTCGAATAAGACGGAAGGAAGTTGATTAGAGTGGGAGACAAAAGAGTCGACTACAACCCTGCATTCTAAATGTACATGACTTCGAAAATGGCGAACCCTCACTACCTGCCGGAAATTTTCATCAAAGTAACGATCATCAACTTCTCCATCACCTTCGACGGACTCAAAGACCAGTTACTTTCCGACGTCATGAAAAACGAAAGGCCAGACATCGAATAACAAAGAGACGAAAACGTCGTCAGCATTGCAGAATCGAAAAAAACCATTAAAAATGCGCAGGACAAAATTTTGCAGCTCTTAGCCGAAGCTCAAGGCATGATTCTCGACGACGACAACCTCATTTCGACCCTGAAAGAATCCAAATTCAGCTCCGCCAAGGTCACCCAAATTCTCAAGGAAGCTGAAGGCCTGGAAAAGGAAATCAATCTCAGCAGAAATCTCTACCTGCCCATCGCAGTCCGGGGCACCATTCTCTACTTCGTAGTAAGTGATTTGTCCGGAATCGACCCCATGTACCAGTTTTCCTTGCAGTACTTCAAAAAGCTATTCAAGTCTGCCATGCATTCATGCGAACCTAACAACTTACTCGACGAACGTCTCATTCTTCTAAATGATAACATAACAAAAACCGTCTTCACGAATGTGTGTCGAGGCCTCTTCGAGTCGCACAAAAGACTCTTTTCCTTCCTCATCACCTCTTCAATCAAGAGACATGCCAATGAAATCATCCCTGCCGTACAAATCAATTTTATATTCAAAATATAAAAATATCACAGTAATAGTTTAATAGTGTTTTTAACTTATAATTTAAAGGCTTGGAATCTGCTGATCAGAGGACCCGGAATGGAAAAATAAGAAGCGCAAAGCAAGGTAGACCCAAACCCTGATCCCAGAGAAATCTCCAAAGAAGCGTGGAACTATATTATCGCCATATCTTAACAAATGGAAGGTCTTTAAAAATTGCCGAAATTGATAAAGGAAAATCTTTCCTCCTGGATCGTCTGGAAGGAAAGTAACAATATTTACCATGAACAACTGCCGAGTAAAATCCAAGAAATCAAAGGATACAACTCTGTGTATAAGTTGCTAATTATCAAGGCCCTTCGTCCGGAAAAAATTATGCATTCCTTCAGCCACTACGTTTCAGAAAGTATGGGCACTTTCTACGACACGATCGAAAGTGCTTCCATGAACCAAGTAATAATAGCTATTATTATTTTCCCTTTTTTAATTAAATTTAATTTATTAAATTCTACCTCAGGTTTACAATGATTCTGACGCTGCCAGTCCAATCATTTTCATCCTTTCGTAGGGAGCAGATCCCACACAAATGCTTATCAATTTGAGCAAAGAAAAAATGAAGGACATCACCACGAATGTGATAAGTTTGGGTTAGGGCCAGGGATAGAAGGCGGAAGCGTTGCTGCACAAGGCGAAATAATCTGGAGCCTGGGTTCTGCTTCAAAACTGTCACCTCTGCAAATCGTGGATGCCTGAACTCGAGAAAATTGTAGAATAATTTTCTGAACCCGGCGTTATTGAAAATAACGAATTTAGACTCTTCTTAACAAGTATGCCCGTCGACTATTTCCCAGTTTCTGTTCTGCAAAACGGACTCAAACTCACGACGGAAGCTCCCAGGGGAATCAAAGCGAATATGGTGCGAAGTTGGAATGAAATTTCGCAAGAATAAATCGACTCTTGCGACTACAAAAAGGAAGCCTGGTTCAAATTGCTCTTTGGACTCACTTTTTTCCACGCTGTTATTTAAGAAAGAAGGAAGTTTGGTTCCCTTGGATTCAATATTCGGTATGAATTCAATGACTCTGACTTAGACATTTCCAAAAACACTCTGCACATGTTCATAAATTAGCCAGATGATGTATAAGTACCCTACGATGCCATGCTATATATGACTGGACACATCAATTACGGAGGAAGGTAAAACATAGCTATATTAATAATTGATAAATAGAACAAATATAATTATAAACAACAATAAAATATCTCCCACTTTTTACTTTTAAATATCAATTTTTACTAATAATAATAAAGAGTTACGGATGACTGGGACAGAGTCTGCCTTTTGAGCATTCTCAAATAATTTTACACTTCTGAAGCATTGGAAAAAAGCTACAAATATTCGGAATCAGGAATTTATCATGCGTCCACCAGCTCGAATAAGGAAGAAATAAAAAAATATATTGACTAACTCCCTAATATAGACGATCCGGAAATATTTGGAATGCATGAAAACGCAAGTGTTACGTTCTAGGCACAAGAAAGCAACAAGTTGATAGAAACTATTCTTTCTATATAGCCTAGAGACACAGGAGCTTCAAAAGAAGAGGGAGCTAAAACAAATGATGAATTAGTAAGTTCTTTTGTATTTAAACTTATCAAAAATAAAAACTATTAAAATGAAACTCATTTTCTAGGTCATAGATATGGCAGTCAGCCTCTAAGAATAACTCCCAGACTTTTTGTATAGAGATTAAGGAATCCCTGAACTATTTGAAATGACCAATGTCGGAGCCTACAAGTCTTTGACTACTGTTTTGTTATAAGAAGTAATTAATTTCATATTAATAATATTATTAATAAAATAATACACACTAGATTGAGAAGTTCAATAAACTGCTCGGTGTTTGCAAAACTTCGCTATCTGATTTGCAGAATGCCATCAAAGGATTCGTCGTAATGAGTCAAGATTTGGATGATATGTATTTGGCTTTCCTCAATAACTAATTACCCCCAGTTTGGAAAAAAGTATCTTATGCATCTTTGAAGCCTTTAAGTAAAATTACTTTTTATTTTAAATTGTAACTAATTTTTTACTTTTATTTTTTCAGGCTCTTGGTTCTAAGATTTGATTGAGAGAATATAGTTTATGAGAACATGGCTTATGTAAGGAAACCCATCCTGTTATTGGATTTCAGGATTTTACTTTCCTCAAGGTTCTTTTATTTTGATTTTATAAATATAACATAATTCGTCTCAATATTTTATAAAAATACTTCAGGATTTTTGACAGGAGTTCTTTAAACACACTCAAGAAAATATCAAATTCCAATTGATACCCTCAGCTTTAGATTCAAACTTTTTGAATACGAGTCATAATAGAAAGTATAGATACCTCCCCAAAATGGAGTTTATATTTAAGGATTGTAAATTTATTATTATACAAATATATATTTGAATTATTTATTTCATTATATAATAATCATTTAATTAGATATTGTGATGGTGCACACTGGAATGATAAAACTAATTCATTAGAAGATTAACCATTAGGGTCTTTGTACAGTTAAATGCCACCCATTCATTTCATTCCAGAAGAAAATTATTAAATTCCCGATGATAACTATACGTAACAACAATTAACTATATTCTTAATATAAATATATATTTATAATTTATTTTTCATTATTAGTTGCCCTCTATATAAAACTTCAAACAGAGTCGGAGTGCTTTCTACTACAGGTTAATCAACAAATTTCATCCTTGCAATTGTATATACTATAAATAGATATCATATTAAAAAATATATTTATTATAAAAACGATTTATTTCATAGGGACTACCCACTAAAATTAGACCAGAGTTTTGGACTTTAAGAGGAACTGCTCTTTTAACATAGCTAGATAATTGATTTTTTTTAATAATTGCTTCGATTCAATTTAAAAATTTACTCACTTAATTTAATTACAAAATAGCTTATTTAATTAAAACTTATTTTGCTCTATAAAAGAAAATTAGTAATTTAATAAATAAAAATGATAAATTTATACTTATAATGATATGTATGATATAATAATTATTTTATATAATTTAGATAAATAAAATAATATTATACTCATTTTTTTTTTTTTAAAGAAATTATTTATATATTATATGTAAAAATATTTAATTATTTTGTTGAATCTGTTTTAATTTTATTAAATCAAATAATTTTATTCCCTTTATCTATATCTAATCTATTTTATTTATTTATAACTTATTATAGAAATTAAATAAAATAAAGTTATTTTATTTAATAAATTAAATATCCCACTAATTTTACAAAAATCCAATATTATCCATAAAAAATATATACACTTTAATATTTTATATCGATTATTAATTTTTAATACTAATAATTTTTAATTCTATAAAATTTACTACAGCATTTTATATCTCTCTGTTTTTAATTTATAAATGATATTTTATTGTTATAATGTTAAATATTCTATCATACAAATTAAAATGATTCAATAATAAATTTTTTATTTTAACTACCTCTATTTAACTGAGGTTTCTTTATAATTAATGCAAAATACAAATTTTCCCTTAAAGTTCACAATTTAATAAGCTAACAAAATAATATAGAAGTTCAAATAATAACAAATATTAACCACACATATAATAAAAAATCACAAAAAATAATCAACATACAAAAAAAAAAATTATTCTTGAAATACCCTTCATTTAAAATTAAATAAAATTCAAAATATATAATAAATTACAGAATCTCTTTATATTGTTGAATGGAAAAAAGTCTAATCATTACGACGAAGATAATCATGAATAATTACTATAAATATAACAAGAATAATAAAATCTACACCAAGAATCAGATGAGGAAAATTAAGAAAGCAATTAAGGAAATATTCACCACGTAGATTCTTAATAATAGGAACTATAAAGGCAATAATATTTAATGTATTAGCACAATTTAATGCTATATTAATAATAGTAGCTATAATAATAGTAATAATATCAGTAAATGTAAAATAAAATAAATATAAATAAAGAAAATGTATAGGATTCAGAATAGAAATAAGCAGTGAATATTAATTCAAAGTAATAAATTACAAGCGAAGAAAGTGAAAATGAATAATCAAACAATAGAAAATAAATAGAAAGTTCTCATGGCACACACAATGATTTAGATAACTATAAAACAAAACAAAAAAGAAGAACCAGACATGACCCTGCAAATAGAGATTTCTATTGTGGCTGTGGAAAATCTTATTTGTCATACCCAGCCTTATATACGCATCTAAAATAAAAACACGGAGGAGTTCAACCTGAAGGAACCTTTTAAGTACAAATATAGAAAAATATATAGGTAATATAATATTTATTTATAATATATATTATGAAATACTCTTTCTCAAACAATGTCATCATTTTGAAGGAAATTGCGACTTCTCTAACTCCAGTTCAGCAAGAACAACTCTACTATCAAATATAAATAAAAGAAGTAAATGAAGAAATATGTGCGTTTATTGAAAGTCTTGACATTGAACCCAAAAAATAAGTAACTAAAAATTAAATAATTTAACTGATTTATATGAGTTTATGTTAATTTACTTTTATTCAGGAAAAAACCAAATAAAATTTGGGATAACTACTATTAGATACTTTCCCAGAGGGGGTCTTTGAAGATAAATCAGAATATGACCGAATATATCAAATAATTTCTAAATTATAAAATCATACAGAATATATAAATTAAGAAATAGACCCTGAATCAGATTTAAAAAAAGTGATTTGAATCATGTATTTTCGTATTTTTTGTGGTATTTAAAAGTAAAATATAAATTTTTATTAAATAATAATAATTTTATTAATCTATTATATTTATAAAGATATATAAATATTTTATTATTTCAGGACTACTTAAATATGGAAGAAGCTATGCCAGAAATATGTATATTTGTTTGTTTATTTAGAAAAGCTTTAAATGAAATGGGTTGGTAGGCACTAGATTATGATAATGTGCCAGAATTTTAAGATTAAGAATTTTGTGAAATTAATACTGGAGAAAGTGCTCTAATGATATGCAATGATTTCATAATTGATTTTTTGCCTTAATATTATGGAAATCAATAAAATTTAGATAAATACGAAAAATATAAAATAATAGGACCGGAAGAAGAAAAAATAAAAAATTAGTTTACATAATATAATACTTTTCAAATTGGATATTTGTTCATCGCTATAGTAATGCGAAATTAAATATTTAAGTTGATATTCCAACAGAAAAATCTGAGCAAAATAGTTTAAGCTATTTAAATAAGAAAAGAGATAAATAAAATAAAAATATGCATGATTAGAAACACAATAACCTTAATAATAATAATTCAACTAATGGAGAAATTAATCAATATAATTCAAGTGCTAGCCTTACGTTTATGTGAATATACTTATTTTATATTTAAATTATAATTTAATTAAATTTAAACTTGTTTTTTATTTAAAATATTAAGAATAAATAAAATAAATTTTGCATCTTAAATTATATTATTATTTTTTTAAAATTATATAAATTTATTATACTCATGTCATAAATTAAATAATTTTATAAATATATTTTTATATATGAAAGCCTATAGAATATTTTATTATAATAATAATAAATATAAAAATTAAAATATCTTATATTAGTAGTGATTTATATTCAGTTAAGTGGTACATTTCATATTATGATATCTTATATTATTCTAGAATATTACTTTACTCTATAATTTATGAATATATTATTATTGAATTTGAAGATATATATTTTTATTATATTTAAGATTTAAATTTAACCATTTCAATTTTTAATAATTTGTATTGTATCATATATTAATTATATATTTATAGATTTCTATTTTATAATGGAATGAACTACTCTTTTAAACTATTATTTTATTTATTATATATTAATATAATATCTTAAAGATAATAATAAATAGATATTTTATATAAAATGAAATTTCTCATTAAATTAATAATAGCTGTATAATTCTGGAAACTATTAAACCGTAAAGTAATCAATTCTAGATAGAATATGATTACTATTTGATAAATAATTATCTGCTTGACATTTTTTTTACGGTTTATGTATTTTGGATAAAAAACTATAATGTTTGAGATATTTCATATTTATTGTTATTTGCTTTTATATTTCTTTATTTTTATTTGCATTTATTTAAATTAATTATCGTTAATTAAATTAATTGATTAATAAATTAATTTAAATATTCCTAATTATTCAATATATTAATTTAAGTTAGTATTAGTTTATTATATTTTATTTGAGATTGATTCACATTGTTAATCCATTTAAACTTAATTTTCGTCATATAATAATATAGTGAAAGCGATAAATTTTTTCAGAATATAGCAAAATTTATTATTAATTTAAAAAATTCCCTACAAAAGAATTTATTTTCATTCTAAAAATCTTTATTATACCGAGAATATACACATAAAAAATATAAAATAAATCAAGCAAATTTTAACAATGCGAAGAAATAAAATAGGAACAAAATCTGCTGATTTGTGGTCATGGTATATATTTAATAATTGCGATTATAAATATAATAAATTATATAAAATAATAAAAATATAATAGGGATATAGAAGACATATCTCAAATGCAAGGGCCCCTGGCAGTTTAAGAATATATCTAAGAATTAATAAGTACATACAAATTCGTTATTTATTGGATTATGTTATTGGAAATATTTGCTAAAATAAACCTAAAGAAAATAATATTTTTTTATATATATATTATAAGGATATGATCCATCTAATGTAAGCAAAATCATAGAACCTCCTCCATAAATGGATATAAATGTATGGCAATATGAGCATTTGAGGCAGTTTATTCTAGAGTTGAATTTATTAGTAACTTAATTAAAAGGAGTGTGCACTTCAAATTCATGCCCTAAAATGAAAGCTGCCGATGACTGGTTATACTTATGTGCAGCTCATCAAACCGCTCAAGAAGTAATATGGTGTCCTTCAAATTAAAAATTATATTTTTATCTACATAATAAATCCTTTCTTTATTTAAGTGTTCTGCTATTGATTATATGATTCACAATCTTGATCAATCTACATCAATATTATAAAATGTAAAAAATTATAGCAGCAGGTACTACTTACTTAAATATATTTAATTTTTTTTATTGTTACATTCGATTTTTTTGTAAGAGTTTCTATTCCTCATAATGCTGTTTAAAATCTGGCTCCTATTGTAAGAAGATTATACAGATTATTTTCGCATACTTTTTTCAATCACAAATAGGTATATGAAGAGTTTGAGGTAAATATATATTTTAAAGATTATATATACATAAATATATGAGTATTAATAAAACATTATAAGAATGAAATGTACTTGTGTTCAAGATTTACTGAATATGCTCTAAGGTAAATATTTTATAACTTTTATGAATAAATAAAGAAGATGAAAAAAAAGTAATATATTTGTTAATTTAAAAAGATTTGATATGATGCCTGCCAAATTACTGACTATTCCTTCTGAAGAGCTTAAATTGTCTTCATCTAATTAATATAATAATTGATTATATATAATTATTAAAAACAATGCTTAATTCTTTAAATTTATAACTAATCATTTGATTATATATTTTTCTATATATTTATATGTTATTATAAGCATCTGTTATATTTGAGCTTAAGAAATCAAAACTTTAAAAAAATTTTCATGATTAATTTACATATTGGGATTATATTATGAAAATATTAAATTTAAATATTTTCTGAATCTTAAAATTATTCTAGAAAAATTCTAAAATATTGTTAATTGTTAGTTTTTTGAAATTCTGTAAGATTTAATTGCATAATTTGTTAATCAATATCAGGTTTTGATGATTTAATATAAGTATTAAATATATATATGCTTTTATTTTTAATAAATAAAATTTTTAGACTTTCAATAACACTAAAAAAACTCAAAAAATAACATATTGTAATTAAAATAATGGGATCTTCATAATCATAGAGACCAGAATATCATAATAGCTAACCCGAAATGGTAAATAATTTTATACAAAATGACTAGTCTCATCGTGAAACTTTTAAATGGAAAATTAAAAAAGAATTACCATTTTTAACTAATTCAGAAATTGATGCTTATTTAAATAATTATCAGGGAAGAATTACAGTTTATGGATTGGATTTAGAAGAAGAAAAATATAAAATTTTATAATATTTTAATAAGGAACAATAGAAATACTAACTTCTACTAAATAGTCTTAAAAGCAGTGATATATAATAAACATAGAAATATGAAGAAAAAAACAAATTTAATAAAATGATCGTAATAATGATATACAAGATAATTTAACCAAATAAGTAAAAAGTAAAAAAAGACAAATTCCAGAAGTTTTGCTGACTGAAGAATTAAACCTTTAGTTTAAAAATTCAGAAAATATTTAAAAATTAGAAAAATATTTATTATAAGAATAAGTAATTAACCAAAATGATGCTGCTAGAGAATCACTCTACTCTGTATTTGGAAAAATGAAAGAACTTATGCGTAACATAGAAAATTAATAATAGCCCCATCTATCCATAAACGAATAGGTCATAATTTTCCATAAGATAGACGATTTCGATAGTTAATTCAAGCGAAGTTCAGAAAGACATAAACGATTGCTAAAATCAATGGGATATTTCTTTAAAGATGTTTTAGGATTTTATATTTCTGATTAAAATTTAGATATCGTGGTGTTTTCTATTAAAGCTGAAAATAATGAAGAAAAGTTGAAATTTTATGAATTAATTGATCTATTTATTAAATATATTAGAGCTAAAAAACCATGAAAAGTTTTTGTTTATTAAAAATATAATATATGATATATATAAAACAATTAATACAAATATAAAATTTATTTATATAAAATTTTTTATATTATTATATAGAGATAAATAATATACTTGAATAATTTAATAATTAATAAAACATAGATGTAGATTCATTTATCTATATGTATTTTCTTTAAACTATTATTTTTTTTATCTCCAACTAATTTTCTCCTTTTATTATTTTATCTAAATTGACTATAGCTATGTCTGAAGCATAATCTATATGTTATATAGCTATTTTATAAGGATGATCATAATCATAATATAATTAAAATATTATGCCACTATAAAATTATTCATCTTATTTTTTAGTTCTTATTCTTTTTTTGGATATTTGATACATTACCTGATATTTGTAAATTATCACCATATTATCTATCCATTTACTGTTGTTATAATAATAATAAGTAGAAAATCCCAAAGATTTTATCTAATAAGGAAATTCGGATATATGACAGAGCTATTTAAATTGTTCAACATTGTAGTCATTCCAATTTTCTATTTTTAAATCACATGTTATTTCTTTAGTTTTCATATTGAATTTAATAAAAAAGTATCTTTGCTTTATTAAAATGGATTCTTCGTCTCCTCTTGTCCAGTCTATATTAAATTGGGGCCTGAATCTTATTATTTATTATGATTTCAATAGAGTACTTTCTTTTTTTATTATTAATCATTATTTTGAATTTCAACATCCTAATTATTGCTATAATTATTTGCATTTAAATTTAAGTTAAGGTTTTGATTATTTTCCTCCAACTACTAATTAGGAAAATTAGGAATAGCTATGTGAATATCATCTGTTTCTATTGGGTTTTATTAAAGCTAATTTGATTACTATAAATGAATATTTGACGGTTATTTTGAACGATTTTTTTAATTATTATAAATTTAATCTCTTTTAATCTCTACATAATTAAAACTTTAAAAAACATAATCATTGTATGGTTCATATTATCCACTAAAAAATAAAAAAAAAGAATCTTAATATTTTTATATTCCAATAAATTGCACCATTATCTAATTCTTATAAACTCCTCCCTGTTCCTTGATTTATTAAACATCTATTTTGTGCTTATTTTCTAAATATTTGCATGTTGTCAAATCATATATCTTGATGGTGCTATCTAAATAATAAAAAATATCAGATTTGTTTCAAATTCTATAAAGGCATGAATCCATAACCCTGAGTTTATTTATACATTGTTAAATTTCAGAAATCTTACAGTTTTTCTACTCTGTAAATTATATATTTATAACATTAAAGTAGATGATAAGTTTTCTTCTCGATACCATATATAAGCATGATTTTTGTAATACTCATTTCTCATAATTAAATTTTATTCTTAAATATTGTTTAAGCTTTTAATTCTTTTAATGGTTGATTCCAATCTATTTTCTTTTTATTTTTAGTTTAAATTATTTTCTCTATAGTTATACTATTTTCATTCCTTATTTAAAATTATTTGCATATAGGAGTCACAGTTAATTTAACAGAATTACTAATACATATGGCATCTTCACAGGTAAACTTTTTGCTATTTTCCTCCAAAATTTTTTTAACTTTGCTTTGAAATCTGAAATCCAAGTAAACTCCATAAAAGAAGTATATAAAATTCCAAATAACATAAAAGTAATGCTGTATTCTAAATGTATTTGGAAGATTATAAACATTAATCGTTTCAATGCTCTATTAAATGCCTGAATAATATTAGCTAACCCAAAAAGTAAAGCCTACTATAGAAAAAATAAGTGTGATGGTATACAAAATTATCAATAAGCATCCATTAACTTTTAAAGACAACACAGTCACTAAATCTTGTGACAAAAAATATATGTAATTGAAAACAAAGATTAACTAAAAATATTGAAAGGAAGTAAAAAGTTAGAATTATGGAGTAACGATAACTTATCTCCATAATTCTGTACAAATTCATAAAATCCAATCACATAAACAGATTCTAGTAGGTAATTTTTGAGAAATTTTTAAAAAAATTTATGATGATTCTTTGTTTTAGATAAGTTTCTCTCACTTTTTATAATTCTTATAAATGTCAAATTCGAAGCCCATTCTAGCAATACTATATAAATATATAAATATTAAAGATAGTTAGCTTTGGACAAATCCTCCTCTTCATCCTATTTTATAGATAAAAGGTTATGAATAAATGAATAATAATATCCTTAAATAAGTATTATTTTATTTTATTCTATTGTACCTATTTTCTTAATTATAAATACTTATCAGATATCTTTCTATCATGATAAATGCTCAAACCATAGCATAGTAACCATTATATGGATTAGAACAAAGATATATAAAAGGTGAAAATCTAGTTGAGAAGATAAAAGCTGTAAAAAAAGACCTTTTTTCTTTAATATGAGTTATCCAATTAAATAGAGTCAATAAAATTATTAGGATCATTTTTTAAAATGATTTTTTTTTATTATTGTTTTCTTGTTTAATTTAGTTTTATTAGTTTGTAAATATATTATTTAGTTAGGAAAATAATATTTTTTATAGATTTAAAGTGGTATGTTTATTAAAATACAATTTTTCTGATAGTATGAAATGCATTTATTGATTTTTTATAATCAGAGAGCACTAATTTACTTTCAATTTATTATAATAATATAATTACTCACTCATACACCTTTGAATTATCAGTCATAATTTAACAAATAAAATTATATTTTTTATAAACTAAAAATATTAAAATTAATTAAAAAATAATATAAAGTCAAAGTTTATAATTACTTTTATTTGTATTTATATATAAATAAACTTCAATAATATAATTTATATTTCACTCATTCTACATTAATACATGTATTATTTCTCATCTATATCTAATTAGGGCTTATTTCATCAGATTCATTTTTTTCTTATTAGTAATCAGCTTCATTTCCTAGTGTATGAGCAGGTATGTAAAAGTTAAAATTCTTTTTGGGGGAAGTCTCTGTACTTAAGAATTAAGGCTTTTGACTTACACTTTTGGAATACTATTAAGTTTATAGCCTACTAATTCTCAATTTTCGGTGCTATTATTACAAAGGACTTTCAAATTTATCAAATTGACTGGGGGCTTTATAGGCTCCGGGTCCTGGGTTATGAGCAATTATTTTTGTGAAATCATATTTATTTCCCTTCCCAATACTAGCTCCAGAAAATCTTGAATTATTTAGCAGTTTATAACCAGGTTTGTAATGATTGCTGCCTGGAAAATCTTCTATTCTATACATTTCACTTCTTTAAACCATTAAAGCAGATTTTTTTCCCTTCCCTATATTTTTACCGACATTATATGTTCCTACTCCTGGAACTCCTTTAGCCATTTCTGGAGAAATGTATTGAGGGAGGTGTTCAGCATATTACTTTGCCTAGTATTTGAACGGTAGCCCGAATGACTTACCTATATAAATAAATATAGATTTATAATTATTATTTAAAGATATAATTTTAAAAATTTAGTAATTTAAAATTTTTTTTTTTATAATAATCTTTATTTATAGGATTATAAATACCCTAATTATAATTTCCTTTAAAAAATATTTATTAATTTGAAATGGGATAATAAAAAAAACTCATATAACTTCAATAGTATTAGAATATAGTGTTTTATTAATTTTTCTAATTAAAAAATAAAAATGGGTATTTATTGCATGTATTTCATTCTATTTCATTCTCTTAAGTTTAAATATAAAATTATAATTATAAGAAAATATTTATTCTGTTTTTATTGATGATCTCTTTACCTTTTTTAGGCGAACTGATTTCAATTCTGGTGTTATATTTGCTTGGTGAGGGATTCGTTAAAGCATTATTAATCACATATCTAGGAAGAAGGCGTTTTTCTCCGTATCCAAACATTGTGCTTCTTCCAGAGTTTTGCTTGGGAACAAAGAAGTCAGTTTATGAAACAGATTTATAATTGGAAAATCTTGATGCTTTTGTAAAGGAAATTGAAGGAGAAAACTGTCTCAACGTTGAAGATGAGATAAATACAGATTTAGTCATTTCATTAGATAAATCATGTGCACTCGGTAGCATTGAAGTGGATTAAAGCTTTTTGGGAGATTTAATGGTTGACATTATTTATTCTATATTTCAACTAAGTAACTTTAGTTTACAAGTTTTTTTAATCTTTTTTTTTTATTTTAAATAAGCTAATTGTTTTTGCTAGATACAAAGAAATATTATTTTATTTTTTTTATTTTATTTTAATTTTCTCTTCTTGATAGATAAGTAGCTATTTTGTATAAATAATGTTTTATTTACTTTATTTTTAGGAGTAAATTTTGCTAACACTCTATTTATTTACACAAACTAAACTTATTATTTCTATCAATTTATGGCAATTAAAACAAAAGAAAGCAAATTTTTAAAAAGTATTGTAGCTAATATAAGTAATAAAGATGCTTATTTAATTAATTGGAATAATTAAATAAAATTTGTGTATATAAATAGTATCTTTATTCTTCAAATATTAAAAACGTCAAACTTGACTAACGAAAAGAAAATTAATTTTTATCACACTTAATATATATTTTATCATATGAAATAGAAATATACCCTCAATTTTATTATATAAAATTATAAGTATTATATATATAAAAATAATTACGTTATAATAGTTTTAGGTCATTTAAAGCTGAAGTCAATTTAATTTTTCATAAATTTAAACCTTTTTTTTTAGTTTTATTATTTTCATAATAATTAAAATAAACTGTATAATATATTTATAATAATAACATTTTTTATAGAAAATATATGTAAAATAGTTATTTGAACATTTTCATATTTGTAACCTTTCTCTTTAAGCATTGCCAACAAATAATCCATCACTTTCTTGCTTTATATTAATTTATGTTTGCGTATCCTTTTAGATTTAAAAATAATTAATATGATAAATATGTTAATAATTCATTCAAGTATTTAGAATTATTAAAATTATAATCTAATTAATGAATTATTATAAGTAAACAAATAATTATATAAAATAATTATTAGCAGTTATAGTTTACTCTTTTTTTCAAATTGATGTGCTTTTTACATTGTAGAATTAATTTGGATAACAACCTTGTTATGAAACAACGAATCGCTATTAACTTATGCTATTATTGTTATTACCGCCTGATATATTAGTAGTAGTTTGAGCGCCGCTATTATTATAATTAGAAGTAGTCTATCGCATATTTCTGATCGGATTTTTCGAAGATAAAGTTCTTTTATGGCCAGCATTTTGTATTGGGGAGGAGTTTCTATCAGTTATTATATTCAAATTTTAGTTACTTTTCGAAAACTGTGGTGGTTTTAATGAATATTCATTTGCATTGCTGATTGTTGGGTCCTGAAATCCCATTTCATTTTACGTTGAAGAATTGTATTGCAATTGTATATTTTAAGAAGGTATTCTGTTTTAATTTTTTTTAGAAATAAAATTCTTACTGCTTCTTTTTGAAGAGGAATACTATTGCTATTGGTTATTGTTATTTTGACTATTCGACATATGGTTTTGATTCGTCGATGTCTACTAAATCTTGTTAGAAGAGGAATTGAAATTTTATAAATTTTAAGTAAAACTTTATAAATAATAGTTGTCTTTTATGGGTTATCCATTGGTAGGAGATTAGAACTTATCATCCTTTACAGTATTTGTTTTCTCCGTAGCGTCTTCTTAAAAATTTGAAAACAATTAATTTTATTAATAGTTTCCAAGATAGTTATTAACGCCACTACTCAAATAGGAGCTTTGTTGTTGATTTGATGGCTTTCTTCCTTAAATTTAAGAATTTGCATACATTTGCTTTTAATCTTTTAAGTTATTTATGGTAATTTGCTTTTAATTTAGTTTCGGGTAATGGAACTATTGTTCTCTTTGCTATGAATTTACAAGATCGTGAAAAAAGGGATGGTCGTTTTGCCCCTGCTGTTGGTGTAAAAAATACTAAAGCTATTATTATTATAGAATAGTTTATTTTGCTAATGAGGATTATTAATGAGACCAGTGTCTATCTTTTTGAAGAAGTGCTTGGTTTTATTATTGCTACTGAATTTTTTGAGATTTTTGTTCTTAAAGGTCTTATTTCTTTGTCTCTCTTATAAATAAATGAAACATAAATTTTTATTTTAATAAAAATATTACTATTATTTACTGTAGTCCTTTAAGGGGAACAGGGGGTTAAAAATGCGTAGATTATTTATTGGAAAAAACTTCTGCATTGTAGCTGACTATGGGCGATTTTAGGCATTATGAATATTATCTAAAGTACTAGAAAAATTTATTATATGCACATGTTCCACTGAACTGTTTCCCTGTACATTAGAGATGGAATTAACATTTTGATTTGGGTTTTAATTGTGAAGAATTCGAGATTTTATAGACGTAGACGAAGGAGGCTGGTAGAGAGGTGCTCGTTATTTTTTTCGCAAGCACAATATTGCGTAATTACCTTTTAATGAAAAATATAGAGAAATTATTCCAAATTCAAAATCTCAAGTATATTATATAAATACATTTTCAAAAGGCTCGTCTATTACATCTTCCATTTGATTATTTCCTTCAGATTATCCAGACAACGAGGGAGGTATTATTTTTTTAAACAAAAAATGCATTTTGTCCTTTATAGCTTTTTATCTTCTTATTACTATTACTAGTTGGATTAGCCTTTAATTTGGTCTTTACTTGAGACTTTATTTAATAAAGAGATTCCTTTTTTTTTCTTCTTTTATCGATGCTTATTAGATCTTTAATTTTTGGATGTTGAATATTAATTGGGGTCTTTGCGAGACATATTTTGCAGCAATAATTGAGTTTATTAAACATTTTTTTCAAGATTTTTCAGATAGTTTTTCTTAAAGTAATGGTTAATTATTAGAATAATTTAATACAAATTAAAAATTAATACATCAAAATCTTCATCTGAGGACTCACTATCTGATCCCCCTTCACTGTATTTATCTGAATCATGCATATTTCCCTTCTCTTGTTCAAAATTCTACATTAAAGGAAGATATTAATTAATTCTTAATTAAAAAAGAAATACATTTTTTACTCCAAAAAAATCTTTAAAGGCAGTTTCTTTGAAAAACTCCAACTCATCAGTACTTTTATTCGCGTTATTATTATTTTATGAATTTTTATTTCTTGATATATAGCTTTGCTGGGCCGCACTTGAACTCATCGTAGCTTGGTTATCTTCCAAAAATTTCATTTTTTTTTTCAATTTTCTTGCCGTATTCGAGTTATTAGCCTATTACTATTAAACATTGAAACTGTGTCTCTACTTGTCGATTCCTGCATTCGACAGTTTTTTGGCTTCTTTTTCTTTTTTTCGTAAATGACTTCAGGTATGTCTCCATTTTCCTTCATTTACTTATTCAATCTGATTGACAATTTGTGTTGCGTTTATTTTGTCAAATTTTTTTCAACAGAAATTTCATCTGAACTGTCAAATTCCGCCCGCAAATGTTTTTGGCTTTTTGATCTTATATCATGAGCTGGCGTGTTATTGGTGCTAAATTAGCTATTATAATTTGAACTAATTTTTCTAAGCTAAAATAGTTTGTCCCCTCCAATTTCAAGTCCTGATTCTTCACTTGAACTGCAATTAACGGCGTTCGTATTTAAATGCGGGATTTAACTCATTTATTTTTGCGATCGCTGTGTTTGATTCTGCATTATTTAATCCTATTCACTTTCACTCTGATTTATTTCAGTATTTAATTTTTCTCTTTTGCTTTACGATTAAGCTATTTTTTCCACATTGGCTTTATCCAATTTTTACTTTTAAAGAAACTATTCCTTAAATTTATCTTTGATTTTTATATATTGGTCTATTTATTCTACAATAATTTTTCCCATTCGTTCCCAATGCCCTGCTGTGAAGTCTTTATTTAAATTATCTCCTGTATAGTAGCTTCCATTGGATGATTCTATCGTATAGCAATTTTTGATTCCATAGGTATAGTGAAGCACTGCCTATTAAAATAAAAATAAAATATTGTCTTTTATATTTTATTAACGTCTTTAAATTAATTATTATTATTACCCTAACTGTTGATTTTTTACCTGCTGAAATTTTAAATATGCTGGACTAATACCTAAACATATCTCCACTATTATCATTTAATAACTTGGGGAAAATTCTACTTTTATAATAGTTAATATCCCACAGATTAAATTCTAATTAGTTTAAAATAAAATTATTTGATTTCAAGATTTAAATCTATATATTATTGCTATCTTATATACCTGGAGAATATGAAAAATATTTTTCTTCACACTGTGACCGTGCAAATCTATAAACATTTCTATATTATTATTCTGAAATTATCTCTTCTATTCAGCTATGAAAGACTTCAGTGCAACCACTGAAGGAAACAATAACTTGTTGTTGCTCAAATACTGTCTGTTTAAGTCTCTTCCCGCCATACTTGTTCTATAGTTTCCAACAATGACTCCGTCGGGATTAAGCATGGGAATTATTTTAAAAACAGCTCTTTAAAAAAAGAAGTTTATAAATAATTAAGTAAATTAAAAAAATTTGAAAAAAAATTGTTTTTTCCATTAATTTACTTTTTAAGTAGACTTTCTCTATCAAACTCTGTATTGACTATATCTCCTAACAAATGCTCCAAAACTCCATGCATAACCCATGAGCCATTAGATTCACCAGGGTGAATTCTCGCATTAATAATAAATAGTAAACGCTTTTCTAATGGAAAGTCTTCTTCAGAATTAAAATCAGTTATAGTGAGGAGGGGTATTTTAAGTCCAGAAAGTGACTAACACAAGGATTAAACTTGTAAAATATTCTAGTTTTTGCTTTTTAAGAATTCAACTTTTTATTCTATATATTTTTCAAGTTTCGAATAAGTATATGGAATGCAATATGCAAACTAAACTTCATCGTCTTCAAATTTACATGTGTATTCGAATGAAAGAATATAATACTGCTTACTATTTTCGCATTCGGAAAGTAAAGAACTGTATCTGCCTTGTGATTTTTCGTAGGTTACCTATTATTGATTTATAATTAATTTATCTTTTCTTTATTCTTTGTAAATGTAATTTTTTAATATCGTTATTGTTTATTTTTATAATTTTACATTCTTTCCTTGTTATGTCCACCTTTCCTCCTATTTAAATATAAGGCTTTCTTATTTCGATTTTATAAATGGTCGCATTCCTCTAATATATAAACACTTCTTTTTGGAAAAATTTGAAATGTTGAATTTATATGTCTTGCCCACTTCCATATTCCTTACTTTAAAATTATACCAGTGTGTATGGCCTCTTGTATTGCTGTCACTTCGCATAAATAAATCAAATTCGAAATTAGAAATTTTTATCACAGCATCTAAATTCCCGTTTTCATAATCTGAGTCGAAGTGCAAGTTGCTTTTTTAATCTTAAATTTTAGGGTTCATTCCCTCAAATAAGGTTTTCGGCTTTGTAATCGGATTTTGTTTATAAAATGTATCAAAAAATTGCGAAAACTATGATGTTTCTTAATATTTATAAAAATAATCGTACCTATTTTGCAAATAAAATAAAAACTAAAATTGGATTCAAATTATTTATTTTTAATATTTTACTTAAATTTATAAGAACAGCTATTAGAATATTTTTCATGAACATTTAACGAGTTAGCTGGTCTATTTCCTATATATACGACTTAAAAATTGATGAGTTTTGCTGTAATGAAAGGCTCCTAACTATTTGGTCTACATATTTGTTTTCAAATTACAACTAAACAGGCCCATTATATCTGGTCTTAGGAACCCACCTAATAAGTATTATAGGATGTGAATATTTTTAACGAAATTTTAAAAATTTAAAAATTAGCAATAATTCTAATTTAAATTTTAATTTTATAAAAATTACCCTGATACCATATCAGGCTCAATTGAACACTATTTTTTTGTTATTTCTAAACTGGGAGGTAGTTAACTATAAAATTCTTTTTATACGAAGTTGTTTTTAGTCTATTTGAACTAACTCACTGGATGGTATTATGATTGCTGAGACATATAATGGCCATTATTTTAGAGTAAACAATTGGGACTGTCTTCAAAATCACTTGAAATTTCATTTTAAAATTCGGAATCAGATTAAGAATCATCCGATGCTTAATTTTTCATTTCAATTTTAAATAAAAATGGCTTGACTACTTTATTTTATTTATTTTATTTTATAATTATCTATATTATCTACAAAGTTTTTATTTATTTATTTATTTACTTATTTATTAATAGTTAAAATTTAATAAGTAATAGTAATATAATATTTTATTAAAATGAAATCAGAAACCAGTCTCTATTTTTGATTGATCTATAATCAATCTTCTCTCGAAAATTAACAATTTTTTTAATTGTAATGCATTCTTTATATTTTCTAATTCCATTTTCATTTTCTATTTAAAAATATTTTATTTTAATTAAGTGCATTTACTAAAATAAGTATTAATTTTTTGTCAAAAGTTTGCTTATAATAATTTATAGATAAATATATTTAATATTAATAATGTAAAGATATAAGAATAATAGAATGGAATATTTAGTTTTGCTAAAAAAATTTTTTATGTTTGGCTTTCACTGTGTTTTTATGATATTTGAAAGAATTTTTCTGAAACTGACCCAAGTATTTTAAACCATAGCCATATATTCCTTTTTGTCTACATCCTCTTTTATAAAATTATAAGTGGTGGCATCTATTAACTTTGGCTCAAATTTAGTGTAGTTTTCTTTGAAGTTTTCATGAAGTGTTTAAAGGGTTTCATTTTTCTTTTCAAGCTAAACTATAAGTGTAACAAGTATTTTATATGTTTCATCTAATAGGATGATGTTATTTACCTTAAAATAATCAGAAAGTTTTATTTGAGATATAAAATGTTATTAATTTTTTGTTTATTTACGTAGTCAAAAACCTAAGACAGCTTATCTTTTTCTCCGATTCCTTCATATCCCTTCTCTCCATGTCTTTTAAAAGTTTCCCCTCCCATTCTGGATCCGATTCTCGAATTCATTTTAGAATTCATTTTAGAATTAACTTTTGAAGTATTTTTAGAACCATATTATGATTAAAGCCTTGAAGTTGCCTTAGAATGCACCACACTTGAAGGCTAACTTATAATCGTAGACTTTCTAAATTAAAAATATAAAATGTAAATACTATATACATTGGTTTATAATTTATATAATGAAATTACCCTTTTATATCTTCTTTTAATAGTAAATGAGATCGAATTTTCATCATATTTTCCTTTACATTATAATCATCCTTAATTAAAAATAGCAAAATTACAAATTAATTAACTATTAAATTTATAAATAGTATCCCTAATTATATCTTACATATAAAATTTTCACTAAATTAAGTATAGAAACTTGAAGAGGAGTCTTATCAGAAACCATGGCGTCTACTAGGTACCTGTAAGAAACTTCAATCCAACGGAATGTTTTACGGGGGAAAACTTTCAAAACTGTTTTGTAATAGTCATCAAAGTTAACATAATTTTCATTTTTTAAGCTTTAAGTTTAATTTTTTTAAGGAAATCTTCAAGTTCTAAGTATCTTTAATCAACGATGGCATTAATAATCATCCTTGCTACACAATCAAATCGAGTATATTGGTCTTCTAAATCTCTTTGCATTCCAGTATACAATTCCCACATATCATTGCATCTAAATTATTATTAGCAAAAGAAAAATAAATAAAAATCCATGATTAACTTAATTTAATACCTTTAAGCTATATCATTTGTTTGTGTATTTTTTAAAACTGTTTCTATTTGTTAAGGATCTATTATAGAAAGCCCTTCTTCCTAAATATAACTTTCCCATAGTTTTTTCATTTGATCATTGCTAACCAAATCCATTTTTCTACAATTTATGTTTGGTAGCAATGGTAAATTGGCTGTTTCTCCAAAATAATTAGCAATTAATCTTACTTTAGATGCAATTTTGACATACAAATAAAAGGCCTCGTTAGTTTGCATATAAATTTATCTAAATTTAGGTTTACTTATACCAGAATCCTTGGAATAATTGGACCTATAATCGGGTTTAAAATCCTTAACAATTTTGAAAATATTTAAAATTATGAATTTTACAAATCCTTTGTATCAGTGAGAGAATACTCAAGTCCACTCAATTCTTTAAAAATTTTAGTCTTTCATGTAAATCTCCATGCCTTTTAAGTCCGTATACATAATCTTTAAGCATAGTTTCTGCCATAGGTTTACTTCCAAATTTATTTAAAAACCACTCTGATGTATACTGCTAAAGAGCTATATATAGAATATTAATTTATTTATTAGATTGATTGATTAATTTATACTTTATCGAGGCCTCAATTCAGCTTCGTCATATAACTCGGAAATAACCTTATCAGCCACTATCATATTTGTGACTGCAACAACCCAGTGCTTCCCAGGCGGCTACCCACTTTTTATGAAAAATATTGGATTTTACACTATTGAACTGTAATTATACTGTTTTCTTTGCAATTATTAAATTTCACTCACATAGCTACACTACACCTCCTTATTGGCTGTCGTATATTCTTTTAATTTTGTAAGGTTAACTTTTTTTTTTCTCCGGATTTCCCCTAGCTATCTCCAACCAAATTTTATATACTCATTTCAGACATTCTTAATAAATTTAATTAATAAATTAATTTATTTATAAATATTATTATTAAAATATTGTTTGTTAATTACTTTTCATTGTTTTTTGCAATTACTCATTTAATCTCTTATTTTCCTTTTTCAATTCTATCAGATGAGCATTTAAAGATGCGATTTGAGTGGCAGATATTCCCGTATTCACTTAAGATTCATTAACTTTAGAATAATTTCTGTCTCTATTTTGCTGAGTGATAGCATCTTTGTGCTGCTTTATATTATCTTTTTCTTTTCTAACATTCTAGACATTCTATTCATGTTTTTCATTTTGCAATTATTTGCAAAGTTCTGTTAAATCTTTGTTTTGCTTTTCTAAATCTTTTACCTTGATGGTATAATTTTCTATTTTCGTATACTAAGATTTTACCAACTCTTCAATGTCTTCAAATAGTTTAAATATTTTCAAATTTTTGGGCTCACTCTTCAACTAGCTTTTGAATTAATACAATGATTTTATATATACTTCTTGATCCATAAGTGTGTTTCCAAAACTTCCAATCTATTTGTATTGATAATTATAGCACTCGATAAGCATCTAAAGTCCTTGGTAAAAATCTGTTATTAAAACTATTTCTTTGTCCTAGAAAATGTTTAGCTTCTTTAAGTTCTCCTCTACTATCTTTATAAATTAGTCATAATATTCTTATATTGAACTTATTTCTCTTTTAAAAATAATCCCTATTTCTTTTAAACCCTCTTTTTCTTTATCGTTAAGTAAATTTTCCATAAAAAATTTTTAGTACACTGACATTAATTTTTAAAATTTGTCTACGAAAATTTTTAATTATTTATGATTTTATTATTTTTAATTATTGATAAATATTACTTTTCTATAACGATAAAAAATCATTTCCCTTGCTTTTTTAAACACATTCTATACTTTATTGTTAAATTTTTTAAGCATTATCAATGAAATAAAGCAAATCTGATGCGACTGGGCCAAGTAAATAGATAACATTTGATAACTTTGTTACTTATCCATTTGGTTTTTTCATATTATCTTTAATATTTATATTACTTGCCGTTTATTTACTCGGAGATTGTTGTTACTATTATTATTACTGCAAATTATAATTCCCCACCTAGGAAAGTTTTCATATTTTTATCTGTGAAAATACGACTAGGTTTTATAAGTCTATAAGTTTTTAATTATAGAATATTTAATAGTGATAATGGGGATTTTCATATTTATTAGCTTTATATATTTTACTTGAGTTGATGATAATAATTTATCAAGAGTTTAATATAAAGGTTTTTCATTGTGAGATGAATTGGTAAGATCTTGACTTTCTTCTTTCTAAATTATAGATTTAATATCAGGAGAACCATGAAAGTCTCTCCCTCGTTGGAAACCCTGCGTAGTATTAGGCCTTTGTGGGCTATGAAATTATCTTTAATTATTACTATAAAATGGCTTTTACATCAGTTATTTATGATTAATTTAATAAATATTATTTTATTCTATGTGGTTTATTATTAAATTATTAAAAGTTACTAAATTATCAAAACAACTTTTGTTAATCTAAATTAAATAATTATTACAAATTATTTAAATCAATTATAGAAAATCAAATTCTATAATTCAATCAATAGAAAGGAAAAATTTATTGATAAAGGAAATAATATTTAAATTATCTTAATAAAGAGATTAATTCAGAACTCTTTATAAAAAAAACTTAAGTGATAATACTGAAAAAATTAATACTTGATTTTTTACAAAATCAATAATTTAAATTATCAAATTATTTGTTTTCTATAAATTAAACATTTAATATAATTCAAGAAAAAAGACTTTAGAATAAAAAAAATACCAAAAATAAAAGTATATAAAAATATATATTAATTTTATATTATATTCATAGGTTTATACGGAAAATTATATTTCTATTCTAAAAAAATTATATAAACTATATTAATTAAAATATAGTTTGATATATATATATAATAATCCTTATATTTAAGATATTTAACTTAATGAAATATTCTAATATTATAACATTTAAAAAAAAAATTGGTTTCATATTAATTGGGAATTTTAATAAATCACAAAAAAAAAATTATGTTTCCTCAATTTTATAAAATTTAATTATTGTTATAAGACTCTGGTCATCTATACACTTTAAGATTCTAAATATTTATATAACTGATTTCTTCTTGGAAAATTTAACTTTTTCTTAAGCTTTTATTTACAAACGGTGCGGGATTTTCCCTATCTTTCTTTTAATTCTTACAACCCTTCTAGATTATATATATTTCTCAGTCACTACATACTTAGGTATATATTCATCTATACTTATAGCATATTAGAAACTTTATATTTTTCAATTTGAATTTAATTTTAATTAGTATCTAAAATCTATTATTTCGTTGTTGATCAATATTCATTAATAATTAATGCTAAAACTGTTAAATATCGGGGTTAAAAGCATTAGAACTATTATTTTCAGTCTTCTCGAATTCCACATTCCTAACAATTGCAGCTTTAGGGTTTTATTGGGCGAGTCTCTAATAAAAATAATTCATTTTTAGATTTCAAGACTTATTGTTATGTGTTTCTTCTTTTTTATGTCATTTTGGCATTTCGTTCTGCCATAAAATACAGGTCATCATTCGAAAAGTAAAGGTCTTCAAATTTAAACGAACTATGCGAGGTTGCCTAGGAAGCATGGAACGAAGGACGTGTTTGCAGGTGACTCTAGAAGCTGATAATCGATTTACGTGTAGATCTTAATTTGTTTGTTTGTTTCCCTTCTGTTATTAAACCTACGTATCTGTAGGGTCTGGGGATACTGACTAGGCAAGGAAAGTAGTATGGGATTGCTATTATAATTATAAATTCTTAAAATCGATAACAAAGCTAGGTCTTTTTATTATTTTATATAGATTAGAGCGGGAGAAGAATTTTTAGATAGATCAGCCTGTCGTATTGGTTCATGAGACAGTTATTTTTGATTTTAGTTAGAATACAACCCATAGGTAATTTTGGTTGGTTTTTTTTTTGTTTTGTTTTAGTTTTTTTAAATGATTTCTACCTTTTAATTAATAATATTTT
>JAWVGU010000047.1:0-211809 GCA_037039885.1 Miamiensis avidus
CCCAACCCCAACCCCACCCCAACCCCAATCCCAACCCCAACCCCAACCCCACCCCAACCCCAACCCCAACCCCACCCCAACCCCAACCCCAACCCCACCCCAACCCCAACCCCAACCCCAACCCCACCCCAACCCCAACCCCGATATATTAAAGATTAAAAAATAAAATATTATTAAGCCAATATTAAATAAATTAATATTATTTGATATATTATATCTATTCATTCTTTATATTTATAATTCTATCATTTTATTATTAATGTTTTATTATAAATATTTACCATATATTGTAAAATATATTTAATAATATATATTTATCTTAATTATTTAATTTATTTTTATTACTCTAAGAATAATGCATTAAATTTTATTTTGCTTAAAAAAGGCATAGATTACTAATTATTAATTATCTCTAGTTTTTACCTAAATTTCTAATAACTAACAATTGAGGAAAAAAAAAAATAATAAATCAATGGAGTATTATTCAATAAAATATGATTAAGATTTAAATTTAAATGTAATTTAGAAAAAAATAATTAAAATTATAAAACATAGATGATAAATTCTCCATAATAAAAATAAAAAAAATACAATATAGTTAGAAAAAAGTATTAAACCAGAAGAAATTCTAACAATTTTTCGAGTTAAGAAAAAAACAATCATTCATTAGGTTTATAAATTCTCTTAAATAGTTTTGTATATAAATTTAATTGATTTACAACTAATTCATTAACATTTTATATTATTAGGCTAGTAGTCATAGTAGATAAGATATTAAAATTAATAAAGGACACAAGATAATAAACTTGGATATAGTAAGAATATATAATTTATGATTATGAGTTAAAAAAGTAAAGAAGTATAAGTTTTTAAAGTAACTAAGCAGCGAATACAATAAAAATCTTTAAAAAAATGTTAATTAATTAGCAGATTTATAATCTATTTCTTCATAAAGAGAATAATAAGAACTGAAATAAATTATTTCAACTTTATATGCTGAGAAAGATTTTGAAAATATACAATAAAAGAACTTAAGCATATATTGGGGAAACCCTATTGCTATAATCCAGAAAATAAGAAGCTTTAATAAAAAAATTAAACAAATCTCAATATAAAAATAGAAAATAAAAATGTTATAGATAAGAATTCAATTTTATTAATGAATTCATCAAAAGAATTCAGATATAATAAAGTATAGTAAAATTAAGATGTTATGAAGTAAAGTAGCAATTCCGGCTTGTCATTATTGAAAAATATAAACTAGTCTACTATATAAATAAAGAGTGAATAAAATTATTTTTCCAGTTAGGATAACCTTAATATGTCAACATCAAAATAAAAATCTAATAAACATAATAATAATATAAATTTATTAGATAAAGTAGAATTAGTTCTCAGATCGAAGCTTGAAAGCTAATATGAAGAAAAATACAATAAAAAAAAAAGGAAAACAGGAAAAAGAAGAGCAAAAGGAAAAAACAATAAAAATGTAAACTGCACTTTCTTTCATAAAAGAAGATTATAGAATAAAGGAAAAAGAATGAAACACTCAGAGGAAATAACTTTGCATATTATTACAATAAAAAAAATAATAGTAATTTAAAAATTAAAAGAGTAGTGATCTGCCTTAGAAAGATTTTAAGAATAAAGAAATTATAATAGAGGAAAATAATAGTGTATAATAACTTCAAGATAATAATGTAACTCCTTTAAAAGTAAGCAACAACACGTATTTATACTATTAATTAACTATTTAATTTATGCAGTAAAGGGATAGGAAAAAGGTGTTGGATAATATTTCTAAGATTTTCTAAAAACAAGTAGAGTAATATTAGCTAATATCAATCGATAAATATATTGATAAAGATAAAAATAAAATAAAAACATTAAAAATAATTTATTAATAGAAATTTATCATAGTAAAATAAAAAATAAATCATACTTTACGACAGACAAAAAAATGTAAGGTCAACAAGTTGGGATAATATAAAATCTATATATAATTTATCTTAAAATCATTAAAATATTAGTGATTTTAATTAGAAATCAGATTAGGATGAACAAAAATTAGAAAATAATAATTCATAATAAGAAATGATATCTAAATAATAAATAATTTTTTAGTAGAATAAAAATGATGATAATAAAAATATACTAAAAACTTTATTATAATAAGAAAAACATGTTAACGATAGATATAGTTAGAGTAACCAACATTTTTATGACTTTAGTTAAAATTCTACAAATTAAGATAAAGACAAAAAATTTCCTAATCTACTTCTTCAAAATACAAGACTATTAATAATTTAATTTATGATATTACAGAAAATTAATAAAGTAACTAAACTTCAACCAATTATTATTATAATCCTGAATAAATAAACGAATAATCATCATAATCACTATCTCATCATCATAACCATCGTCGTAATAAAAACATTTATATCAAAAGTTCCTAGTATTAATAATAGCTTTGAATAAAGTTGGAATATAGCTAAAAGTAAAAACAGATTAATATAATTTCAAGACCTTAAACTACACAGATATCTCCCAATAAAAGCAAAATATAGTCAGCAAAATCAGTTTAAAATAGATTTATTGATAATGATTCAAAGTGCTAAAATTATTTTCCATTAAAATAGAAATCCAATTTAAATTAAAATAATAATTTAATATTTTTCAATGATAAAAATGAAAACTAAAAATCACAGCATGATATAATTAGTGAAAAAGATATTTAGTTAATTTCTAAATAAAATTTATAATTAAATGAGTATAAAATTGATCCTTTGTTTTATCATTAATATTTAATTAAAACAACAATAGCAAAGTAAACTTAACCTTTTAGGTTCAATGTAACAATAATCATATACTGAGAATCTCAAAGATACTTCTTAGTTTACTTTATTTTAAGAATAGCCAAAAATATTAGGAATGAAAATCAATCATAATAATAAATATAAAAAATTAAATCCATTACCTTTTCTAATTCAAAATATAAATAAATTGTAAAGCATTCATTTAACAATGCCTCAGTTGAATATTAAGACATGATAAAATAATACCTGGAAGCACATTAAAATATAGATTTTGATACAATGGAAAAAAAAACGACCTTGAGTAGGACATGTTCTGAAATTTCTTTATCTTCAGATTAAAATGATGATCAAGGTGAGATTTAATTAAAGAATAACTAAAATAAAACAATCAAAACAAATTAGTAATAAAATGTGAAAAAGTATCAAAGAGTAAATAGATCTAAAACTTAAATTATTAAAAAATAATAAAATTAATCATTATATAGCTAAAATGATTAATAATCCTAACATTAAAATTAATAAAATAATTAAAATATAAAAGAAAATAAGTTTAAAATCATTAATATTAAAATAAATTATCTAAAATATTTAAAGATTCTGAAAAATTAATTAAAAGTTTAAAAGATTTAAGAAAAGTACGAATTAATAAATGAAAACAATTACAAATTTAATAAAAATAACAATTAAGAAACTAAATGTATTTAAATCCTTTTTTAAGATCCTGGTAATCATGAGAGAAGCTATAATGTTAGCGATTATTTAAAATAAGTTATATCTAATGATAAATTATGAAATATATTTATAATTCAGGGTTAAAAATACATATTATTTTCAAACTCAATATAATAAAAAAAAAAAGTATTTATAATATAAAATTAATTTAATATTAGTGTGTTAGTTAATACATTGATTCTTGAATAATTTTATAATTAAAAATAATTATAATTAATTAGGAAATATCATATTTTCTATTATTCTATTTTTCAAAACACAGTTTTTTATATATTATTTATTACAAATTTAAGTATGTTTTGATTTATTATAATAATTAAGCTTTACAGTATAAACTAACAGATTTTATCTAGTATTTATAATAAAACGTCTGACTTAGGACAAGGGATTATTATTTTAAGTTAATAATTGAAATATTAAAAATATAAATAAACTATAAACAATAACAAAATTACCCCCACATATTTTTAATACTTTATTTATTGTATTTATAAAGTAAAAAAAATAAATGTTATAATAAGTAAATAAATAATTATATATGATAATAAATATTATAACTCGTAAATATTACATATTAAAAAAAAATTAAAGAATAAAATAAAATAGAAGGCTCATTAATGTCTTAAGAAAATCTCAAAGAAGTTGAGATTATTACATAACGAATAGAAGACCATAAGAAGGTGGGGAAAAATTAAACGGAATAAACTAGCCATTGTCTGAAAATAACCAAATGAATGAAAATAATGACTCCCAGAGTGATATCGCTTATATTCCAGATGAAAAGCTATTTTCAGTAATATATAATATATTAAGATTTCTATTAAAAAAATAATAAAAATAAATTTTATCATTAAAACCAGCCTCAATTATACTTTTTTTTTATAAATTTTAAAAACATAAAAAATTTTTTAGCATATTCATATTTAAAATAATAAATAATTAAATTACCTTATGTTTAAAAATTATTAAACAAATATTTTTAAAAAAGTAAAAGAGCATTTAAAGAAATCAAGGTACTTCATAATAGAGAAAAAGTCAATATGAAAATGATATGAAATAACTAATTAATAGCTAAACATTGAATAATTTAAGAATGACAGCAATTAAGTGTCAAATAATAATACTTTACACTAAAATAGCTAACAATCTCCTGAAAAAATACTAAGAAATCTATGACTTAATAATCCTTAACTAATGGATAACAACATAATTAAAAAGTAATATCAGAAATAAATAAATAAGATATAGTAAAATAAGGTTCATTAAATCCTATATACTAGTAATATGATGAAAGAGCAACTGAAGAATTACTTCGTGATACTTCTAATAAAAATGAAACGAACTTTAATACTGGTCAGTCAAAAATGAAGTAAAAGATTCTCCCGAAAAATCAAGAAATAATTTAGAAAATGATGAAAAAAAAGAAATTTAAACTTAAAGAGATAAACCTGTGGCTAATTCAGCATAAGTGTATCCTGTCAAAATTAGTAGTAATAGTAATCATAATGTTGAAGACAATTTTGAAAATCATGCTAATAATTAAGGTGGGACCCCGATATCCACTAATAAGAGAAATGATAATAAATCTAATATAGACACTAAACTACCTCCAACTTTAGTTGTAGATGACAAATAGTACAACCCTTCAAATGTTTAAAGTCAATAGTCAATATCACCTAATAAAATAATTGTCCTCGAAGTTCTGAAGGGACTATGATGAATGGTTAATAAGAAGAATAAAGGAATCTAAGAAAAAGGTAATTAATTTTTTAATAATTAATACACATATGCTTAATTTAATTTATTTTGATTATTAGAAAAAAAAAATCAAAAAGAGTCAGAAGAAAAGGTCTTTTCGATGACGACGATGAGTAAAAATTAAATTTTATAAAATATAAAATTTGTCTATAATTATGTATAATATTTATATTTTTAATATAGTGAAATCCAAAAATCGAAATTTCCAAAAATAGAAAAATCATCGACAATAATATTTACTAAACTTTCGTAACGATTATTACTGTGTATGCTTTATTTGGTGATGACATAAGAGTTATGACTACAACCAAATCAGCAGATATAGTATTTGATGTGATAACTGTACTAATAAAAATAATATTATTTAATTTTATTAATAAAATGTTAAGTACGATTTAGTTATTATTAAAAATAATATCTAGATTTTTTGTCTCTTTGTATTTGCAGTGGAGATTGTAATGAGTATGCTAAGTAAGCCGGGATATACTTGGAGCTTTTTCTTTTGGCTTGATATTATTTCCACTATATCTCTTATCATAGATATACAATTAATATCCAATGAAATATTTTATGGGGGTGGAGATTCATCTTCTTCTGTTGATGCATCTTAATTTGCTTAAGCTGGTAAGGCAAGTAGAGTAGGAACAAAGTAATTTTTTAAAGATTAAATAAAAAAATATAAAAGTTAATTTTATTCATTTTTTCATTTAAATAGAGCAGGAAGAGTTGTTAGGTTAGTGAGACTTATTCGTATAGTTAAGCTGTATAAGCTTTCATAGGAATAAGTAGAAATATAAAACCAATAGTAATAAAGGATTCTTTAGTAAAGATAAAAAAAAAGTAAATTCATCCCAATAGACAAGCTAGAGCAGCGTAAATATCATTTTCTTTTTTAATAATAAAATATTAATTCAGACACAATATAATTTTTTATATCAATAGAGTTATTGGAGGTGATAACCCTTCTGTTCCTTCTAATTTACAACCAAATTAAAACATATAAAATATTCAAAGCATGGGAGTTAACGGTTCTAAAAGAGGATCTATTCAATCACCCAATACAAAAAGAATCTATACTTTAAAAGGACAAACCTCCTGAATCTTTTACTAAAGAAAGTAGAGTAAGTAAAAGGTAAGAAACAAATTTATAAATTTATTATTTTTTTATTAATTGAGTATTCATATCTGTTTATATCAAATTATAGGTTATCAGATCTTACCACTAAAAGAGTTATCATCATTGTGCTTCTTTTATTATTTATTATGCCTTTGTTCTCTGCCGATTATTTCTACGATAGACCTAGTAGCATTGATTTTGCAACCGAACAGTTTAGATATTTAGCATAATAAAAAACCACATAGAAAGATCTTGAAAACTTATTTAATGACATTGTTTCAGTGCACAAAAAAAGGACGGAGGAGTTTTATCTCCTTTAGCGTAAGAAAATATCAATATAAAATTAATTAATTATATAAATCCAATTTCAAGTCTCTTTGCTACTCCTTTTTCTTTCATAAAATCTTATGAAATGGATGATTTAAACGAACTTAGATTTGAAGATTAGGACAAAGCTTAGTATGAATTAAGTTTAACTAAGTTTGAATAAAACCATACTGCAGCTGACTTTACCACTATTTCTTATGATACTGAAGTGGCTAATTTAAAATCCAAAAAGAAGTTTACATTACTGGAATGTTGACAACCAGGTAAGACTTAATTTTATTTTAAATTCTCATATAATTTTATGAACTACCTTATACTAGTATTTCATCAATTTATAAAAATAGGTCTACTAATATCATTTCAGCAGGGTTAAGTTTCGGAAGAACCATATTTGTATGCATAGTTCTTACTTGTGGGGCATTATATTTTTCCAAAGATGGTAAATTTCTTACATAATTAATTATTTTATTCTTTCTTATTGAACTTCATGCTTTTTATAGCAACCGATCTGGCATTAAGACCATTGGAAAGATTAATTGATAAAGTTAATAAAATAGCCAAAAATCCTATTTCTGCAAAAGATTAATAACTTGTTAAAGGAGAGAATGCAGAAGCCTAGTTGGAAACAATTATTATAGAAAATGCTATTGTGAAGATTGGAGTATTATTAGCACTTGGATTCGGAGATGCAGGTTCAGAAATTATTGGTTCTAACATGTAAAAGTCAGGAGATGTTGATCCTATGATTCCAGGAGCTAAAAAATGTGCTATCTACGGTTTCTGTGATATTCGTAATTTCACTGATGCTACCGAAGTCCTTTAAGAAGATGTTATGCTTTTTGTAAATAATATTGGAGAGGTAGTACATACAATGACTGACAGATTTTAAGTAAATATTTAAGCTCCATTAATACGATAACTTTTATTTTCATATTTCATTAATTTTTTTATTTAAACAAAGGGAGCTGCCAATAAAAATATTGGAGATGCTTTTTTGCTGGTATGGAAAATAGGAATTGATAAATATAATATTAAAGATAATAATGAAATCGTTTTTCACGATAAACCATATATTTCAAAGCTTTGTGATATGGCTTTAATTAGTTTTATGAAAATATAAGTGAAATTAAATAGAGAACCTAAAATATTGGCCTACAGAGAAGATACAAGATTAACCAATAGAATGAAAAATTATAAAGTAAGAATGGGTTATGGTTTACATATAGGTAAACAAATATATTATTTTTAAGGATTTACAAATTAATGTATAATTTTTTAATTAAAGGTTGGGGAATTGAAGGGGCCATAGGAAGTGAATATAAAATTGATGCTTCTTATCTTTCTCCTAATGTAAATATGGCAGCCAGACTTGAAGCCGCCACTAAATAATTTGGAACAGCTATTCTTATCTCGTCTGCTCTCCAGTAATAATTTACCCCAGAAATGAAGAAAATTACCAGATACATAGATTGTGTAACTGTCAAAGGTTCTAATTAACCTATAGGACTCTACACAGTTGACATGTAATTAGAAAATCTTGAGCCTTCTAAAGACCCTGAAGTTGCCTATCCCGGACTCAGTAAACACGATAAATAATAACTTTCAAGCTAAAAAAAAATGGAAATTTAAATCTTTTTGGATAAACCGGAGGAATGGGAGTGGAATGTAGATGAATTTTTTAAAATAACAAAGATTTAAAAATGGCTCTATAAAATAGAGATGTTGCATTCCATGACTTATTTTCTTAAGGGTTTTAGTAATATTTAATGGGAAATTGGGGCTAAGCTAAAGCTGTATTTACTGAATGCAAAAAAACTCATCCAGGTAATTTTTTTTTATAAATATTTTGCTTATTTACCTAAATATAAAATTTTTAGATGATGGTCCTATGATGAGTTTATTGGGTGTTATGGAAGAATTAAATTTCTAAGCCCCTTCTGACTGGGCAGGATATAGAGTACTTACAGAAAATGAAATCAAAATTTATATTTATCTATCCTATATTTATTAATATATAAATTAATAAAATTTAAAATATTTAGTATTTTTATCTAATTTTAAATACTTAATATATATATATGGAAATTTTCTATCATTTATAAGTTAAATGGAAAAATAGTTGTGAAAAATAATTTTTTTAATACAAAATACAATTTTATATTGTTTTATATTTATTAATACCTGCATAAGCAATCTCTGATAATCGGATCTGTTGTTTATATGAACAACACTTACTTATTCCATACACTAATTTTAAAAAATTATCAAAATCCATTAATTTATAATAAATAACAAAATACTCATAATTAATATTTATATAATATTATAAAATAATATTCAAACTTTAAACGAAAGAGAAAAAAAAATTTTTTTTGAGTATAAGAATTTAATCAATTTAAAAAAAATGCAAAAAATAATGGACTAAGATATAACCATAGGGTTTGAAGAAAAAAACAAAAATATTGCCAGACCCAAAGATTTAATAAAAGAACACAGATAACCACAATGGAATCCATATGTTAATAATGAAGGAACTATTTGTGGTAAGAGAAATATATTATTTAATTAAAATAAATACTTTTAAATAAATAAAAGTTAAATACTTAAGGATATTGGTTACAATCCTTATCATTGTGCCAGGATTATTAATTTTATCTAATTTTATTTTCAATTTATTTGTTTTATTGCAAAGGAAACTAGTTTCTCAAAAATAATATTATAATTAAGATGACAAAATATAAAAAAAAAATTATTAATCCAGCAAATAATCATCTGCAAATAAATAATTATTTATGAATAAATTAATAATATGCATTATATTGTATTTTTAAAGCTATTGGAGGAAAAGGATTCTTAGTTATTGCAGGAGATACAAGATTATCCAATGGATTTAGTATTGTATCAAGAAATACTTCTAAAATATCAAAATTGACAAAAGATGTATTTTTGGCAACTAGTGGAATGTAAAATTAATAAGTTATCAATATGAGATTAATAAAAAATATTATGTGATTTAGGTATGCTGATTTCTCTGCCTTATGTAAAAATTTATAAGCCAGACTTAAAATGTATGAATTTGATAGTGGAAAGGCTCCTTCTACTAAAAGTTGTGCTTGCTTGCTATCTAGAACACTTTATTCTAAGAGATTTTTCCCCTTTTATACTTTCAATGCTTTATGTGGATTTGATGAGAATGGTGTTGGATAAACTTATGGATATGATGCTGTTGGATCATATGATGTCAAAAGTATTTCTTTAAAATAAATATGATTTTATTTTTAACTTTTTTATTTAAAATATAAAGATTACGTAGTTTTGGGATCTGCTTCTTAGATGATTGTTCCTATCATAGATTGCTAAATTGAAGGTATTTTATATAAATAGCCTTATTTTTTACAAATCCATTCAATTATTTTCTATTATAATTTTTAAGGATATAATAAGGAAAAATAAACTTTCAACAAAGACAACAAAGAAGAAGTAATTAAATTGATTATAGATGTTTTTAACTCAGCAAGTGAAAGAGATGTTTATACTGGTAATACAATTTAATTTATTTATATTTTTGTTGTAATCAAAATTCTTACTTTGTACTTTTTTTATTAGGGGATGCTTTAGAAATATATGTTCTTGAACCTGGTAAAGAGCCTGTAAAATAAGAAGTTAAATTAAGATAAGATTGATAAAGTTAAATTATAATTTTTAGATATCTATTAACTTGAAATATTATAAATTTTTTTATTAATTACTTTGCTTCTCATAAATATATTTTAATAAAAATAGTTTAGTTAATTTTTATATATATTATTCTCCTTTTTATTCATTAATTAAAAATGTCATTTCTTCATATAAATTCAATTTTTAATATTATATTAAGTAATAAAATTTACTAATGTTTACCAATTTTTTTTCATCAAAATAATAGAAGCTATTAATCTTATACTATCTTAAATAAATATATATTATAATTTATTTCAAGCATATTGAAAGTGGTGTTTACTTACTACATATTGCTTAATAAATTTAATAAAGAAGAATTAAAACAAAATATTATTTTTATTAAAAATCACATAGAAGAATATTATAAAAATTAATAAAAAAATAAATTACGATGTCTTGGCTATCATTATGTTGTTCTTAATCTGAAGTAAGTGAACAACTTGAAAAACATTAAATGATTGACAAATATATTTTACTTAATAAATTAGAAGTATCTGGATAAGTCACAACTTGGTGAATAAAAAATAAAAATTATTTTAATAATCTTTAATTACAATTAATATAATACTAGGCAAGCATATGATTCAGAAAATGATTAATTTGTTAATTTCTAAAAAATATCATCGGTTTCTAAAAAGCATTTAAAGGTGATGAAATCTATAAAGAAATTTAATAATGAAAATATAATAAAATTAGAAAATTGTTTTTAGCATGGTAGGAAGTATTGCCTAGTAACTGAAAGTGTAGGTATAATATTATTTATTGAATTATTTTAGTTGACTATATTAAATTATTTCCAAACAAAAAATATAGGTAATAAAACATTATAAAATATTATGAATTAGAAAAAGCAATTACCTGAATAATAAGCTCTATTTATTCTAAAGTAAATTATGAATGGGATATATGATTTTCATAGGTATTTATATATAATTTGTAAAATAATTAGTTTACCTCAATTATTCTTACATTTATCAGAGTAGGCTATTGCTTAAAAGAGCTACATATGGAAGATATATACATAACAGATCAAAATGTTATTAAATTAGGAGCCAAACTTCCAGTTGATTTTAGTTCAGAAAACTAAACTAATTTAAAATTTACCTAAGGGTATAGTAGTGGACCAATTACGAGAGCTCCTGAAATTTAGTTAAAACATCTCCAACTACTAGATAATAAGAATATATATCCTTAGAATAGTAGTTATTACCAAATAAAAGTAATTATAAATATATATGCATAAAGTAATTACAAAAGTAAAGTATTTTTTTAAAATATAGAATCATATTAATAAATTTCAGCATCTACTGAATCCAATACTTTATGTTTAACTGACTAGTTTGCCATGTTCAGATATTCTCAAAATTAATAGAATTCATATACACCAACAAATTATATTTAAGAATAAAGTTGTGAAAGTGAATTTAAAATTCAAGAAAGTGATTACTCCAAAGGGGAGTAAAAATTACTAAGCAATGGAGAGGAAATAAATTAATAATATTTAACAACAGAATAAGATTAAAACCATAAATAAATAGAAAAAACAAAAAATTTGATATGGGAAAATACAGTATAATATAAAATTAATAGGTTAATGATTTAGATAAATTAAAGGCAGATGTATGGATAATAGCTGTTTTATATTATAAAATGATAACAGGTAGATACCCTTTCACAGGGTAACTCATTTTTTTAATTTTATTATTTCCTCTCATATTGTAAATAATTAATAAAAAATTGCCAGGTTCATTACATAAAAAATCCTTGAAGATATAAAATCGAAAACTGCAGAAAATATTTTCATTAAAAAGAAATGAGTTAAATTAGCAGAGAATCTTAAGAATTTTTAATACGAATTTTGATAAAAGGAAAAATTTATAAAGATAGACCTACCTGGAGTGAAATTTATAATATGGATTTATTTAAAAGAGACTAGTAACTTTTGAACTTTCCATTTTTCTAGTTTAGGTCTAATCTTAATGATATAGATTATAACATAAAATAAAATAGAGAAAAATTTAATTTCTATTCTTCGTTTACCGAATTTGATAACAAGTTTCAAAAGGGATCGCAATCAACCCTGAAAAATATTCTTCCCAGTCCATATCAAAAGCATCGCACATATATATTGGAAGCTATAGAGGATAAATAACTTAATATCGCTGAAAGATAAATTATTGATGCCGTATTATAAAAATACATAGTAAAATACTTTAATTATATATTGGTTATTCTTTTCTCATACAATAAAATATTAGGACTACAGAAATAAAATTTATCATTTGTATCGTACGAAATAGTAACTAGAATAGTTATAAAGAGGATTTGAACATGAATTTTAAATTGCTTAGTTTTTGCTTTCCAAAATGATATATATTAACTATAGCTCATATATCCATTAACTAAAATCTGGGAATAATATCTTTAGGGCAGCCGAAAATATTTTTACATAAATACTAGAACTAAAACAGTTTAAGAATTATGTTAATTTAGTTAGTCTAGAAAATAAATTTTCTGAGACTTTAATATAAAAAGATAAATAAATTGTTAAAGCTATATTTGGATCTGATAAAGATGATAATATTTTGACTAAAATTAATGAAATACAACAAAAATAATATTAAAATCATACAGAACAAACCGATCATTTAAATGATTTGCAACAGTAATTAGATGATTTAAAACCTTTAATTATTAATTTTGCAGACTCTGCTTTGGAAAGCGGATTCGTTTACTATTATAAAACATTTTTGAGGGCTTTTCATTCAAAACTTTTATTATAAAGTTATAATTAAACTAATTCAGCTGAAATATTCAAAGTTTTAAATTTGGCTGTCAGTTTGGAATATGCAGCTCAAGAATACTAATTAAACTTTCACACTCAAGATTTTAATCATAGAGACTCCACAATAGAAATATAAAATTCCTAAAGATTTTCGAGTTCAAATTTATTAATGTGAAATATGTATTAAGCAAATAATTCATATTTTTTTTTTTTTATCTATTTAAAATATAATTAGTATATATTATTAATATTTAATTTGTATTTATATATATAAAATAAAAAAAATGTATGTTTGTACTTAATAATAAATGAATATTTATATATAATTGTAATATTATTTTTTATTATGTGTTTTTAAGATTTTAGTAATATTCAGAGTGATTGACTTACTCAATTACTGACAGCTATCTAAACTTTAGAGTATGCAAGTTTATGTCAAAATTATAAATTTGTTTTTTATTAATTTAATTAAGGTAGGGGAAAAGCAAAAGCAAAACTACAATATTTTTAAAGAAAATAAAATAATATTCAACTAAATATATATTAAAAAAAATAAAAATATTTAAAAAAATAAGCATTTTAGAAAATGAGAGAAATTAACTTCAACAGAAAGAAAGTCAATCTAAACTAGAGAAGAAGAGTTATAAGCAAAGAAAGAAAATAAAATCAATTAAGAAGTCAAAGCATTAAAGCTGAAAAAATCTAATAATAATCACAATTAGAAGGTAAAATAAAAGATGAAGAACCTCTTGACAAAAAAGGAAGAAGAGAATTAAAAAATTATAAAAAAAGATTGAAAAGAAATAAAAAAAATAATAATTAAAAGATGAAAGGAAGCTAAAATGGATATGGAAGAATGAAATTAAATTATTTCATTGCATCATTATTTAAAATAAATATAAATAATGTCTTTTTATAAAAATACATAATTTTAGTTATAATTATTAACAATTAATATATATAAATGCTATTTATTATAGGGTTGTTTAAATATTTTTAAAATGTTTTATCCAAAAAAAACCTCATTTTTTCATATTTATTGATTAAAAAAGCACATATAAGCAAATTTTTTTATTGTAAAATTTGCGAATAAATATATTAATAACTAAATATTTTATTATTATAATAAATATTAAATAGAATTAAATTTTTATAATAATTTAAATATGTAGAATTTTATATTTATTGGATTTTATATATTCCTAGAAATGTCTTTTCAACATTTATATCGCTTTTTGATATTTTGCACATATATTATTTGCTTAATTATTAAAATAATTATATTTAAGTAAGTAAAAAATAAAATACTAACTTATTATTGTACAATAAAAATTCTTCAAAATGAATATGTTTAAGAGTGTTCAATAAATTGGAAAATTTAGCTTATAAAATTTAACTTTAAAAAATAAATTCTTTTATGCTCCTAATAAAGTATTTAAAAGAGATGAAAAGTCTGGATATTTTTTAGATCCCAATGATGTCGCGAGAAGAATGATTAAATTGATCAGTTTAGTAAATATTCAAAAAATATATTTAAAATAGAAATTACTTAAGATTTGATTAGGAATGAAATTATAAAAATATAATTATAATTATATAACTATTTTGGCGAAATTTAATAAAATACTTATCACAGAAATAGTTAAAAATATTATTCAAAATCCATTTTCTTAATCATTTATTTATAATATAATATTTCTAATGGATTATAGTATTTATTTGATATCGAAAGAAATATAATTTTACAATGCAAATAATAATATATATTATTTCAAAAGATTTAATTTGATTTTACCTTAAATATCTATTTTTATTTTAATTAGCATGATACCATAAAAAACCCCAGTATGATAAATATGAATACTACATGGGAAGAAATGGGAGTTGATGATTTATCTAAAGTAGAAATTTTATTAGAAGCTGAACAAGAATTTTGGCTCGAATTTGCTGATGAAGATGCTGAAAGATTCAGAAATGTTTCAGATGTTGTTGAATATGTAGCTAGATCTTTCTATGCCCAATGAAAATAAATATATTTGGAAAAATTAATTTAGTTAATTATTTTATAATAACTATTATAATTAAGAATAATCTAAAAATTTTAAGACTTTCTTGATTATATTTGTATGAAACCCTAAAATAGAAAATAAAATTGTGAATACGAATTAATCAAATTAGAGATAAGATAATTTAAAAATCTGTTGGTTACACTCTAAAATAGATTTTCAATATATTAGATTCTTTATATTTTTATAATTTTTATAAAAATAAGATGTTTAAAAAAAAAAAAAATATACGAATTGTTATAAAAAATAAAATTAAAATTATAAATATTTTTGAACTAAAAATTAAGAATATTTTATATGTATATTTTTATAAAAATGTAGATTTTCATTATTATTATCATTTGAATGAAATGTAAAGAAGTAGTGAAGAAAATAAATATTATATGGACATTATATTAAAAAACTTTATTTTAATTATTATTATTATGTTAATTACAGGTATTAATTCCTGTTGGCTATTAAACATGTAAATCTTAAGGCTAATTTAATATTAAAGAATACTGAATATACGTAAAAAGTAAAAAATCGATACAAATTAAACACTTTATAAAAATGTCTTAAGCTTTAGTCTGGGAATTAATTAAAAACAACAACGCTTTCAGAGTTGTTAAAAACGGATAAAAATGGACTTCTGATGTTTACTCTAACACTGGAAGATAAACCTACTCTGGATTAGGTACTTATAGTTTAAGTTTGAAAAATTGGCATTGTATAATTTAATAATCAGGCTAATATTTAATGAGAGTATCGAATTAGAAAAGACATTTATGACAATAGTCACAAAGAATTACATATATATTCGCGATCATTATATATTATTAAAACATATTATTTAATGGATGCATAATGTAACCAATTTTTTAGGATTCATCTAAAACCAAGCCGTTGGAGTCTCTTGTGGAGATAAAGCTGGATCTTTCAGAGTTAAAAGCCAAAAAAAAGTCAGATTCCCCAAAAAATCTTACGCTGAAAACAAAAACGACAATAAATAATCCAAAACTAACTTCTACGAAGAAAACCTCGCTGTTAAAGGAGTCCACACCGTTAGCAAAGTAAAAATTGGAAAATAATAAAAAAAAATTTTCCTCATAATTAGATGGAGAGACAAAAATAGTTTTAAACTAATAAAAAATAAAACCATTTTAGATAGAAAATAATAAAATGAGAAAGAAATAATTTAAAAAAAAACCAGATTTTTAGGTTTTATATAAATTTTCAACCTATCATGAAAAAATGAACGAATAAATAAAAAATCAATAATATATAAACATATATTGACCTTATTTTATACATATAGATCATCAGAAAGAAATACGTCAACAGACCTGGATTAGTTAAATAAGCTTTGAGAAAATTAGTTCACGTTAACAGAGCTGGATTAAGAAAATAAACCAACGACAAAAAAGAATAAAAAGAAAAAAAAATTGAAAAATATGAATAACCCCTTGTATTCTTTTATAATAGATAAATAACTCAAACTTAAATTAAAAAACTTATTATTTAAAACTGCTTCGCTATATTCATAATTAATGTATCGTTTCATGTTTAAGTTTATTCATTGTTCTATTTAAATCAAAAAATCTTTTAATTTATAAAATCATATATATTTATTATTTATATATTCTATATTATAACAATTAATAAATAACCAAATTTATATAAAACAAACACATTTCTTTAGTTTTTTTGAGTACAAATGAAATTAAATATAATTATTATATAATCTGTGCTAGTTATTTTTAACATTTATAAGTAGTATAAAAATATATATTTATATAAATTTATATCTCAAAAATGCTCAGTCACGTATGGCTTATTTTCTACATCCAAGGTCCTGCAAATATTTCTGGAATTTGCGGAATATATTTTTTACCCATACATTTTGCCCTTTTTTCTGAATTTGGCTCAATCATACATTCATATAGTTTATCAATTTCACTTTATTCTTAATAAACACCAGAATAAAAATTATTCAAATATTTATTATAAACATTTAAATCAGATCTATAAAAAAAAAAAAAATTAAACAATTAATAAATAATAATAATAATTATTCTGAATAAAAGTAAAAAATGAAAACTAATTTACCCAATTTATTCTCTTAGATTTTACAAACTAGCTGGATCCCAAGTATTTTTTAAGTCATATTCTGTCACGTAATCATATGATCTCTCCCACATAAGTTAAACATTAGGATCTACAATCTAGTTCCAATAGTTTAAATCAAGTCTGTAAGTATGAACATTCAAAATTTAAAATGTTTCAGAGTCTATGTCATATACTCTGAATTCGGGATTTCTATAATCAAAAGTAGTGACAGAAGCTATAATAAAAATAGAAAAATTATAAGTATGAATAAATGAAAAATGCAGAACAAGAGAAAACATTAATTTGAAAATTACGTGATATCCAATTGATGCTTATCGGTTCTCCATTTTGCGAATAATACAACTCAAATTAGTCGAAGTGAGTATGACTCGTGAAAATACCTCTAATAGTATATGAATATCTGTCCACTATAGCCTCAAATATTTTGGCCCATGTTACATAACATCCATCCCCAGAAGGAATATGAGCTATTATATATACCGCTTAGTCTTTAGCTTCTGATTACTATAAGCTGTTTTATAATAATTCAAGTTGGTGTCCAGGATCATTTGGATTTCTCATATTTACCCAATTATTCAAGTAGCAAGACTAGGTATTCATAGCAATGATTTTTAGCTTTCCATCATAAATTTCAGATTCGTAAAATCCTTTCTTTTCTCTAAACATTTATGCAGCTTCAGCCCCTATCCAAGACTCCCAAGAGTTGGATAAAATTTAATTAAATTAATCCTCTCTTTCTCCTTCAAAATCGTAAATATCTTAAGGATACGACTCATGATTACCATTCTAAAAATTAATTAGAAAATAAAAATTATAAGGTTTTGATTTAAAAAAAAATTTTTTTAATATATTAAGTTTAATTTACTGTTGGAAAAAATTTAATATCGGGTAATATTTTTTTAAGTATCTCTGATTGTTAAACTGTATTTTCCAAATTTTAGTCAAAGGATTAGTCCCAAACACTTTTAGATTATATAAAAAATTAATTTAATTTAGAATAAAATATTGATATTCTTACTTATGGCTTGTGTTATCTCCAGTCCATAAGCCTAAAATAATTAAATTAAGCATGTAAATTAGTATAATTTTAAAAATCTAAGAAAAATTTACCAAAAGATATATTGGGCACATATTATTTGACATAGTTGACTAACTATTCAAATGTTCTTGTTGGAAGATCACAGTTTGAAATGGTCCCCCAATATTGTGGCTTGTCTTTTTCATCTTTAATTTCCCCAGCTCCAGGCTGATTAAAAATAGAATAAGTATTATGATTAGCAATATGTTTCTAAATATTAGAATAATTCTTAAATAATATTATTCTTTTTAAGTACTCTACAGCAGTTGGTATCTTCACATTTTGATGTATAATCTTGACTATAATGTTCATCAGTATGAACATCGGATATTAAAAGCATTTTTAAAGGATTATTTCCTTTGGGGACTAGTTTTTCTTTATTCGGCTTGTCTTGAACAATTTACTTAATTTTTTCATCAATGTCTACTCTTTCATATACTGGCTTACAGAGTTTCAAAAACGGACACAATACATTGGGGTCAGTGTAATGTTACCACAAACTTTTAGTGATATAGGGCGTGTATTATGTAACAGATCCTTTGCATATCTTTAGTTTTAATAGAATTAAAGTAAAAAGTTAGAATAATATTTAAAATTGTACTCTAATTAATTAATTTATGAGAATTTAGTATTTAAAACTTAACTACCTTTTCTGGAGCTATATTAAAATGAATGCAAACTTATGTAGCAAAGTCAATGATTTTTTCTTCAACTTATTCTCCGAGATCTACTTTTTTGTTTACCTATTTAATAGCGACTTTGCATGCTATACATTTAGCTGTTGATGGTTCATTATAATGACCATTTTAGTTTTCATTATTTTCTTATATTAGTTTCTTTAAATGAGAAAAAAGCAAAGATAACATGTTTTCATTACTACCTTAGGCAGCTATTATTTCTCTAAATTTTCAAGAAAATTCAAGGGATCACTCAGCGAATCCATGATTTCTGTTTAATTCGTCTCTTAACTTTAAAATGATTAACCAAAACTTAGTACAGCAATAATCAATAATATAACTTGTAATTTCATTTTCTTTTTTTTTCTATTTTATTTTGTATTTATTTTTTTAAATTGTAATCTTTTATCATTATATTTAAAAAAGTGATAAATATTGCGTATAAACAAATCAAACTCTAATACATCTAATGAATTATCAATCATACTAATTATATATTTTCTAAGCATACCCATAATTTCTAATTTTCAAAAATTTTTATAATTCTATAATAATATTCAAAAGTGTATTGTATTAATAATTGTAAGTTGTATATCTTTATTTGATCCGTTATATTTTTAATATCATTATTCTTTTAAATTGTCTTAAAATTTTAAAATAATTTTTAGATAATAGCATATTATTAATTTCTCATTATTTATTTAAATTAAAATAAATCATTCTGATAAATTATAATCCATTAATACATTATATTAAGTGAAAATAAAAAATGTAATAATATTTGCAATAATTTTAAATACAAGATAAATAGTACTTCTCATATTTCATTGTAAATTATATATTTTTTTAATTCATAACACAGAACTATCATTTTATAATTAAATAGAGAAATGAAATATAAATATATCTGCAAGAAAATAACAAGATCTAATAATTATTTGAAATTAAATTTGTAGAAAATCTAATAAAAGTTTAAGTTATTCTACTAGATGACCTTTAAAATAAAAATAATAATATAAACTAAAGCTTTTACATTAATGGAAAAAGTTATTATCCTTTTTGCTTTTTAGTTGTTAGTGAAAAATATGAGTGGGAGATTTTTTTTATTAGTTGTAACAAATAATAGAGTATATAAATTGATTTTAAGAAGTAGTTTTGCACAATTTTCTCATCATCTTCGTAGTAAACTGAAAAAAAAATTTGTCAAACTAAAGTTATTATGCACTAGGAGAACTATATTTTGAAAAAAATGTAATACTAAACTATTTATTTGTAATTTATATAATTTTACATTTATTGTTTCTAGAGTCCAAAATCAAAAAATGTTATTATAAGTTTAGGATAAGGAGTTATATCATCCCAATCATAAGACATGACCTCTAAATCAGTTTACATTTAAATTGGATATTAAAAATATCTGCATATATTTTAATTTATAAATAAAAATTAGGTAAATAACTATATTTACACAAATAAGCTATATATAAAATTATAAAATATTTAATAAGAATATAGTCTTAGAATAATAAAGTGCCAACTTATAAAATATATATCCTTATAATTATGAGTCATTAGAAATATTAGATTCTGCTTTTCTTAATTACGGATTTTTCACTGAGAATGTAAATAATGATTTTATATTCAATTTCATATATCTATTGTATTATAAAGTAATTTTAATTTTACTTAATATCAGGAGTTATAAAAAAAAGAATAATATTTCACTTTAATAAATTTACAAGTAAGAAAGAGTTAAGAATATCAAATTTAATCTTCATTGAATTAGTTGAATAATGTATCTGGATCCTTTTAATATTTAATATCTTCACTCCTCATTTTATAAGATCCTAAATCAAATATATAATAATAAGACTAAAAGATATCCTTTAGCACTTATTTATCTGGTCCCATATATATAGAAAATTTGCAATAAAATACTATATCACTAAACCTAATTTCTGCAAAAGAATTATTAGTGTATTCAGAAAGCTCAATTATCAGCGTTTAATTAAAACCTACAATTAATAAGCTAAATGATAAAATATAAAATAATAATGGAAAAAATACTTCTCTTCAACTGATTTAAATAGCTGATTAGCTTTAAATATCATCTACTTTTAACTTAGGATACATAAGTTAAAATAATCTATATATAATAGAGAAGGGTAACGATAAAATATCAATCGTCCATTCTTATGATCGAGCTAAGTAACAATATATTTTATCTGTTTTTATAATTAGTCTGTAATATTAAATTTATTATACAAAAGATATGGGGATAATGGGATAACTATTTAAGAATTATTAGTTTTAGGCAAATAAAATTAAAAATGCATCATAAGAACCTAAGATAATAGTCTCGTAGTAGGGGAACTTTACAAATAAAAGTTACAAAACTCTTTTGAGCAACTGTACTAAAATATATACTTCCAATTGGAAAAGGGATAAGTTTATTTACAAGATTCCAAATAAAATATTTAGTTTTTTGGTCTAAAAAAAATATCTTCTTTTAAATATGAATTAGACATGTATAGTAATAACTTAATAGGCTATAACTATATAAATTAACTTTAATAAAACATATTTGGTTCAAATAAATAATAGTTAGGTATAAACTAATAACTTTACTAAATATCAGAAATATTAAATGATGGAGATATATTTTATGTAGAATCTGTATAAATAAAAAATGACATATATTATATCTATATGGTATCTTCTTAATATGAATATTGCACCTATTTAATTTAAATTTAGTGCATAGAAGATATTAAATAATAAAATTAGTTGAATATCCATTTTAAAAATATTTCAAATGAGTAAGACTTTTAACATATAGAAAAAAATGAAGAAACTTTATATTATAGTAAAAATTAATATTTGACTCCAAGTCAAGTTAAATTAGATTTAGGAATATAAATAACTCCAACCAAATTAATACTAAAATTAGTTAATTCTTAATAAAAAATAAATAAAATTTAAGAAATAACATTTGGCCATGTTTATTAATTCGAAGATTTCAACATTAATATAGCTACATTTTTAGATGGATGGATATTATTTGGAATACATGATCAATTACACCTTTGGAAAATTGACTTAGAATACATTATTAGATCCAAACAAATAAATAATAAGGTAGATATATTAATATAAGAGTAGTTTATACACAAATTAGATTTCTAAATTAAATCTATTTACACCTTAAATGACTATTCTTTTATTGGATGTACATTTTTTGATAATTCTTAATTAGAAATTTTTTTAGTTGACTTTAAAGGATAATAATTACTATCTAGCCATTAGGTACTTTATTATTATTATATATTTATGATTTATTAAAGAGAAATATTATTATTATTTGTCAGATAAAAATTAATGGACATGTTTAATCAATAAATAAATAAGATTTACAAGTAAATCTATTAGATTAGAAACTAACTTACTTTACAACTAGTGAAGGAGAAACACATCTTATAATGATAGTTAATGATTAAATTGAAAATGAATTAAGAGTGAATTAAATTCAAGTTTAATCACAGTTATTAAACTTTTTAAATATAACAAATGAAGACTCAAACTAAAAAATTAAAAAGCAAGCGCTGTAAAGGGGATTTTTTAATTTTTTATAAAACTCAGACAATTAATTATTTTTTTGTATTAACACTTTGATATTCCTACATCTTACATTGTTTCTATACCACATGGATAAATTTTTTAGAATAATGGTAGACATTAAAATATATTGGAGTAGCTAAAAATAAAGGTTTAAAAAATGGAAAACATGTATTTTTATGCAAATTAAAATGAAAGCGCATAGTAAAAATAATAAAGATAATAATTACTTTTTAAAATGGTTAAATCATAAAACTAGCAAATAACAATATTATAAATAGAAAAAGGAATTGATTAATTTATAAATTCCAATATAATTAAATTATAAATGAATTAAGATACAAGTGGGAACTTAAAAGATTCAGGATTGAGTCAGAATTAAAGTTATATTTAAAGTGGAAATTTTTTATAATCTCTTTAAAGAATAGAGATAAATTATAAAGTTATTTAATTTTTAGTATTAAATGATGATATAAACTATAAACTGCAAAATCCTTAAAATTTAAAAGTCATAATTATGATGTAATCATAAAATAATAAAATTAAATTGCTTCATTTTTATGACAAAGAACTTTAACTCATATAATCTTATTAAATACCATACGAATATGAATGCATGTTTCTATGCTAATAATTAGGATTATTGGGAATATATTAATAAAAATCTTAATTTTACAATAATAAAATTGATGACCTCGAAACTTTAGATATAGAACCTTTCAAATATACAAAAATAGCATTTATAAATTATTATAAGGTTCAAAATTTGAAAAACAGCTTTAAGGCATAATAAAAATTCTAAAAAACCCAAATTAAAATAATTAAATCCTATTAAAATCAAATAGATTTAACTTAAAATAATGATGAGATTATTGTTGAATATTTATTTTAAATAGATAACTTGTGTGAAAAAATTACTTATCTAAAAAATAATATTATATCTTGCATAGCAGACAAAAATACTATTATGTATTTTTATTTAGATATATAAGAAAATTTAAAACATAATTCTAGTATTTATATTCTGGAGTAATTTGGATTTAAAAATGAAGCTTTTGAAGAATTTAAAAGCTAAATTCCTCCCTATGAACTAGATACTGTTGGATTCATGGAGGAGCTGAAGATAAACTGTGAAATTGTAGATTTCATATTTTTAAATACTAAATAAGATAATAGAAAATAAAACATTTTTTGGAGTGATTTAGTAATTATAACTGATAATAATGAAATAATATGGCAATAAATCAGATTCAGCTAAGAAGAAGGATTTTAATTTTCGCAACTTGCTTCTCTAGTATAATTTTCTACAGTTTTTTATATTTTATTTAATTTATTTAAATCTTAAAAAAATAAAGACTTTTGATGAATAAATTGATAAGATATTGTAGGTTGATGAACATTTATAAACGGTGTATTTGCTTTAAAATAAAAGAGAATTGTTTAAAATACAGTTAATATTAATAAATAAAGGTGACAATGTTAGATACGAATTACTAATGAGAAATATATATTCTAGTAATGTAGAAATTATATCTCTCATCAATGCAGAAAATATATTACAGGCATAAAAGTCTTCATTATTAAATGGATGCAAGCTGTAGCAGTAATAGTAAATTATTATTTATTATTATTATCTATAATTTAAACTAAAATATATATTATTAGACTGTAATCGCTACTAGTTAATAAAGCTGGAGTAGTTTAAATATCTTAATTAGAAGATTATAATAACTAAAATTTTCATACTTTTATTTGAATAAATTTAGCAAATATTAAAATTATGTAATGTTTATTAATTTAATGTTTTTATATTTCAAAATCTAGAATCAAATAATTTTAATTATTACATTACATTCAAACAATATTATTCCGATTAAAACTATAACAAAAAAACATTATCTACAAAACAAAAAATATATTCAAATTTTTCTAAATTATTATAAATAAAAATAAGTTTACTTCACAATAGTAGAGTTAAAGAATTCTTTAAATAATTTGAAATTAAATGAATTTTAAAAAATGTGAGCATTTAATTTCATATTTAATATACTTCTTATTGCTGCTTTAAATATAAATTTAAGTTAATTAGTGTTAATAAAATGCTACTAAAAAGTCAGCATGGGATATAATTAGTAAAAATTGAAATTATATTTAATTATGATCTTTAATATGTTTTACATAATTAATATTGTGGTTATAGATGAAGTGGAAAAGGTAGCAAAATAAGGAGCTAAAAGAGCGGAATTATTATTTGCAGAAAGATGTAATAAAGATATTGATAACTGCTAATACTAGACTTACGATATTTGCTCTAAATATATGCCTAACCATATGGAAGTAGGACACAAAGAAGTAAGAGCTAAATCATGTAGCAACAATGGAATGTAATATTCCTTATTATATATTTATATTAAAAAATTTTATTTTTTATTATAATAATTCTAGTACATAAAAATCCAAAAAAAAGAAATGAAATTTTTATTTTAAAATGTTTAGTAAATTGTTAAATAAATGGCTTATTTTATATAAAATTAGACATGTAAACTATAATACCTCTGGAGGGAGATGTGCAAAAGGGGAAAGTTGTGATTCAGAATATGATAAAAGAATAATATGTTCATAAGGCTAGCTATTTAAAGAATTTTATTCTTACTAAGATAATAAATAAAATGTTTCCAAAAAGGAAGATGATAACTCTATTAATTATTAGTAAGTTGATGGAGAAATTAAGATTCTAACATCAATCAGACAACCTAAAGATTCTCCAATAATATATTAGTATGCAGGATTTACAAATTCATATTTTTAGATATACCCATTTAAACATGATGCTTTTGAATGTGGTAGCTGCTCAAATTATGACCCAAGAACGAGAGACTGGTAATTTTATTATAGTTTAATTTCATTAATTCATTTTTTAAATAAAATTAATAATTATTTTTTTAGGTATGTAGGTAATAACTCTTCTAAATAGTATTATAATTTTTTTTAAATATCATTAAGGAATAAATTTTTCAAGGAGGAATCACAGGGGCAAAAAATTTAATTTTAATCTTAGATATATCAAAAAGTATGTAAGGTAAAATGAAAATGGTCAAAGATTCAGCTTAATAAATAGTAGATACATTAGGATTTTCTGATTGGTTTTAAATTATTTTATTTAACGATGCAGCATTTACAATAGATAATGAAAATTACCTTCTTCAGGGAATTGCAAAAAATAAAAATGATATTAAAAAGCGAATAGATAAAATAAAAGAAGAGAAGGGAACAAATTTTGAAGATGGTATTATTTTTGTTTAATTGATATATATAATATATTTATTTTATTTTTGATATATCAGCATTTGACCTAGCTTTTACTGTTTTTGATAATACAAAAAGAGAAGGGTATACTTAGTTTAATTGTACTAATATAATTTTGTTTTTAACTGATGGAAAAATATCGAAGGGAGAAAAAAATGGAGATATAATATTAAACAAAATTTAATAAAGAAATAAGAATTATAATTCTATAATTTTTACATATTCTCTGGGAGAAGATGCCGACACAGAAATTCCTTTTAAAATTGCATGCCAAAATCGGGGAATTTGGTATCAGATCTTAAAATCGTATGATTTAGATTCAGAATAAGTAATATTTAATCTTAAAATTAGTTTTTTATGGAAGATATAGTTTATTTTTATTAAAGTCTCTGAAATCTATTATTACATCTTACTACAGCTATTTATCAGTGGGAACCAATTTTACAGAGGTTTTATGGTCGGAAATATATTTATCTGTTTCTTTACAGGCTAAAATGATTACTGGGGCAGTTCCTATTTTTTATAGAGATCCTGATAGTGGATAAAAAATATTGATAGGAGTTTTTGGTGCAGATATATTATTAGAATAAATGAGTTAGTATGAAGACTTTGAAAGCGAAGTATTACCCGCTATTTTGAGAAGAGGAAGAGAATTCTGCATATAAGTATAATTAACTTAATGTTAAATTGAGAACATGAGAAGTAGAAAATGCTATCTTCCAGACTAATGTAAATAGGTTTCTTATTTTCCTTCTACCTGCCCAAACAAAATTAATAAAAATTGGGAAAGAAGGTCTGGTGCGAGTAAAACGGGTAATTTTTAAACTACTTTTTTTTTTTTTTTAATTATATGGTTTTATTTTAATAAAATAACAGGAGAGTATGCATCAATTTGTGAGGATTCAAGCAAAGAAGACTTTAAATTTTGCTGGAAGTGGTGGCATTATGCTTTAATAATAATTGGTGTCTTAGTTGTTGTTTCAGGAATAGTATACTTAATTTATTATGTTATAAAGAAGAAGGAAAGAGAAAAAGAATTAGACTACGGGATTGGAGTGTGAATAATTATTACAAAATTTTTATTCATTTTATATATAAAATAATTTATAATGTCTTTTATATTATTTTTACATTATGATACTCGTTTTTATATGTTATAGTATTGTAGACAATTTGTATATATAATGAAATGGATGCCTAATATTAAACGTGATTACAATTATTAATTCAAGAAATAATAAGAAATAGTTTTTTTATAATATATATATACTATACTTAATTAATATTCTAACATATAATAAAGGTAGCATTAATTCATCAATTTGTTATTTATTTAACTATTTTTATAAATAAAAAATGAGTGCTAAAAAACTTCATAAATCTAAAATGGTTTAGTAAAATTAAGAAAGTGATTAGTCTAGTTAGGAAGATGAAGCCGAAATAGAGGAATAATAATAATAAATTATAAGCAATTACAAAACAGATAAGTAAATTTAATAGTATTTATATCTTATTAATAATTAAGATAATGATTTTCATTTTTGCACAAATAGTTTATATGACATGCTCTTTGATAAAGAAACAGGAAAGAGGAAAATAAAGGATGAAAATGTTTTAAAGTAAGTAGTTAAAGCCAATTATGAGGAATTTATACGATTAACTACATAGTATGATCAGTTTTATAAAGAATTTGCAGAAATTAATATAAAATTTTCGAAATTCGAAAATGGATTGAAATTTTTTTCCACATAAGCAAATAGTTTGTCACTTACTCATGATTTTCAAACAAATGCAAGTAGTATCTAAAAATAGCATGATACTAATAAAGAAAATTTGGAGAGTAGTAGTGATTCTGATGATTCTTTTTAATCAGAAGATGGCAATTTTAAAAGAAATAATATAGGGTTATATGGTAATATTCAATTTATTTTAAACAATTGCATTATGTATTTTAATATTTACTGTTTAATTTAACAAGGTAAACTTGAATAGGAAAATGAAGAGTTGATTGATCTGGATATTTAAAGCGATGAAGAACTGCAAAATGAAGGAGAAATTAAGGAATAATTAAATGATTTAATGGATATTATTAATATGAGTACTTTTGAACATAATTATTCGGATGCTCTAGTGCAAATAGAATTATTGTAGGCCATGAAAACCTCAGATAAATATGCACATTTCTTAAGAAGCTAATCCACAAAAAAAATATTAGATTAATACTATTAAAATTTGGTTGATGGAATCACCTATGATTTAGAATAATAATAACATTAATATCACACTCCTTAATAATTAATTGAATTTTTGCTATAAATAAATCAAGAAAACAGAGCTGTAGATTCTTATTTAAATTATAAAACATCAAAATTGAATGTAAAATTATTAAAAAAAAGTAAATTATATTAAACTTGATCTTTAAATATAGGAATTGCTCAAAAACGAATTTGAATAGATTGGAAAATTAACAGGAATGAGTGCAGAAAAAATCACAGAACTATTTTTAAATTATGTTATTGACACAAATAAAGAATTTGAAGAATATTTTAAGGTAATGAATGTTATTATTATAATATTGACTATGGTGTAATAATTAAATTTCATAATTTTTTAATAGAAAATATTGGATTAGAAAAGTTATATCTTTAGCAAATTATCATTGTGGACAACGTCAGTTTGCGAAATGTTTTATTCTTTCGTTTCTCCCTTTTTGTATTAATTCTATGATTTGGATGATACTTGTATAAATATAATTCTAATTAAAAATAATTGTTATTAAATTTAAATACCATTTATTCTATCTAGTTGAACTTATGAATTGCATAATTTAAAAATTTACAGAATTTGAAAAATTAAAATTAACTTTATCCTATATGATTTAAAAGCTGTTTCTACCTGACATTGAGAATATAGTACAAAATATTATTGAAAATTTCACCGAAAGATGTGAGTAGTTGCTTTAAAATTCTTCTATGTGGATTTTTAAATTTTTTTCAATAAATTCTTTCGAATTTTGCGAAGATGAGTTATTTGATTCTTCACGTTAACCAGTATTATATATATACTTATAATTGCATTATATTCTAATCATATTTAGTAATCATTTTATATAACTCATGTTTCCTAAGATTTAGTTTATTAAAATGGGAGAATTAATACAGTCAAGTTAACAAAATACAACCCAATTTAGCTAATTTTAGAGCTCTGGGATAGAAGACTTCTAAATAACTGCTGATACAGATTTTAGATTTGTTTTTAATAATATTGATTTTAAAGGTTCGAGAAACTGTATTTTATTTTGGAATTTTATATTTTATATAATAGAGACTACAGTAAATCAAATAAATCTAGAAACATCAAAAATGTAAAGATAAAATTGTTAAAATTTATTTATTAGTTTATTATTCCCAAATATATATAAAATATTTTGTAGATTCAGTTGCTAGTTGTTGACATTAATTGAAAAAAAAGTTTAAGAAAATATTAAAATATTTTTTTAATAGATTCTTGATCATTATAACAGAGATATTAATTTAAATAGTAATTAGTATATTGTAATGAATGCTAATTTATACACACTTTATACGTTCACAATTAAGGTTGCCTCTTTTTATCAAATTAAATTACAATAGAAATAGGTTAAACTTTAAAATAATTATAAAGCTCAGTGGAAAGAATTACTTTAATAGTTTTATCAAGGTAATATTTTTTAATTTCTTATGTTTATAGAGTTTATTTAATTTTAATTTTTTTTATATACAAGGGCTTCATGATTCTCTTTTAAAATACTTTTGCTCAGAACTATTTTAAACTTTGCCTATCTTATTCTGTGATCATTATTCAGATACATATAGTTCTAAAAAAGTAAATATTTATAAAGTTTTTTTCTATATTTTAAATTATATTTTATTAATTAGCGTTCAGCTGCTACTTTATTATCTATTAAAACACCATCTCCTCTTATGGTAGAAATTGTGGCCATATGTTTAAATATATGTAATAATCTTGACCAATTTATGGTTAAAAATGAAAATTAATTTTTATTAAAAAAATTAATTTATATCTTCATTATATTATTGAATATATTATATATTGGGATTATCACAATAAGGTATTATTAAAATTTTAAGTGAATCAATTATATAATATTTTTATTTTATTATTTCAATGAAATAAATAGGGGAAAAAATCAGATATATTTTTAATTGATAAAAAAGATGTTCAAAAATTACATATGATTGATATGAATAGGATTGATAGTATATTATAGGTCAATTGTGAAACAATAGCTAAATTTTCAATGGATGGAATGAACTAATTTATTTATGATATGCACTTTTTAGCACAATTTTTCAATACTAAAGTTTCTAAAGAATAGCATTCAAACGAAACATTTAATAAAAAAGTAATATTTTTTCACTTTTCATTTATTTCATATTGATTTAAATATATTATTTAAAGGCTATATCAGTGTATGCTAATGTAAAAAAATTAGTCCTGAAGAATTTTCCTATAGCTTTGAAATGGTTAAAGAAAGTATATAGCTTTATATTGAAAACTAATTAAATAAAGATTTAGTTTAATTTTAATACAAAACTATAAAGAAATAGTGATATATTATTAATAAAATATTTTGTAATATATGTTTCATTTAATATTATATAATAATAATAAAGAATGGTTTATTTTAATTATGTTATTAATAATATATAAAAACTAAAAAATTACTTATTGTAGCATTTATATATTAATAATATATTCTTTAATATTTATTTGTTGTATATTATATAGTTAATAATTTTTATAATAATAGAATACTAAAAGAAAAATAATAACATATTAATTTTCAAAAAAAAAAAAAAAAAACTAAATAATAATATAGAAATATGAATTTGTCAAATTCTAAATAATATACTCAAAGTTAGTTGGAGTATTTTTTAGATGAATGCAAAAGAAATATTAGTAAGGGACTCTATAAGAAAGTAATTTAGAGAATTGATAAATTGATAAATAGTATCATCGACTAAAATTAACAAGAAGAAATTATCGTCAAATTTGTTCAGAGATATATATATAGCACTAACAAAATAATAGAATAATACAATTAAAAAAATAAATAATGGGCATTAAAACATTCCAATTTAGTTCTTATCAAGAGAGCAACCGTATAAAAAATAAAATTATTATTACGTAAAGAATTTACAAAATTTTTCATTATTAAAAGGATTATTTAGGGATATGGTATAGAGCCCTAGTTTCACTTTATAATAAAAATCATATTAATAGTAAAACCCTATATCGTCCATTATCAAAACAATAAATAAAAATAAAATAATTAGATAACCCTAAGTATTAAAAAATAAATTTATATATTTTTTTTGCTTAAATTAATAATATACCAGGTTTCCTACGTCTATGTATGAAAGTTTAGAGCAAATAGAAGTTTTAAGGTAAAACTCTTTATTATACGAATAATTAGAAGCAAGCGACACTTAAGATGATTGTATTGTTGAGGGTATATAATCAGCAGTGACAAATCAAAGATTGGTATAAAAGTTAACTGGAACATGGATGAATATAGAAGAAAATTATTTTGACTTAGATTTATTAAATGTAAAAGAAATATAAAGAATACCCTGGCTTTAAAAAAAAGTAAGACAAATACATTAGAAAAAGTAATTTAATTTTTATTGAAAATTAATAGAATGTAATCCGATATAATAATATGTTGAGCATCTTATTAAGTTGTTGTTATGTTGGGTAGACTATTATAGAATGTAATAAATTAAATTTATTGATTTATATTATTATTTAATCATTTTTTTAATATAAGGATATAAAATTAAAATATGGTTTATGAATTAATAAATATTTGCGAAAGAATTACATAACAATCTGGCTTTCAAAATACTAATGTATATATATATATTAAAATATTTTATTAATAATAAATTATTGGTTTTACATTTCTAGAATCTTACCGTTTTAGATATAATGAGCACAATACAATTGAAAAAGTTATAATATTCTATTGAAGAATAGAAGTAAAATAATTTGAATACATCTTATTTATGTTTTATTAAAAATTAAATTAAAGTTATGCATAAGTTATTAATTATTCTGATGATGCCATAAGTTCTTTTTAAAATATTTTAAATATCCTAATAGCTTAGAGAGATGAATATTTGTTATAAAAATCTAAATTAAATGAATAACAGTAGAAAAGAACTGATAAACTTTTATAAAAGATATACAAAACTATGTCATATTTGGTTTTGGCTCTATATATCCTATCAATAGCTTATGAATAAATTAACGAAATAAATAAAATGTTTGAAACTATTAATTTGGCTAAGTTTTTCACAGAAAAATATTTAAAATTTGCTGAGGGCTACTAAGAATTAGAAAGTGTTATTATAAATGAGCACTTATGTATTTATATTTAAAAAAATTAATAGTATATACCTATTATTGTATTATTTATCTTTTAATAGCCTAAATAAAATATAATAAAAGAGAATTTTAAGAAAATAGAGATATATGGAAAATAATGCGACAAGTAATAGAATGTTAAAAAAAGTTTGAAATTTAACAATCAGAAATATCTGATGAATCAAATTACTTTATATTTTCTTAAAAAAAAATATTTAATCTATTTAACTATGAAAATTTAAATAATAATGCCTATATTTATAAAAATTTTAATTCTATATATGATTAAAATATGTATAACTCGAATTAACTAGAATCTGATAAACCGAGGACGAGATAATACAGTCAGTATTAAATGAGTCAAAAGAATAATATAAATTATGGAAATTTAATGCTATCAAAATCTTCAGGTTATGAAAATAAAATTATTTCTCCTTTGAAAAAAAGGACAATTCCAGTTTAAGTTAGCCATATACCTAAAAATGAGTCTATCTCTTAAAGTTCAAGTTTTTTTATATAGGCAGATACCCACAACAGTGGAGATATGACAACGACTGCTGAATATAACACTTGTGAACTATCTGATACATAAAATGGTTAGCCAAAATAAAAATTTAACTTTTAAGATATTAGAAGTAATAATTTGTTATTATAGAAATTAATAGATTTATTAATTTTAATAAATATATATTTAAATTTATTAAAGGTTAAAATATAAGTAAATATTCGAAAGCGAATATAAAAACAAAATAATAAAATAAGACCAATAAATTAAGTAATTTTAAAATATTAATAAAAGAATATTTTAAAATGATAATACGATTAAAAATTATGACTGCCAATAATAAACACAAGTAAATATATTTTACATAAAAGAATAAAATTTCATCAACTTTAAATTTTTTTTTTCTTCTTTATTTTAAAGAAAGAAAGTGAATATATTTAATAGGCAAACAGTTTAATGGAAGAAAAAAATTAAAATATGATAAAGAATCAAAGTTTTAAATAACTATAATTAAATAAATTTAATGCTGATAATTATCAAGCTATTGAATAATTTTCACTAACAGAGAGAGGCAGGTTTATTAATAAAGAAAAAATAAAATTGAATCATTCACTAGATTTATTTCAATATTAAGATAACATTTAAAAAAGTCTGTAAAAATTATAAAATTTTAATTTTAATGAAGATATAAATACCAATAAATTTTAAGGATAACAATGATTATATGAAAGAAGAAATAGAAAGAAAAATAGCAAATTCTTTAGATTAAGATAAAAATAAAAGTTTTGTACCATATTATATCTTAAAAGAGGACAAAAAAGCTTATGTTTAATAAATTTTAAATGAAAAAAAAGACAAAAGATTTATAAAAAATATTTTAATAAGTAAGGGTGATTATGATTCTTTGAATGTGTATTTATATGAACCAGAATAATCTAAATTTGAAATATAAAATATAGTAAATAGTGAAAGTGATAAAAAATTAGAAAGTTATATATAATAAAAAGAAATTAAAACCTATTTAGAAAATAAAAAATAATTTAAGTAGGTATATATGATATAATTAGTGTTATTTAGTTTTTTATTTATATTTAAAAACTATACAGTTATTTTTTTATTATTAAGGGATAAATAATATAAAAAAAAGTTGAAGAAACCAGAAAAATGTATTCTCAGCGAGATGAATCCCCGAAAAAATAGCCTAATATGAAATAGATATTATTGAAGCACAGTAAATTGCTAAATATCTAAGCAGTAAAAGAATAGTGTTAGGAGAATGAATAAAAATAATAATATTTTAGAAAGAAAAGTATAGTTTTAAATGTACAAGATTTACATAAACTGAAGAAAAATCTTAATTTAAAATCTAAATCTAACCAAAAAATGAAAAATATCGAAACCAGAGAGTAAACATAGTCTAAAAACTGTGCTTCAATTAAACTATATCTTGATGAAATTCAAAATTTCTACAATGAAGAATAAAAAAAATAGGAAGTGACCACAAAGCTAAAATAGTAAAACTAAAAATAAAGCTGTCAAAGGCTGACTTCAAGAAAATATTTTTTACGTTAACTAAGTCCATAAGAAAAAACTTCTAAACTTAATAATACAGATATATAATTAAGTAGTAATAAATAAAACTCTATTTAAAATAATCTATCTGAAATAAATAGTACATAAAGTTCTCAATTTGAGCACTAAATAGATAATAGAACCAAAAAATGTTCCTCTTCTTTTCATTTAAAAAAGATTTTTAAAAATAACAAGAGAGTGCTTAACATAGAAATGATATAAATTATAAGAGGGAAAACTTTATGAATACTATAAAAAAAGAAAAATAGAATAAAACTGAGTAAAAAAAAATATTTTATAATATATAAGATTCATAATTTTCTTATGACACTTCTTTTCAAAATGAGAATAATAAACATGGCGATGATAATATCAAAATTTAGTAATTAATTATTTATATCTATGCTTAGATAAATTTTTATAATTTAGAATGTTAATTATTTAATTTTATAGGGAATAGATATAATAGGAATACTTATTATAAAATTATAATCCAATTTAAGTCTTAGTAAATTAAAATAAAGAATTAGCTTAGTCGTGTGGAAAATTTGCTGCAAATAGCAGAAAAAAATAAAAAATCACTTCTTTTGAGGAGTTAATAACAAGAAGAATGTTTGTATCATAAAAACTGACAAAAAAATAATATTAACAATACCTCAGAGGGAAATAAATAAGTTCAACCTATATCATTGCTATATAGAAATAAATGATAGTAAAAACTAACTTATTTATAATTAATATATATATTTAGTTATATAGTAGAAATATAATTCAAGGTAGTTATTATAAGTAGCATTTCTTACATTATTAAAATATAATACAATTAATATTATAATATGAATTTATTATATATAGTATTTGAACTTCATATATTGTAGTAAATTGGAAAAATATATTGAAGATTATAATATTTATTTACTATGATATAATTATATATTTATTAAAATATCCTTAAATACAAGTATAATTAATTTAAGTATAATAAGTTACAAAAAAATCGTATAAAAATGCTCAGGATATATTTCCTTTTTTATGTTTTTAAATATCTTCTTCTAATTGTTCTATTTCCTTTAATAATTATTATTCTCTTACATCAATTTCTTCAACTGATAGCTTTTTTTAATTATTTTATTGCTACTATTATTGGTCTTCATTTATTACATTATTAAGTTCATCATAATCTATAATTGGAAATTTCATTTGAAAAAATGAGTCTTGAAGTATATCATTAATGCTTATTCTGTTATTAGGATTTTTTTACATCATTTTTTGATTAAATTGATTAATTCTATTGGAGGTCCTTCTTTAAATTCAGGTCTTTTAATTTTAAAAATTAAATACTATATTAATATTTAAACTTAAATATTATAAAATTGTTTGATTTACTCTTTTTTTTATATTTAACTAAATAATTCCATTATATTATTATTTTAAAATGGTAAAACTCTATAGACAAGACAATAAAATGTTACTCCTAAACTAAAAATATCTGCTAACTTTCCGCAATACCCATTTTATTTTTAGTCTTTTAGTGTTTCTGGGGCCTACATTTATATTAGTTAGTTTTTAAGAGTTATAAAATTATTTATAAACTTAAAATAATACCATAAATTAATATGTTCCTTCAGTTCCCTTGAGTCTTTCGTTTGGTCCTAGTTTATGAGCTGTTCCAAAATCACAAATTTTTGATATATCTCCTGCATCTACTAGTATATTTTGAGGTTTAAGGTCTCTATGAACAATATTCTCATCATGAACTAAATTATAAATTACAATTATTTTAATTTATACTAGTGATTATACTATATATATATACTCTTTATTATTACGATATTTTAATCCAAATAAACAGCCTCTCATTATATTTTATAAGAAATTATAATCATTGTTTTTTCTTGCATCATCATAACGGAAAATTTCTTTTTATTCATCCCATGTCATTACTTCTCCATTATACGCATATTCAAGAACTAGGTACAACTTTCCTTCACTTTTAAAATCTAAAATTCTATGTAGCTAAAGAATATTTTCATGTTATAGTAACTTATGTATTTCAATTTCTCTTTCAACATTATCCCATAGTGTTTTATATTAAACATCTTTGAAAATTATTACAATAGAGTTATTTTATCTAACCAATATATGATTTTAATAAATTAAAATAATTTACCTCCATTCTCCTACTTTACTATTCTTGATTTTTTTTTAATAATATTTTATTGAATTTTTTAAAAGCAAAAAAATCATCTTATTCCTAACTATATACTAATTTAACTTTTCCATATGCTCCTTCTCCAATTTTTTTACAAACTTTATACCCACATATAACTTTATATCCCTAAATATAATATTTTAGATTTTTAAAATCATAATTGTTGTTTATAGATATTTTCTTTTTATATTAATATATTTATAAATGTTACATCCTAAGGATCTCTATATATATTATTTTCATTAATTTCTTCTATTTATAAGATATGTTAATAGTTTGCTTTATTTTCTTCTGAACTATTATTTTTATCTATTAAACTTGTTATCTAATTCATTTTTCTATATATAATCTAATAGTAATTTTATTCTGTCTTACTTTTCTAAATTGCTTATTAGAAAATTTTATTAGATTTTATTTATATTTAATTATTTATTGACGATATGGATGTTTAAAGTAAATATATAAAATTAATAAGCAAAATTTATATTATAATTAATTCTATATCTTTAAAAATATTATATTTAAAACTTTAATATAAAATATATTTTTTATTAATATGAATGGTGTAAATTTAAATAAATAAAAAATATAATTTAATATAATACTGGAATTAATTTTAAAATTTTATTATAAATATAGTAAAATAACTTATTGATGTCTATACATAAATAAATACACATTTTATTTAAATATTAAATTATATATTAAATATAAAGAACTTATTAATAAATATTTTTTATTACCTTTATAAAAAGAAAAAAAATAAAATAATTCCAACTTAAATTAATTTTTTTTTCATTCTTCCTTATTAAAAATGGGTAGCGCATGTACAAAATCTAATGAACAATAAGTTATGTAACCATAAACATAGCTAGAATATGCAATTAACACGGAATTTACCCCTTTTTTGAGCATAAATCATCCTTTTAATGTAAATCACAAATATTAAAGCTTTTGCATATATGTGAAAGATAAATTTAGCGGAGAGGGAATTAAAAGAACACATGCTTATAAAGCTAAAATTACTAAAGAGTAAATATCATAGAAAAGAAAGGAATTTTGGGGTAATTGATCTAAACATTTTGTTGTATAAATATAAAATTAAGTTAAAATAAAATATATAGAAACTATTTGTTATTATATACGAATGGAATGTATATAAGTTAATTCAAATAAAATAATATAATTATGTTTATTATAAATGAGATATAATTCTACTTATATAGGAAATAAAAATTGAAATATTTATATTTATTTTTACATTGGTTTTAGAAACAAGAGTAGAAGGAAATTCTAACAGTTGGTAAGTGTTAAAATAAGCTGTAGAGAGTGAAGAAAGTAACTTAAATAATTTTCCAATATTTTTATTTTATTTTATAACCTCATATACAATTGAAACAGCTAATATATAAATTTATATAAATTAAATTTTATATTATGTTTATTAAATTACCTATCATATTTAATTATAAAAAATTTGTCTCTTTTAAATTTAATAAATAATTATTGTTTTAGAAAATGGCTTGGCTATTTTAGCAGCTGGTGGACTTAAATTAGTAAATAAATCTATTTAAATTGCTTATGATGAATAAGGTAAATAATTTAAATATAAATTGATATATTATATAATTTAATACATAATATTAAGGACATAAGTATGATATCCCAATATTTTGTATTAATGACCCTGTAGCTTGTGAATCGTAACCTGCAACAGAAAAGAATTTGACTAAAGAATTTTAAGAAGCTTAACAAAATGTATTTAATTTTATGATTTTATTTTTTTTAATTTGAACTTAAAACATTATATTTTAATTAATTTTATCAATCTATTAGATAATTATTAGAAGTACTAGAACTTAACCCTAAGATACTACACTAAGCATATCAAATACTTTAGAAATAGCAGCTATCAAAAAATTATTCATAGAAAAAATAGGAGGTAACTATTCAGTTGTTAGATTATTCGTTTAAGGAAGAGAATTAATGGATCATCATAAGTTAGGGTTTTATTCTAGTTAGGTACCAGATAATAAAATAGTCACTGTTTTGTTAAGTTGAAATATAATAAATATCTATAATACTTTCTAAATATATAACTTTATAACTATAATAGATTATATACAACTCTACTTTAATATTATAGAAAAATATTTTTTTTAAAAACCATTTACTTACTATTGTATAATATGCTTAAAATTTAAGGGCATATATTCTTGAATTTCAATATAAAAATTACTAATTTAGATTATTGATACCTCTCTTTTACTTTTATTTAGTAAAAATAAAATATTATAATCAATTATTAAAACGCAATAAAATATCAGTTAGAATATAACACATCCATTTATCGAATATAGTATTACCTAAAAAAAAAAGACCATTTAAACATAATATTATTCAAAATGTCTAATATTCCTGTCGAGTAAATTCCTGATTACATACATAAAAAAAATATTTTATATGAAGAATTCTATGAGATTGATGCTAATCATGATCAATAGATAACTTTTGATGAATTAAAACATTTTCTATCAATAAAAGTAATTATATAAAAAATATTTTTATTTGTAGATGAAAATTATATGTTTTTTATTTTTAAAAGACATAAGGAAATTAAGATATTGAAATATTTGAATAATTATATGAGCGAATGGAGTCTCAATATAAAAATGACTTCAATGGTTTTTATGATGTATGGATTGAAGCCGAAAATATTTTATAAAAAAAGGCTCAGTAAACTAAAATAATATTAGAATAAACCCATGCAGAAAAAAGGTATATTTATATAATCTATAAATGGATTAAATATATATATAATAGAGAAAATCTATTCAAATTACAAGAAGCTTAGTAAAATGAAGAAAAAAACTATCCTTTTGATGTAATGAAAGATAGTAAATTATACTGCTCTTTAAAATCTGTAGATCACTTAGATTCTGTTTCTGAAGTACCAAATTTAGCTTATTGTATATTATCTGTTGGAAATTAAAAGGCTACTACATAGACATGGAAAAAAATAAATACAAGAGTAGATAAAAAATAATACTAATATAGTTTTTTTATTATATATTACTTTATACAAATAGGTATTTGAGTATGAATATCCAATTGGTTAAAAAAATAAATTTTAAATTTAATTGGAAGGATAACAGGTCCTCGAAAACTGTATTAAATTTATAAAAAATGATGTATTTTAGGTAAATATTAAACAGCTAACATTTGATATCACATAAAAGGCTATTAGAATAAATAATTTTGGAGAATTTATTCCTGTCAAGCCTAGCCAGGAAAAATAAATTTTAGAAAACTTCTAATATATGTTGCAGTTAACAAAACTACCAAAAATAAAAGATACAAATGGACAGGTATTTAATATGAGAATCTACATTACGATTTTTTTGTTTTTTTAAAACTTACTAATTTACTGTATATTTAGTACATGAATATATAAGGATAAAATGATTTAATAATTAATAATTAGTCAGGAATATGGTTTAATGAGGATAAATAATTGTAATTATAAAGATAAAAAGTTATAAATAAAATTAGATAAATTCTTATAAATATTACTAGCGATATATAAACTGGTGAAGAATAAATCGATATCTAGTTAATTAATCATGATAACTAAAATAAAGAAATGAAATGGTACAAACCTGAAATAGGTATTAACTAATTAAATAGAATATTATAACATTTATTTGGCTAATTTTATAACTTATTATCAAAAAAAGATTCCCATTTTTTCGGGAAGGTTAGTTTTCCTCTATATAAATTTAACGATTAAAATGATCACACAGTTTCCTACAGATTGTTCATTAATGACAGTATTAGAAGCGATTTAACTGTTACTTTATCAGTCTAGTGGATTCATTCTAAAGTAAAATTAAAATTAAATTTATATAGCATATAAATAGCCTGATTTTATGATTTTTTAGGTTAAATTATATTCCAATTATAATGTTAAGCTAGATTAATAAATAAGATAATTAGAACAGGATTTATTAGATTTTGAGAGAGATCTTGCTTCTTTATATTTTCCATTTTAAAAAATGGTCAAATATTATAAAGAATAATAGTATTAAAAGGGAAATTTATTGCCTGTCGATTAATCATAATAACGGTAAAATTTGTTTGTTCTTTTATTCTTTTATATTTATATAATAATATTTTTTATCTTAAAATTAGGTTGCCAACTGAACCATATAAAACTTAATTTTTCATATATAATCCCTAAGTGAACCCACAATTTCTTTAAATAGAAAAATAAACATTTTTAAACATTCGAGTTCTTATTTACTTACTTTTAATCACTAGTGTAATATCTATGCTTTTTAGAACCTCACAATTAGATGTAAATATTTATAGCTTTAAAAAATATTATGATTAAATGTTTTTTTTTTTTAATAAGGTTGCCATATGCTTATTGTTTTTGGTATTCTACTAACTTCATATCTTAGATCATCATAAAACTATGTTTCTATTTGTTTTGATACTCATTTCTATATTCCTTATAGATTTAATATGGTTTATTAAGTTTTCTACGGTAATTTTATATATTTAAATTGCATATCCATATGATAAATATTAATTTTTAATAAATTAACAAATATATAGCCGTGGTGGAACGCTTCTGAAAACCCCTTACAGATTTAAGACTAAAGTATGAGTTAGAAAGAATTTCTTTGGTTATGGGATATTTTGGATTTTTCATTAAAGTATAAAGATTTTATTTATTTTAATTATTTTAATTATTTTTCTAATTAATTCATTAAAAAATTATTTTTTTATAATATATTAGATTCCTATCTCTGTGCTCCTATTTTTACTAACCAATAGTTTAAAAGAATAAGTAGCAAAACAGCTATATATGCCATAGGGGAATCAGAAATTTATGGCTTCTAATAAATAAGAGTGTGAATATTTAGCAACGGGAAATGAAAAAGGGTTTGTTTTATCTGCAAACCAAAATTTTTACCCCAGTAATTTATACTTTTTTATTTAAATTATTTATTATATAAACTAAAATTAGTTTTAATAAAAATAAATTTAATAGGAGAAAGTTCTATCCTTAATCGTTCTATAAGAAATGTTGCATATAATGCGTGAATTTAATTATATTAAAGTAGCACACTTCTAAAGGAAATAAATTTAATAAATTTTCCAATTTTTTATTAATTTTCATTATTTTTTTATATTTTTATATGATTTCATTAAAATAAATACTATATTAATAAAGGAATTTTATTACTATTTTTGTTATTATGATTGACAGATCAAAAATATAATATAAAATAAAATCAATCAGTATTAAGATTCCTCATCCTTGGAAGAGTTTTCAAATGCATCATCTCCAGGATCTTCTTCATCATACCCATACTCTGATACTTCTTAAATCAATCCTTTATACATTTAGTTTTTGTCAAAATTTCCATTAATAAATTTATTATAATCTTCTTCTTCTAATTTTTCTTTAATTACTATCATTTTTTACTCTAAAGATTATTGTAACTAAAATTTAAAAAATAAGAAAATTAAATATATTTTTTAATATTTTCTAATTTTTATTTTAAATAAAAATTTACTTCTTCTAAGTCAAAGTTAATAGTTTACTTTACAGTTAAAGATTGATTAATATCAAGTTTTTTTTAAGAAGTTTGAATAATTCCCTTAAAATTAATTGAAAGATTTGGTAAAAAGTAAGTAATAATGTGTATTATATATAAAATTTACAACTAATGATAATCTAATTTATTCCAATTTTTAGTTTTAAGCCCTACGGTTATCATAATAAAGTTGCAACTATTCTAAGTCACTTGGTAATTCTTCATCATTTTCTTCATCTGAATCACTGTCATCATTATCTTCTATTAATGGTATTTATTATTTAGTTTCTACTTGAGGAGGCTATTCATTTTGATTTTCTTATTCTGGTTTAGATTCCTAAACATTTTATTCTTCTTTATTACCTTTGTCTTATTAGTCTGCACTAGCATCTTAATCTTGTTATTTATTTTCCACTTTTTCATTTTCTTGTTTTTCAGTTTCTTTTTAATCTTGTTCCTAATCTTTTTAAACATCCTTTTAACTATTTTGTTTTGATAAAGGTTCAGCTTCATTTTAAGTCTCTTATTTGTTTTGGTTTTGCTCTTAGTTTAATTCTTTTTCTTTGTTTTCTTCTTTTTTCTCTTCTTTTTCTTCAACTTATTTTTTCTCATCATCTTTTATTTCCTGATTTTATTATTATTAAGTTTCTTGTTTGTTTTCTTATTTCTATTTTTCCTTTTTAATTTATTCTTCTTGTAATTTTATTGTTTATTTTATGGATTTTTTATTTTAATACTCTCTATTCTTAAGCTTTTTTTAGAATCTATTTTTTTTTAACAAAAATGTAAATTTAAAAAATAAATAAATATAATTTAAAATTTATTTACTTCTAATTTATACTCTTTTTCTTATAAATTATATTCTAAATCATAAATAATATCATCCCTTTCGAGTAATATGGCTTTTAAATCAGATTCTTTTTCCTAGTTAGCTTAAAATTATTAGAATTTTTCAGTTTTTTAGTAGTTAAAAATTTAATCATCAAAAATTTGTTCCAATTTTTCGTAGTCCTATTATTGTTCTTACAATTAACTTCCAATATCTTTTTACTTGGTTTATTATTTTTCTTGTCTCTAAAATGAAATTTATTTTTAAATATAATTATATATATATTTTTTTATTTATAAAATAAGTTTCCCGACCTCTCTCTATTTTCTGATCTAATCTTCGTGTTATTAGTCACTTTTCATCTTTTCAATTTATTAAAATGCTGACTTTTCAATTATGTTATCACCTTAAATCATAATTTAAAATAAATAAATTTTGAATATTTTAATGTGTTTAATTAAATACATCTTCCAAAGAAGTTATCCATATTTTTTTTGTTTTGTAAATTGAATTTTATTTATGATATCAACCGATCATGGTTTTTCATTTTTTCCCTAAAAGCTACATTATATTCTTGGTCTATCTTTTTAAGTTATTGGGTTTCTTGGGCGCATTTTTTAATAGACTAAGAAATAAATCATTAGTGTGAATTATTATTGGGTTTTATATATTGTTTTTATATGATTACTTCCTATTCAAACTTTATCATTTTATTCAAATTGTTGAGAAGATAATTCAAGTATCTAATCCATTCTTGGTTTTGTTTTTTATTTTCATCTGAAATCCTTAAAATAGTTTTAAACCTTTCTATTTGCATAACACAAAAATAATATCCGTCTTGAGTTTCCGTTATTTTTCTTTGTATTTCTTCTAATCTTTATCTTGCTACAACAACTTAATTACTATTTATGTCACTGCTCTGCTATCCTTCTATTTACTTAAGATGTTTAAGAGATTTAGCCATCTTTTAACTATTTTAATTAAAAAATAACAATTGTATACTTTAACCATATTTATATTTTGATTTACTTATCATTTATTAAATCATTTAAATTTTTTCTCATATCTAAACTCTGTTAATGCAGCAAATATATTTCTCTTTAGTTGTGTCCCGTCATGTTTTGCTTAAGTCTAGGAAGGATAGTATCTAATCTTTTACTTTCGTTTAAAGCAGGCATAGGGTCAAAGAGTTATGATTTGTCTTTAAATTTTCTCTATTTTGAAAGTAATTTTTGGGTGTCATTTCTTGATAGAGTTGATTAGTTTTGTAGAAGCTATTGTATTTTTTGGCTTTATCTTAAGGGAGATGTTTAGGTTTATTCCAATTCCCTATTAATATTTGGCATTGCGGTGTATTCTTCTGTAATGAAAAAGTTGACACTTTCATTATTTCTCTTGTGCGCTGTAATATTTTATTAATTTTTAATAAAATAACTATCTTTACTAAAAAATTTATTTTTATATTATTAAATATATAGGTTACTCATAGATTTATTGTAACTTTTTAATTTTGATGGCATTTCATGACTTTCATTGACTTCGATTCTGGAAAGAGTTTAGGATTAACCAAGTAATTTAATATTATTATTTTGAGTAGCACTTCTATTGTGATTAAATTAATGGGTTTATAGTTGAGGTAAAGAAGAATTATGGGAAATTCTAGACATATTAGCTTTGATGATAGAAGACTAATCATCCACATTTTTCCTTTGATACATGGATTATTTTTTGAGTTTGGCTTCTATGGCAATTTTTAAAGCCTGCTTAGTGAACATTTTTTCTTCTGAAACACTAAAATATAAATAAAATTAAACTCTAATATTGTGTATTAAAAAAATACCTCATATATTCTGTAGCCGAAGAAAAGCATTTTTTCATTCTTGATGAATAATCACACTTCAGCGACATGCAAGCCCATGGATATTATATCCAAAGCCATCGTTTGTAATAATAATTGGTGGGTTCATGCTATGATAAGTTATAGAACTCTTTCAGCTGACTGTGCTATATAATTTTATTATTTTCCGAGTCCTCTTCATCACTTTTGTGAGCATTTTTACCTCTATTATGAAATTCTGTATCGTTTTTATGCTAATTGACAAAATCCTTTTATTTTTAAATTTTTATATTATTTTTAAAATAAATTCTAAATCAAAATAAATTAAATTTTTTTTTACATCGTGAATTTCTTGCTCATTTTATTGTTTTTTTTACAATAATTACTACTCAGCGTTTTATTATTCCAATTGTAAAGCATTTAACTTTTAATTTCTTTTATTCTTTTCTTCTCCTTCTTTATTTCCTTTATTCATATCCATACCATTTTCATTTTAATTATTATCTGAAATTTCATTAAAAATGTATGAAAATTTAATATATAAAATATATTTTTTACTATAATCCTCTTCACTCATTATTTTTTTAAGTTATTAAATGTAAAACTCTCTAAATTACTCTCTGTTAACTGGAATGTCTACATTCAGCTACTCAATTTTTGAAAGAATCTTGTTTATTACTCCTGGATTTTGTTTTTTTTTACCTTCCCATAATACTTTCCTTTCAGTATTCTCTTTTAATATTTCTTCCTATTACATAATTAATTTCATAAGTTTGCGTTTTTAAATTAAAAAGAAATATGAAATTAAAAATTACCTTTTATTATTTTTTTTATTTCAAAATTTGCATTTTTTATCTCATTTTAGTTCGTTTATCCACATCTGATTGCTCGATTTTTATTAACTCTTCATCTTTTCCTCCATATCTTAATTTTTTCATTCCATCTTTTATTTTTTCTGAAGGCAGTTTTCCATGTTGCATTTTTTATTCAATTTCACTAATATCATCTCCTTCTTTGCTCATAAATATACTTAGTTAATATAGTTCTCTTAAGAGTCCGATATCTGTTAGTTCTTCGATAGTTCCTTTAATGGGAGGATGTCTAAATTCTGGGGTATAATAAGTTTCAAAATCCTAATAAATGATATAAAAGAGTTATTTAATATTTATAAGATTTAATACGAAATATGATTATTATTACACTGAATTCTTTTAAAAATCTGGAAATTTATACAATAATTCTGAACACATCTTCTGGACTCGGATGGTAATGCATTTCAAATCCTTCAATTGCTTTGTCATATTCAATAACAGGATCGAATCCTAATAATAATATTAAATTATTAGTATTAATAATAATTATTAATTGTAGATTCCAGTACCTTTTTCTTCTAATGCTTACCAATATCTACATAAATCATACTTATTATTAGGATTAAACAATAATAAAAAATTTTCAATAGCACTAATAATTTTTTTTAATTTAAAGAACCCTTATTCTTAGCATTTAAACAAATGGAAAGTTTATTCTTCTAATTTTCTAATAGAATTTTAAGTAATTTTCTCAATGGCATCTGCAATTTCTAAATGGAGCTCTGCATATTTTTGAATATAATATATTAGTGATTTAAATATTAAAATAATGATAAAAAAAAATATTATACCAATTTCTTTTTGAGGGTTTAGATAAGTAGCTTATATATATTTCTTGAAGGGATCATTATTTAGGATCCAAAGATCTTTATAAAAAATGAAGAATTCTTTAAAACAAACCAAAAATATTTTCCACTCATCATCACTAATAGATGTTAGGTATTATATTTCCATTAAGGTTAATCCTTTTTAAGACAAGCAGAATATCTATTAAATACATAAAATTCATATAATACCTAAAATATATAAGAAATTAATAATAATTAATTATTACCTATAATAATTTTATTAAGTTTTCATGTTTTAATACATCTAATTTTTCATAGGTTTATATTATAAAATCAAAGAGGTCTGTAAACGACTCTATTTAGTCCATTTTATTGTAATCCACATTTTCATATATTTATTCAATAGCTGCTTCACTAATTTCTCCAGAATTTAGTATATTATCAGCTTTAGGAAGGAAAAAAGTAGTGTAGGTTGCGACAAAAATGTTTAATTTTATTTCATCTGGGAATTTATTTAATATTTCGATGTGTTTGGTTTTTAATTATTCACTCTGAAATATTATATTAATAAATATTAATTATTAAAATTAAATTAATAGAATTTTTACAAGTAATGATTAGTGGCTTAGATAATTACTGATTTATTCCTAAATTATATTTTAATCAGTTTCTATGTATAAGGGATCTATTCCTATTCTTTAAAAGTAATTTAAGGCTTCCGAGTTTTTATCAGCTGTACATATAACTCTAACCTAAAAAGATAAAATTTATTGATTTTAGAATTACTTGTTTTATTTACAATAATAACAATAAAGTTACATTATTAGGGAAAAATCGAGGCAACCAAAAAGCTACTGCAGCTTCTTTACCAGTTTCTTAGTCTACAAAATGATCTATACCCTCAATTACAATAATGATTTTGTTGTAGATTTTTTCTTTGTCCTCTATAATTTACCTTTCTATGCTATCATGACATACTCCTAGCCAATAAGCAAAATAACTTCTTAATTTTTCTTCTAATAATTCTACCTTTTGTTTTACATCTAAAATTTCCTTTTATTTTTATATGGAAACTTAATTTAATTTCAAAAAATTATAAATAGAATGAGTACCCTTAACTTTATTAAAAACTGGTAAATAGCAAAAAAATAATTGGAATTATTTCCTCCTGTAGTAGCAAAGTGAGGTAAAATAATGTCAGGTTATTTCTTTATTATAAAATATAAATTATTTTATCTATAATACATGAAAGTAGAAACCAAAATAATATTCTTACAGGATTTTCATTTTATTAGTGGAATTCCATCCATTTTACGAGTAGAGTTTTTTTACCTACACCTTCGTTGGCTACGATGACTAAAGGAATGTTATCTTCGGGCTATGAAATTATAATCTTATTTACTATTCCATTCAATATTGTGTATAGTATTAAAAATAATTATATAATCGCTGTTTACTTTTTTAATTTCTCTACTAAGCCAATTTTCTAATTTTAAAAATTAGTTCTCGAGTCCAGTAACGTTGCTAAATTGATTTAAATGGTATATTTATTTTAGTAATAAAAATCTATGAATTACATATTTTTATTGAAAATATTTACATTTTTTTATAATATTCAACAACCAAGTCAGAAGAACTAATTTAAAATAAAATAGTTAGAAATGCAAATATATTTTTTACTATCAGAAATATATATTGTTTCGTATTTTACTCTATATAATTATTGTATTCGTCTTCACTGTATTTTGTAATAGTTTACTATGTATTCATCATTGAAGCTTATTATGTTGAATAATTCATATTCAATGTTTTTTCGTTTTTAGTTTAATTAAGGCTCATTTTAGAAATCCCCTATCTATAATATGACAATATTTAAACAAAATGAATAAAGGTTTGTCTTAAAGTGGAAATATCGAGTTTACTTATTTTTTGAACTTATTTATGCTTTTCTAATCAATTTTTTTTTTATTAAGAAAAGTTTCAAAATAACAAATTGTAATTATCTATATTTGTTTTTTAATTATTAAATAACTATTAATCATACAAAAGACAAGAAAAATATATGCATATAATAATTAACACTATTTTTTTAATATAATCATGTATTTATTGTGTAAGATAGTATTAATGAATAGTAAACATTAATATTATTATTATATATATATGAATTAAGCCCGCACTCTAAATAATTATTTGTAAAATTAAAAATAATAAATTTAGAAATAATAAATTGAAATTTACAAATATAATAATATATAATTAACAAATATTTTATTCGGGATATCAATTTAAATAGTTTTTCAGCTTTTAAAAAAATGTTCAACAATTTCTTAAATTCTTTCAATCAAAGACCCTATGAAAAATATAAAACTCATTTAGAAAAAATAATGGCAGAAAGAGTAGCGGGTAGAGCAAATAAAATATGCCATCCATTTCATATAGGTATTTGCACTATTTATCTTAAAGAATTTGATTTCTAAAGATAAAACTATTTTATACTAATTCTAATTTTAATCTATTAGATTGTTCAATCACAGGATAAAAAATATGCTATTGTAAATCAAGTAATGAATAATTAATGGATAGTGAAGTAAAAATTTTAATTATAAAGCTCTTAATAATGGAAATAATGAATATAATAATAATAATAAATAGTCTAGAACACACCATAATGCCCTTTCATAATACCTAACTGATTATTTTTCAGGAATAGATGATGAAGATTACAAAAAAGCGTTTAAAAATGTAATAAATTATGTCTATGTTAAAAATAAAGATTGGCAAATAATTTACAATTAATATAACTATATTTAAGGTTTCAATGTACGAAGAAAGGGTTAGATATATGCAAGATTTTAAAGATTTAGTGGAATTTGTACCAAAAATGAAATAAAAAGAAAATGAATTAGAAAGATAGAGAGAAGAATAAGAATTGGAGAAATAAAAGGAAGAAGAAGCAAGAAAGGAAGCATTAAGTGGTCTAGAATAAGGATATTGCTATTTGTGCGAGAAAAAACATTCATTTACGTTTTATGAAGTAAATAAATAAAATTAAATTCTTATCAATCTTCTTAAAATTTATAATTTTATTTTTTTTCATAATATATATATTTTCATTCAAAAATTTCTCTATTTTATAGGTTTATGAAAAAAGAAAAAGGTACTCGTTGTGTCATGAATGCTGTACATAAACAAGGCCTAATGTAATTGCTAGAAAGCATTTAGAGTAAGGAATACATTTATAATAAATTAAAATCAGGCTTAAATTTAATTATTGATTAAAGAGATATTCTCCTACATAAAAGAGGGAAAATTCCAGTTCATCTAAAATAATTAAAAGAAAAACTGAAATAAAAAAGAGCTTTAAAAAACTAGATGTTGGAATAGTAATTAGAAAACAAAGATGAAATCAATTATACTTCTGAATCTGAAGAAATTAAAGTGTGTCATAGTGAATATTGCAAGAATGAATAAAATAAACCTGAATTAATTTCATGTAATTCTAATTTTTTTTTCTCATTTACTAGATTTTAATTTACGTTTTAAAATTAATTTAAAGGTAAATCCTGTGAAAGAGCGTGGCATACAGGTTGCGTTGATCCTCCACTAAATTACGAACTTGTTAGCAGATTTGATTGGTTTTGTACAGAATGTAAGCTATGCATTATTTGCTGGAAGAGTGTTAACGAAGATTAATTATTAATGTGTGATTGCTGTGACAGAGCTTTTCATATGGAATGCAGAGACCCTCCTCTATATTCGATACCAGAGGGAAGATGGTTTTGTGATGACTGTGTCAGGTATCATATAATAAATATGATTAATAGCTATATTTTTATTATTTTTTAAATATTAAAAAATTGTAATCATAAAAATCTTCTAGATGTGCAAGTTGTAAAACTAGTCTCCTAACTAATGAAAATTTCAATACTAAAATACAAGAAAAGTATGCCTAGTAAACAATTGATAGTAAAATAATATGCGATAGATGTTGGACCTTTTATACAAGAGTAAAGAAAATAAAATATTGAAAAAGCTATATTTTACTTTCTTGTATTAAATATGTTTAAATAATAGAAAGAATACTGTCCTGTTTGTTATAAGGTGGTAGAAAATGATGCTGAAGGAAATTACGTTTGGTGTGATGTTTGCAGTTTGTGTAATAAAAAATAATAAATAGTTTTAAAAACAGTTAAATAATAAAATAATAAAATAATAATTAATATTTTAAATGACCTTTATAGGGATTCACTTTAAATGCGAGAAGTTGAATTAGCGATAAATTTAATAAGTTCAATAGCTTTCTAATTATACGTGTAAGAATTGCAAATCAATTTAAGAAAAAGATGAAGCGATTAAGAGTTTGAATGAAAAATTAGCCAATGATCAAAACCCGGAAAAATCTATCCAAATGAAAGATGAAGAGCATCAAATTTAAAAATAATAATAGGAAGAGTAAAATAAAAATAAAAGAAAGAGAGATTACTAAGATTATGGAGAGGATTCATAAAGTTCAGATGTAAATGATGATGATGATGAATTTAGAATGTGAATTTCTATTTGTATTTAATTTTCTAATTTAAATAATACTTTTTCTCTAACTTTAGAAAAATTTATCTATACAATATATATTAATATATTTGGGTAAATTTATATTTTATTATAGTAAATTTATTTGATAAACACATTAATATTAATGATTGGGATACAATAATTAGTAATATAACAATATATATAATTAAAAAACACGGATTATTTTGTTGATAACCATTCCATAAGTTTCATTCAATATGACAAGCATTATTTTCAATAGGAAGAGCATCTTTAGAATGGAATAATAAATATCCTAGAGCTAAACCCAGTGCTAAGGCAATTTCTACCCATCCATTCATCGTCATCATAAAGAGCTAATTTGTATATTTATGACATTAGTCAGTAACTTTATACCAGAAATATTAGAAATTTATTAAAAAATTAAGAATTGTTACCATTATCAATATGTTTGAAGCCGAAAATAAGAAATACCAAAGTGACAAAATCAATCTTTGTTTCATAGTGAGAGGCTGAATTTATGTTTCTACAATGGTTCTTTTTATAATAATTTTCATCTAATATATAAAAAATAATATTTACAATTTTTTTCTAATAAGTACGCTCCATTCTTGAATTTGTTCAAAAAGAATTATTTAGATCTAGACAACCACATGTGGAAAACACTGTAAAGGAAAATGACCAAACACCCTACAAAGAATAGCCCACACTGGTGAATAGACGTTTTTAACCTAGTTAATCATGAAATATTTATCATAATTGACCTTAAATATCATTTACTATACATAAAATCTTTATTTTATTTTAAAAAATAATTTACTCATCGATAACAAAAGCACAATCACATCCAAACCATAAAACCATATACATATGGGGATAATTAGGGTCCATCATCTTGTGTAACTATTTTTAATTTTAATAAATTTTTTTATTTAATTTATATTTTTAACTTTTATTTATTGTATTTATTATGTAATTATTATAATACTAGTAACCAAATCCTTAAATATATTATTAAATATATAAGAATTGTTATTTATAATTCAAAACTTCAAAAGTTATATTAGAAGAGCATATTATATTTCTCTTATTTAAATTATATTATTATTAAAAAATTTATATGGTGATGAACTATGGATTTAGAAGTAATGATTTTAAATTTTAATTATTTTAGAAAAAAATTATTTAATAATCAAAAATTATATACTTAGGTTTTGACTATAATTTTTTTAATTAGATATCAATAATGATAATATGTATCATTTCATTTTATTCTATAATCAGATTTAATGAGGCTGTAGCAATAATTAGGATTAAAAATGAAAAAATATAGAATAAATTAAAAATTGGAATTAAATATAATTATGGAAATTAAATATGTATATATGAAAAAAAGAATTTAATTATGTAAATAATATATTAACTGAAAAAAATAATATATATTTTATTTTATATTTTAATAATATAATAATTAATTTATATAGAATGTAATTTAATAGGAATAATAATTATATAGATATATTTTTATGCTTGTTTTAATATATAATATTTATAATTTTAAGTTAAAAATTAACAGAATTACATCTTACAGTATTTTAAGTTGACAAATTCATAACATAGATTTAATTTTATACATATATAGTATGTTATACGGTCTTTTATTAAATTTTTTTAATTATTTTTTAAAAAATATTTATTAAATTTGAGTTTAAACTAAATAACGAAATTTAATTTTAGAGAAATCATGTTTGATTAATAAATAATCAATTTCAAAGAAAGGTATATGTATTTTTATCATTTAATAATGAGATTTCATCTTTAATAAATCAAAGTTAAAGTATAAACTGAAATAAATAATTTGTTTTCACAAACGAAAAAAAAATAATCAATTAAATTAAAATTAAAAATAATATTATAGTAATAAATATATTATAAAAACTATTAAAATTATGAATTTTGGAACTTAAAACACCATAATATATATAATTAAATTAAAACTGTTTTTATTATTTCTATATATTAAGAATAAATAATTATGCATTAAAATATAGTATGCTTATTATGATACGTTATTTATTAACAATCTTATTAATCTTCATATATAATTTATTGATTATTAATTTATAATATTCTACATATTTAATCTTTTTAGATATATTTTTTACCAATGATTAATAATTATATTTTGATTTGTTTATATTCTTGGTATAATAATTAATTATCAGAATTGATTAATCTGTAAAATAAATTATTAATTCTTAAAAAAAATAATCATATGTTATAAAAAAACCTTTTTATTAAGTCTTTACAAATTTAGAAAAATATAACTATTAAGTATAATTAATACAATTATAGCATTATTAATAGAGCAAAGTAAAGCTAGATAAAATTATACTAAAAACCCTGTCAGTATTAATCTAGTTAATAAAATTAAAATTCTATAAAAAATTAATAAGAATAAATTTCAAATGAAGGAAAATTATCTTATATTTAAAGATGGAAATAGAGAAATGATACTAAAATAAGAATATTTTAATCTATTAAACCATATATAGTCCCTTATCTACATCATGATAGTAAGTATAATAGATATATTTATATGATTAAATGATAAGCTAATAAATAAACCAAATTATAGACACTATTACAAAAATTATTATGAAATGTCATGGTTATATGATTTTGAGCAAATCATTTTTTTATTTGGTAATTAATTATAAGTCTATGTTATAATATAATTAACATTTAATCATATTTATGTTATTTAGGGTCCTATGTGTGTTAAATTTGGTATAAATGCATTGCAATCTTAAGATTACAATACAGCTATGCTATTATTTTTAGGATATGGAACATGTAAATTATAATATTCTAGATCTTGCTAACATTATTAATAAATTTTACTTTCAAATTTGAATTATATTTTTCGTATTTAATTAGCCTTTTCTGCTTATGTTTTATTAGACGGTCTAAGAAGTTAAAATTTAGCTATTGTAATTAAAATATCAATATTTATAAGTTTATTAAAATTGATATGATTTCATAGATATAATAATAAGCATTACACGAAATAACAGAGAAAACATATAAGCATCTCTTAAAACTAGATCCGAGTTTTCATTTTGGTGAATCTTAGAGAACTAAATTATATGATATATATAAAGCGCAAAAGGTAATATATAAATGTTTATTTATATGAAATATTGCTAAAAATCAATTGTATTAGTCATTTGAAGGTGCTTTGAGCACGATTTCCAATTTTTTATACCTCTATGTGCTGACGCTTTTTTGAGTACGTTGTTCCTTTTACATTATTGTGGTTGGGAATTTTTCATGAGTTTTAGTTTAACCTATGGGGCATACGCATATTTTACTCTGGATTTATCTAGTGTAATTATTTATACACAGATTTTATTTATAATGATATAATTTTTTTACATTTATTCGAAAAGAAAAGATTGATAGGAATGAGAAATTAAAAGAGATTAGAGAGAAAGACTGACTTCACCCTTAGCGAAACATTAAGCAATTTTTATAATGTTAAATATTATAATGCAGAGAATTTTGAAACTTAAAGATTTCAAAAAATATTAGACGTAAGCTCTAAAAATAAAAAGTTTAATATAAAAAAATTAAATGTTTATACTAACAGGACTACAGTAATCAAGTTAAAGTAAATTAAAAATCTCTTTCTAAATTAAATACAGGCCAACGAGTGGTATAATGATATTCTATTAATTTGAAATATTATTTAAATATACAAAAAATTAATTTATTTATAGGTATATTCACTAGGGTTGACGTTTAACATGTTGTACGGAACCATGCAAATATCTGTAAATTTATATGAAAAGTATAATAAAAACAAATGTTTATAGTTTTATTCTTTATACAGAAAGGCTTACTAACAGCTGGAGATATAGTATTAATGCAATCTTTAATGATGCAGGTAATTAAGAAAAAAATATAAATCTGTTCTGTATTATATCAAAATTTTTGTATATTAGATTTTTGCCCCGCTATTCTTCTTAGGAGTAAAATATAGAGAGTTTTAAGATTCTTCAATTGATATAAAAAGGCTTTTCGAAATTCTCGATAGAAATCCAAAGTAAAATATTTTTATAGGCATTTTTTTTATTATATTTTTTAAAATAATCCTATTTAGAATAATTGAATCTCCCAGCTCTGTAGATTATGAGTTTAAAGGAGGAGAATTGGAATTTAAGAACATCTATTTCGGATATTCTTAATAAAAGCAAATCTACAAAGACTTTAATTTACATATTCCTAGATGTTAATGGATATCCCTTGTTGGGGAAAGTGGTATAGGAAAATCAACGCTTTGCAATTTAATAGTAAAATTATAATTTTTACAATTATTTGAGATTAATCAAGTATTAGTATTTATTTGGTATATTTAGTTCAGATTGTATGATACGGATAAAGGAGATTTATATATAGATGGGCAGAATATTAAAGATTTAAAGCTATCTTCTTTGCGATCTAGGATAGGAGTTATCTCCTAAACTCCCTATATGTTTAATGATACATTAATGAATAATTTGCTCTATGCTAATCAAACAAAAACAAAAGAAGACATCATAGAAGTATGTACCAAATTAAATTTGCATGAAATGATTATGGTAATTAGTAATTTAATTTATGAGTGTGATATATAATATAAATTAATATTTACTCCTAGAATTTACCATAATAATATGATACAATGGTTGGAGAATAAGGGGGTAAGTTTAGTGGAGGAGAAAAATAGAGAATTTCTATTGCCCGTTGTTTATTAAGATAGCCTGATATTCTAATAATGGATGAGCCTACCAGTTCATTAGATTCATAAAATGAATATAATGTTATGGATTATATATAGGAATATAGAAAAGGAAAAAATAAATGTGTGATAATGATCACTCACAGACTTAATCTGAATGTTTATGCAGATAAAATCATTTATTTAGGAAAAAATAATTATTAAGAATAAGGAACGCATTCTTAATTATTATAAAATTCTAAGTCAAGATATAGACTTTTATGGGAAGATTTTGTAAATGAGGAATCTTAATAAGAAGAAGAAGAATAAAAATAACAATAATAATAATAAAGTAAAACAATTTGATAATTTAAAATGAACTAAATATATAAATTATAATTTTTAAGATGGATTTTTGTAAAATAGTATCTCCATTTTTTATAAATTAAAATGTATATTATTTTTTTTTAAGAAATTATCTAAAAGCGAATAAAATTGATATATTTAAAATAAAGTCCCCTTATTTATTTCATTATTTATAATTAATTTTACAAATTAAATAGATAATTACAATAACAAATTGATTGTTTAGTTCATGTATTAATATATATATATAAGTTATATAAGATAAACAATTATATTAAATATATTATATAAAAGAAATATTTCGATCATTATTAGTTAAATTTGGAAAAACTATTTTTCCTTTTTTAATGCTATGCATTATTTGGTGTTCCAATTTTATCATTTCTAGGAGTTTGCTTATCTCGTTCAGTAGCTGTTGCTAAGACTTATTTTTCATGGTCTTCCTTTCCTACTTCGATAGCTCTGATTAAGTTACTATACTCTTCATTTAATCTGATATCATAATTACAAATCATTCTAGCTTTCATATTTTCGTATTCTTCTTTATAGGTTCCAAATTATTTCTATTTTTGATTTTCTTTTTGATTGCCGGAAGGAGTAATCTAAATAAAATTGTACAAATGATTAAAATATTAATTATTAATATTTATTAGAAATAAAATTTACTGCTGCAAAATTATTTTTCTATTTCTTATTTATGCAAAGTGATTCATACAGTTTTTTTAAAAGAGCCCATAAAGTGTTATCTATTATAACTATAGTAACTACAACTAATAGGGCAATAAACATAATTAAGGATTTTTCAATTCTTTCTGGAATAGTGTCAATTCCTGCATCAGCCTTTGCAAAATTTATGTTTGAAGAAGTTTCTATTTTAATTGTAGAGTTTTTCAAGGGAAATATTAAAGGACTTCCGTACATATAAACACTAGCCAGAAGGTGGAAAATAGCAGCGAAAGGAAGAAGAGAAATGACTTATTTGTTAAGTCTAGTATCGTAGGTAGGTCTATATAAATAATTATATATATAATTTTAAATTCCTAAAAATATATAAAATCTATTATTTGTGCTTACGGTCTTTTATTGTATCGCAAAATATTATATTTATATACCCAATATTATATCCCTAAAGAAATTGAAGCGAAAAGCAGCAATAGAGGAATTCCGGAAGAGTAAAACATTGTTACAAAAATAATATTCAAGGCTTATGAATAATATGAAGTAACCTAAAATTGAGGACCAGTAATAAAATTATTCATATCTCTTTAAATAACTTGTTTTTTAGCCTTACTCTTTCTGCTTCTTCTATAACTTTTAAAATAAAAAATAAAAATTATATATTGATAATTAAATTATTAGAATAGTATTTAAACTAGAATGCTTACCAAGGAATTAGGCACCAGAAAAGAAGGTGGGGCGATATTATACTTATCAGCATGGTAATAGTTATTTTAGCTCCAACTTCTACATACCATGCCCGATCAAAATCAGGTGAAAACTCTGTCGCATTATCTTATTATAGTTGTTGTAGGGGCTTTTTTAATTAAAAATAAATTCATTATAATTATTACAATAAATAGAAAATCAATTTAACATTATTACTGGAATGGGGGCTGTCAATGAAATAGCTGGAGTCCAGCCAAATATTTCAGCTTATAAGAGCAAGGTAATAATGGCAGTATTTACAAACATAGCAACAAATAAAAAGACTGTGATACCTAAAGTTTCCTTTGTTAAAGTGGTATATTTGGAAAATCTACCTAGAGCTCTTAAAAGGATTTTAAGTAGAAAGTTCACAAAAATTACTATAACAGCCGTGGCAAAAGCGATAAGAGTTAAAGAAACATACTCAACATATATATCCCAACAATAATTTTAAATATCTTGATCGGTTTGTAGTGTTGATAGTGACTAAGATTTGCAAAAACATGTCTTTATAGTTTTGTCATTAGAATCCTTTGCTTCACTGTATGAATAAGTAGTAGCAGGACAGTATGTGCTACTAGAGGGCTTAACTATATTTGCCACAAAAATAATCTAAAATTTAGAGAGATGTTAAGTAAATTATTAATATTTTGGATTTATTTTTTTTTTTTTAATTTATTTACAATAAATGTAAGGAGCATGACGATCAAAACCAAAAATAAAACAACACAAACTCTTCCTATCCTTTCAGATGTTGAAACGTCTAAATTTTCCCATTTTATGTTTGAAGGTTCATCAACTTTTTCTCTTATCTTTAGTAATTTTCCCTTGTAATAACACCTTTTATCTTTAACTCCACAGCAAGAGTTATTATTATCAAAAGCTTCAATACAGCTATATTTATCTGAAATTTTTGAAAACACAACGTATGCTCCCAAAGATGGGTATTTGTCGTGAGAAACAACATCTCCAAGCTTTTCAGAAGTTTTGATGTGGATATCATTTTACACTTTTACCAGTTTCTCCTCAAGCTTAACCAGTTTTTTAGATTCTATTTCACCTTTCATCTGAATTCTTTTTTTTCTATATTAATTTTATGCAAGATATCAGCTTCTTTTTTGTGGTGAAATAACGTACCAAAATAATTTCTAACTAAATAAACACCCTGTAAATAAAAAAGGATAAATCAAAAAAATTCAATTTTTATAATAAAAATATGTTTATTTTTACTTAAATTTCTCCAAATTAAGAGAAATGTTCTTTAATAGGTTAATAATCAGTAATTTCAGAAGGAAATCCTTTTATGTAAATGGTATAGTGCGAAGGCATGGCTTCTTTTTTCAAACTTTCTTTTTCAATGCTTCTACTTCTAGATCTCCAATAATAAATAAACCCAACAAATAAAGCAGTATATACCAAATCAGGAATAACAAGCCAATATTATCTTTCTTTCTATTTAAAAACAATTAATAATGAATAAATGATCTAGATTATTTATGCTAACTAAATATATACCATGTCTTTCACATAATCATTAATCTTGACAGTATTTTATGAGTCAATAGCAGCCTTTTCATCGTCCGTTGAAGATGCTCCGTATTATACCAAGAGCAATTCGGGCTAATTAGCTATTGTAAGAGCTCCCTACAAAAAATTTCAAAATGAAACTTAATAAATATTTATTAATTTTTATTCAGCAATATTTATAATTTACGAAAGAATTGGCTTCACTTGAATAATTTTATTCTAATCCTTTTCCAGAACCATTTGAATACATTGATGGAATACTAATTAGAGCCATAATGAAAAATAAAATAGATGTGAACTTCAAAAATTCGAAAAATAATCTTAATCCAATACCATATCGTCTATTTATTTATTAATTAAGAAAATTAGTTTATTTGGTATCATAAAAGTTAGGGAATATCAAAAAATCTATTAAATGTCTTTAGTAAATTACCCAAACTCTGATGAGTCAACACACATAGGGTATTTTTATTTATTTGCAGGGTCTTTCAATTCCCATTTTTACTAAAATATGATTTAATAAATTTTTAAACTGTAGTCTTTAATTATAAAAGATCAATAATTTTTTTTTACTTTATATAGCTAAGCCACTTCAATATTAGCTTAAGCAGTATCTTACAAAAATTCTTCATTTATTTCCTTTAAGCTGTTGTAGGTTATTCTTCTTTAAGACCCTCGCTTATCAAGTTATATCATGCTTAGTTTTTATGAACTCCGTTTCATGTTTTATGGATTTTTTTTTTTAGTTTATTTTAAAATGATAAAGTTCTTATGAGATTTATAATATTAAAATAATTGAATATATACTGCACTTATATTATTTAAACATCTTGATATATTATTATTAGTTATAGTTCTATTAATTTTTTATCATAAAAATAAAAAGTGAACAGTCTAACTATTAAATAAGGGTATATACTCTTATGGAATTAGTCAGGTGAAATAACATAAATAATTAGAAGTAATAGCAAATTATTAACAAAATTGAAGAAGTTATATCAAAATTTAAAAAATTAATTAGTAATTTTTGAAAAAAACGCTGAATAACTTACATTCTTTATAAACTAAATATTTCCTTCTTTTTTTATATAAATATAATAAAGATGTCTCTAATTATGTTACATCATAAATTTAAAATTACTTAAGTAAATAATTTTAAAATAGAAAATTTAACTATAAAATCCAAATTAATACATTTAGTTTACTTTTATTACATATTAATTTAATATAAAATTCACAATTAATAAATATAAAATTATATAATTTAATAAATTAATATTAAGGATACATATGAAGTTTTATTATAAAGAATCTAATAAAATCGAATTCTATATTGATTTCCATTAATTAATATACTTATAAATTCTTCAATATTAATTAAATATTACAATTATATTATTAAAATTAAATAATGAAAATTCAATAATCAAATATTGTGATTTTATATATTAATATTTAATTAAATAATAAATTTTTCATAGCATTATAAACTAATTTAGAAATAATGTGTGATTAATATTAATATTATTATATATCTAAAGCTATTCAGTATTAAATAAACAAATAAGACATAAAAAATAAACTATACTATGAAAATATAGCAAAAAGTTATCAAACAATTCTAAGAAAAACAGGTTTAAAATATAGAAATAAATAGTGATATATAATATGATAAATATTAAAAAATTTAAAATAAACTACGATGTTAACATAGTTTATGCCATGCAGGAACAATTTTACAAAATTAAAATTACATACCTTCCAAAACAAATAATGAATAAAAAAATGATTAATATAGTATTTTAGAAAATTCTCCAGGAATTTCTAAACTACAAAGATCTAGAAAATATACGAATACTAAGCTATAAAACTAAGAAAATGATTGTTTAAATTAATAAAATTTGTCATATGAAATGCTAGAGTGGTAGGCTGCATAATATATATAAAAATATAGCAAAAAATAAAAGTCTAATAAAAAACAATATGATTTTATCAACAATTAAGAATAATAAAAATAAGAAATTGTTTAAAAATATGAATTTATATAAACTATTAATGGTAATATATTGAGAAATTAAATAAAAAAGTTGATGAACGAATTTTAAGAAAATAACTGTGATATTAATTTAAAAATTAGGTAATTGAGTGATTAAGACTCATTGTCTTTTTAAAATTCGGATACAGGGAAAGTAAAACTAAAAATTTAATTACACTAAGAAATTACATTTATTTATTTAACTTTTTTAGTTAGCAGCAATTATATTAATGAAAAATTAGAAGAAAGAATAAGAAATAAAATTTTTATTGCTAATAGTCCGGCAACTTAAAATATTTTAAGCTCACTCAGATTTATTAAATTCTATATCACAAAATTTAATATAGAAATCCTTCAAATTAAAATTTTATCCCAAAAATGAAATCATATTTAATAAAGGTGATATAGGATACAATTTTTATATCATTATTTAAGGATAAGTAGCGACTATGATACCAAAAATGCAAGAAACTCAACTAAATAATAATAATAAATAGCTGTAAAAGTTCATATCAAAAATTAAAGACATAAAAACAAAAGATGAAATATAGAGTGAAAATTAATAGTAATCCGGTAGTAATTCTCAGTTAAAATAAATAGGTTTAGAAGAATAAAATGATGTTGATGAAGAAGATAATTCTTTAAAGGGAATGGAATAAAAAACCAAAGAATTTATAAAAAAAAATTTCCCAGGTTGGGAAAATGTTAAAAGCTTTATTGCTGGAGAAGTACCAAATTTTACTATAGAATAAATAAAAATATATGTGATCCATATTATTATTATTTAGGGATTTGGAGATTTTGCTCTAATTAGTGAAACTTCTCGTACCGCAACAATAGTACAAATAATGATCATAAAAAAATAATTTTTGTTAAGTATGCAATAAATTAAAACATAGGTAACCACAGAGGACACCTTTTGTATGTCTATAAGTAAGCATGCCTTTGATTCAATGATGGAGGAATATAAAAAAAAAATAATATTTTAGCAATTATCATTTTTAAGGAAATTTGATTTTTTTTAATGTGTTGCTGAAAACTACTTAATATAATTAATAAAAAATTAAGAAATTTAGAAATAAATTCTTGATATTAATGAAAACCCTACAATGTAGATAAATTTATATATTTTTGGTAAAAAATTACCATTTTTTTTAAAACTATTATAGATACAAAGAGGGAGACTCAGTCAAAGGAATATATTTTATAAAATCGGGATAAGTTGAGTTAAGCAAATATATAAAAAAGATAATAAATTGGGTAAAAATATCAATGAAGATTATCAGAATGTATACAATTCTGATGATTTGTTGAAAGAGCAAATAACAAAATTTTAATCAAAAAATCTATAAAAAAAACAAGGAGGATATTAATTTTAGTACGGATAATCAGTGAAAATATAATATAAAATTCTGGGGGCAGGCCAGTTTTTCGGTAACATCTCTTTCTATAAAATTATAATCAAGTTAAAACTGTAAAATATTTTATAAGGAGAAGAAGAAGTACTTAATAAGTGTAATTAAAGAGAATTCTCAGCCAATCTGGTTAGTTTACAAGGAGAAATTTATGTGTATGAAATTAATGTAGTCATTTAAAATGATTAAATTATATAATAATAGGAATTAAAAATTAAAATCAATAATTTTAGAAATTTGTAAGTTTAATGAAATAAAATGGAAGAATAAATCATATATTCTAAGAAATTAAATTAAAAAACAATATTGAGCACTAGTAATTTGTGAACAAAGTTAATATTTTTGATAAAGAATGCAAAAATGCAGAGAAAAAAGATTACGAGATGTAAACTAAATTATAATTATATTATATTTATCATAATAATACTATAAATACTGCAAATAATTATAGGATAGAATCTAGATTTATTATGCAATAACAATATGATAAAGGCAAAACTTAACAATTAAATAATAAATAAAATACTATTAGGAAATTTAGAAATAGAAAATTTTCTGTTTGCGAATAAGAAAAGAACGAAAAAATATAATTCCTTTAGGTAATTTAATTTTGAAAATATTATAAAAAAACTCATTTTATATTTTACAATAGAAATCCGAAGAATTTTCATAATTTACAGAATTTTAAAATCAAAAATAATAAAATTTATTGTAAACTTAGAATATAATAAACTAAAATAGAGAAAAACGTTTAGACTATAGGTACTTAGCATAAACTAAACAAATTATTATTTAAAAATTTTAACTTCTTAAATAATTAGGTTTATTTGTGGTAATTTAGAGGAACAGCTCTAGAATAACGATACTCTTTTTAATTATAGCAGATAACGTTAATATTAATCCAATCTCTCCTACTGTAATTGTCTAATTAATTATATTATTTATATTTGTACATATATTTTTATATTTCTATAGTTGATCCCATTTCCAATTTACTAAAATAAAACCAAGAGAAAAAAAATGATTCAATTCATGATATTTTCTAAAGTTCTTCGAAAATAAAATAGAGTTTAGCAGAGAAGGTACATGAAATAAAACAATTAGATGTCAATAATATAGTAGAAACAATTGGAATTTCTAAACCAATTTTATCAGGACATGAAAATCTTACGTCTCCTTTTACAAATAAAAAAATTAACCAATAGGAGAAAAACTAATTGCTAATATTTATTTTGATGATGTGCTTAAAAATAATTAAGCAAATCATATAAATGAATATAAGAAACTCTTTTAGAATTAGAGTTCGGAAGATGAAAACAGATTAATTTCTCCAAATAGGATTTCTAATTAAAAGGCTGACGATAATATATCTCGACGGTATTATTATAGTGAAAAAAACTCTCCATTCCACTCTAATTAAGTTACAGAAAGATATTCAAAAACAATAAGTGGAGATAACTTAGATAATACCTATCAATAGAATAGTTTTCAATAGTAATAAAAATAAAAATAATAATAGCTAACCAGTATTAAATAGTCTTTTAAAAACCGTTTTTTTAGATAAACCTTTAGTAAACTGTGCAAATCTTAAATGATAAGTTAAAATTTGTATGAATCTAATAATATTACCGATTAAAAATAAGAAAAAAGCTATTACATAAATATTCCTAATTAATAAGTTAATTAGTAAGAATTAAATAGTAGAAAAAAAGTTAAAAGTTAAATCATGAATCATAGAAGAATAAAAACTAATATATCATGTAAAATAAAACATAGAAAATTTAGTTTAATTGATAATATTTATATATTTTAATAAATTTATAGAATCTAGTTAAAAAGAGGATATTATAGATGATTCAAAAAGGTAATTAATATTATATGATCACAAATTTAAAATAGTAAACACACTTATATAATAATGATTTATTTATTATTATTTAGTGGTAATACTTTAAAATTAAATATAAATTATACTCCTGAAAGAACTTTTAGAAATTTAAACTATTAAGCTCATTCAAATTCTCCTTCTAATAGTTTAAATAACTAATAATTTAATAACGAGCTATGGAATTATAATGCAAGAGAAGTTTTAAAAATGACAAACAAAAATATAATATTAAAAGCTTGTATAACACAAATTTAATAATAAAAAATCGCTAATTATCAATAAAGCAGTAAGACAGTACTAAAAAGCATAATAATATTGTATAAAATATATTTTAGTAAAATTGAATATTTTTTTTATATAATATTTATAACTATTAAATATTAATTTATATCAAATATATCTATAAATATTCTTATAATTATAATATTTTTCACCATTTAAATAATAAAGCAATAAATTATATTCTTATATATTTCTACTGAAATAATATTCTCAATAAACAATATAATTTATTAATTGTATTTAAGTAAGCAAGTAATACAGATTAAATTATATATAAAAATAAAAAAAATAAATATTTTAGAAAAAATAAATGAACTTGAAATCTTATGAAAGTTTTTAAGACATCGATTATGAAGAGAATAAAATTTTTAGATCCCGGATGTAAAATTACTCCAATATTTAATGGATGAAAAAAAGACAGTTTAAAAATTCGCATAAAAAGTATTTATTATATCCTGATGAAATGAGACGAAATATACAAATAAAGAAAGTTTTTTCTAATATCGATAAAGATGGCTCTTGTAAACAACAAAAACTATTTTAATATTGAGAAATTTCAATAAAAACTTATATTATGACTAATCGGATATTATTATATAGAATCTCTAGATATGCAGGAGATGTACTAATTGTTTCGTAAATATAATTTTAATATCGAAAAAGGATAGCTTAGAGATTTATTTAAATTAGTTGATGATGATAAAGATAGTATTTATAACCTTATAAAGTCTAAAAACTTCATAAAATGAATAACATTTTAAAATTACAATAGACGCGCTAAATTGGCAAGAATTTAAAAATTGCACGTTAAATTAAGAAGCTAATCTACTTTTTGCTAAAATTATGAAGAGATTAAAGAAAACAAATTAAACAGAAGCAAATAAAAAAAACTAAATTTAAGAAAATGATGAAAATTTCAATTATTTACCAACAAATTTTGGAAATATTATTTCTTTTCTAAGCTACCGAGCCTCAAGAGATGACATAAAGGACAAAATTTTGAATATTGCGCAATAATAATAAAAATCTGACAATAATTCCGATTAAGAAACTTTTGAAATGTTGCAATAACTTTTTAAAATTACGGAACAATACTAGAATCATTCTAGTTACATGAATCCTAGTCCAGCTATTGTTAATAATTTGAAAGAAAAAAAGAAAAAATAGATCCAGATAGTTAAATTAAATTGGGAAAATCATCTAAAGAAAAGTAATTAGATAGATTTTTTGCATAGCAAGAAAGACTTGCTAAAAAAAACTTAAAAAAAGATATAACAAAATTGCATTATCCTCCTATTCCTCTTTCAAGTAATTTATAATTAAATTAAATTTTAATAGAATTAAGGTATACTAATACATATAGGTATTGAAGATCAGAACAATAATAGTAATTTTTATCGAGCTAAAAAACAAAACGCTTATTTAAATACTAATTATAGTAATTAATCAATTTCAAAAGATCAAATTTTAGGTAACACTGGTAGAAATTTTAAAAATTTTAATAAAACTAATTTAAGCATGAATTCTGTATCAGCGTATCAAAACAAAGATTTTACTCAAGCTTAGTTAAACTAACTTAATATAAAAAAGATGTTGCCCAAAAATATTAGAGATGTAGAAAAATTAATATAAATTAAGCAATAGAAGTAGGAAATAAAGTAGGCTATTGATTCCAAAGAATAAAAAGCGAACTCTTAAGTATCATATTAAGATTTTTTTTCTATAAAATTAAATAATTTACTACTTTGATATTTTAGATATATTCTCTATAAAATGAAATAAATTCCTATATAAAATCAGCGAGGGATACTTATGGAATTAATGTAAAGGGGGAAATTAATAATTCAGCTTTAAAAAAGGAAAATCAATAATAAATTATAGACATAAAAAGAAAGTTATTAAATAATATACCCAGTTTTTAAAACTCACTTATTGATTTTTAATCTGATAATAAATAAAATAGTTAAATTGACAAAAGCGCTTCTATAAGTAAAACATATTTTAATTCTAACATTAATAATACGAGGACTCTTTCAGAATCTAGGTATATTAAGTTATAAGTTATATTATTCTTATTGGGTCATAATTTTTTTTTTTTTTTTCAAGAATAAATCTAACTAAATGTTAAGATTCCAGCATTCCAAGAAGTTTACTTAAAACTTTAAGTAACTTTCATCCTTCTAAAGTAAATGACTTTGAATAAAATTCTCCTTTCGTATCTGTTTATAATAAAACAAGGTTGAGAATTGAATAGGATTCAAAATTAAATTAATTAAAATAATAAATTATATCGACTTAAGTTAATGAAAGTAATAACATGATACCCAATGTTAAAAGGAGTAATACAGACTGCAATTATTAAAATCATTATAGAAACTATACTATATAGGGCAATAGCAATATAATGACTTAAGGAAAATCTATAAAACTAAATACATCTAATTCTTTAAATTAAAATAGTGAGGCGGAATAGTCTAATAGTAATATAAGAGAAGGCAACAAAAAAGGGAAAAAGATTATTTAATATAATTCTAATTTAAAACAATTGCATAAAAACATATAAAATTCTGAAGAAAGTTTGAGTTATTTTACTGAAGAATTTAATACTATTTTACCATAGCCTAAAAATATAAAATAATATAAAAAATGATAATTATTTGTTAATATTGTCTTAACCATTTAATAATTTATTAATATCGTTTTACTATATTTAACCTATATGTATATATTAATCAAAATTATTTATATAATTAACTATTTAGATTTCAAATAAAAATTCCTTTTTTTTTCTAAATTTTATCAATAAATTTGCTACCTTAATTTGATATAAAAGTCATAAATATATAAAATGATTTATAAGTTAGAATATATAATTAATTTTGATTTTATAAAAATCTAAATTATAATGTATTAATAATAGGAAGAAATCTTACATATAATTTTATTAAAATATTATATTTATTTTTAGTCTAAAAGTATGATTTTATCATTTTTTTTGTTTTTCTTTATTTGATTATCAACGTATTCTTTTAATAATTTTACTTATTCTAATCCCCTATTATTTCTAACTTTGTTTTTGATGAATCCAGGCATTGACCCTCCAACTTTCACTGATGAAACTAAGCAAACATCCATTTTATTTTCATTGATGGGTTTGAGTATCCATGTTTGATAGTTAACTGAACTTAAAACAGCTTTTTTGGGATCAATTTTTAAGTGGTTAGGAAGATCAATTGAAATTATAGAGTTGTATTAGACTCCTTCCTCGATAATTTATCCCGAAACGAGAATAGAATATCTATCAGAGATCATGGGAGGCTGAATAAATGAAAATTTATTAATAATTAATGTTCATTTGATATATTATTATTTACTGCAGATTCAGAGAAAAGAATTTTAATACTGTTCTTTTCAAACTGTTCCAAAACTGTAGAATTTTTTTAGAAAGAGCTAAAAACTTTAGCTTTTTCAATTTTATGTGTATTATTCAGCAATTCATAAATATATTGTGTAGGTCCTTCGATAATTCCTTCAGATTTTGTTGTAATTCCATCATCATCATCGTTTTCAAGTTTATATCTTTAATAAAAATGGTGAAGTTATTTCAGTTATTTAATTTTTTGGTTTTTGTATTTACCCGATTAATGCTCCTTTTTAATCACATTTTTTCCATTTACCTTATTCTAATGCTTTTTTAGAAAGAGCTAGTGATTCACGAACTCTTTTTTCATATTCTTCCAATCTCAATTCTTCTGGGGTTTTCTAAACCTCTACAATTTGTTTTACGGGTTCCTTCATTTCAATAACAACTTTAATTTATTATTCTACATCTTATGTGTTTAAATCATTTTTTTTATTGGAATCTACATCTATTTCTCTTTGTTTTTTGATAGGGCTATAACCTTCATGAGTTTCTATATCGTCTTCATCTTGTAAAAAAACTAAAGGCACACTGTGAATGATTGAATGCGAGATTTTAGGTCCTAACATAGTTTGAATTATTTTTATTTTTTTTCCTTTTAATTTATATTATTAGATTAATATAATTTTATTTTTTTTTTCTTATTATTTTATAGATGTGATTTTTTAATATTTATTTCGCAAAGTTTTTTTATTTCATTTTTAAAAGTATTATACTATTTATCCCAATGCTTTCATATGACGATCCTTATTCTTTTATCAAAGTCATATATTTATATACTACTTCTTAATAATTAATAGAAAAAACAAATTTTGAAAACTATTTTTCATTATATATGTCTAATTATATCCTCTTGCTAATTACTAATTATCCTTTATTTATGTCTATTTCTTTCAGATTTATCTCCAAACTTATAAAAACTCTTTACTTAATATATAATTCACAATTATTTACTAACTATATTCTAAAAATTAAGAAAATTAATAAATAATTTATTTAGAATTAATTACCATACAGATTAATTCTTGGAATTTAAGTGAGTAATAGCTTCTATTAGCCAAAAAAAACTTTTATTTACTTTCATTAAAATTATCTAACCAAACTTATAAGTTAATTATCCACATCCAAAGTTTAATCAAATTTATGAATTAATTTTTTAAAACAAATAAAAAATAATTCAAGCATAGTACGATGATTTGTAATACTTACAAAAAAAATCAGCTTTATAATAAAAAAAATTTCAATTTTATTAATAATTTTAAATTATAATTTATACATTAAAAAATTCAAATAATACAAATATAATTAATTAAAAAAATACTTAGAGTTAATTGATATATAGATAGGATGATAAAATCAAACTATGTGTATATCAAAGTAGAATTAAAATTGGAAGCAATGTATATATCAGATTATTTAAATAGAATTAGTATATATTATTTATATCTTTAAAATAAAGTAAATAAGATCATTATGAATTGTGGGAAATAATAGCCACTTGCCCGGTATTCTATAAAAAGCTGTTCTTTTTATAGTAAATAATGAATAAGATATATACTGATAATTATTTTGTAATCAGAAATTCTCAGAATTATAATTTAAAAACTTTTTCTATGTTATAATAGCAACTAATAAATAATAGAAAGAAAAATATATAAATTAATAAATATATATATATAATAAATAAATAAAAAAGAAGAAATAAAATTATTTTAAGTATAATTTGAAAATGAAAAGCTATTCTAAAAAAATATATATTCCTTCCAATAAACAGGAATAGCAGCAATACTATAAGAAATAAAAATTTAACTGTAATGTATACCAAATTGGCTTCGATATCTTATAAGATAAATCAAAGGTTGCTATGGGGGACCCAATATTCTGCTAGAAGTGTTTTGCCTCTTTAAATTGCTTTAGTTAAGTAAATAGTTTAATACTATATATTTAAAAATATAAATCTTATTGTATTATTTTATTTCAGCTCGAAAAAAAAGAAAACTCTGAAAATGATTGGACATGGAAATGTGAATTTTGTGAAAACTAAAATAACTTAGTGAACTTTGAAGAAGAAGAAATCCCAAAATAAGATGACCTTTGCTATGTCCAACAATCAAATACCAAAGAATAAGAGGGAAATACCATGGTAGACTCTAATGATGATATCTCTGTCATAATATGCACGGATTTCTCGGGTTCTATGAACGTTACTTAAAAATTATAAAATAAAAACAAACTTAGAATAAACAGCCAGGCTATTAAAGAATTAAGGAGTCTCAAATAGTTCATGGAACCTTAAGAATATTAATAATACAAATAAATTGTGATTAAAGAAAAAAATAACTATATATCTAGAAAAGATTGTGTTATGGCAGCTATAGAGCAATAAATTCAAGAACAATCTAAGAAGTTCCCCAATAGAAAGGTATTCTATCATATTAGATAATTAGTTTAATGTATAAAATAAAAATAAAAATAAAAATAAAACTTATTTATTTATTTAAATATAATTAGTTTGGACTTGTAACTTTTAATGATGAAGTTACTATCATAGGGGACGGAGTTTCAGGAGAAGAAAAAATCATAACTGGAGATAAGTTGTACAAATTCGATCAAGTTTTATAGGAATCGAAAAGTTATGCTTCCACGCATATGCAGGTTCCTATAAGTGAGAGCAGTCAAAGACTATTAGAAAAGTTTGAAGATATGTAGCCGCAAGGAAAAACAGCGCTCGGACCTGCTCTATTAACTTGCATTGGATTACTCGATAATGCAAAGCCAGGATCTCAAATTATTTTTTGCACTGATGGGCTTGCTAACATTGGATTCGGAGCTCTAGATAATGATGAAGAAGTGTAAAGTAATGAAGAAATCTACAATAAGCTAGGAGAGTTGGCGATTGAAAAGGGAATCTAAATATCTATTATAACTATTAAAGGGGAATCTTGTAAAATATAGATTTTAGGATAGTTGGCTCAAAAGACCTAGGGAAGCATTACAAGAGTAAATCCGGAAAATATTCATAATGATTTTGCGAACATTTTAAAAGAAAAGGTGATTGCTACGAAAGTGCAGCTTAAAGTATTGATGCACAAAGGACTAAGACTCGTAAACAAAACAAATGAAAATGACCTTATAGTTGAAGAAAATGGATTTAGAAAAGATGTAGGAAATGTAACTGCTAAAACCACCATCACCTTTGAGTATGATATTAGAACTCCAGAGGAATTACAAAAACTAGACATTGATTTGTAGAAATTGAAAAACTTACCATTTTAAGGATAAATTAAATATGTGACCCCTGAAGGACATTAAATGATAAGAGTTTTGACCAAGAACTAAGATGTATCGGCCAACATGAAGGAAATTCATTCTTGCGCAGACATTGATGTTATTCAGACCCATTAAACCCATGTTAATAAAACCAATGCTCTTAAGGGAAAGTTCAAAGATGTCAAAGTATAATAAAACGGATACCAATAATTTTTATCTGAAAACTTATCTTGCAATTACTACAACTCTGAATCTCAATAACAATAAATTCAAAATGCCATGAAAAGAGAGAAATAATTACAGACTTTATCAGAAGCCAGGGAAGGCGTTATATATTCTAAATCGGTCTCCACTAGCAATAAATAACAGTAGTAGCTATAAAAACAACCTTAGTAATTATAAAAAAATCAACTGGAATAAATTCCCTAGTAAGCTAGTTTCGGGGGTATGGATATTATGGATATTGCCCCTTAACCTTAAAATATAATGTTACAATAACAAAACGACTAAGCTATGATTAACAGCGATAATAATAATAACTAAGAACAAAATGATGATCAAGAAGATGATTTAGACGCTGCTTTATATAATTTAAAATGAAATATATATAATAAATATAATATATGAACATAATATATATATATTTTTATATATATATATGAGAAATCATTTTTTAGGGGGTTTTTTAATTATAATATTTTCTTTTTTATTTAATTATTTAGAATCACTAATTAATAAATTAATAAACTATTTTATTATTGGTTATTAGTTATTCAAGCACAATTTAATATTAAATTTATTAATATTAAAGCTACATATAATATTAATATTTTATAAAATATTACATTTTACAATATTATTAATTATCAATACACAGGTTATTTTAAAGTACTGGCTTTGAATGCAGCCTTCTAAAATGTAAAAATACTATTAATTAGCATTTAACATTATATTTCTAGTAATTTTTGGTTTCAATTCATAATCTAAATCTGAGAAAAACATATTAATATATAAATAGCTGTTGGAAAATCATATTTTTTAATATTTCAGTTAATTACAAGAAGTAGATAATGATGAAGATGAGGACAATATATCTGATATGAGTTTGACGAAGTATTAAGTTAAATAATCTAACCACAATATACGATAGTTGAAAATTTCTACGACTTCGCCAAGTTCTTTTTTTCATCTGTAAAGGAGTACCAAAAAAAAACTCCTAAATCCCTTCATTCAAGTCGTAGTAAGTTATCAGAAAAATCTTCTGAATCAGGAAGCTATCAAGGAAAGAATTACTTTTTTATGAAGTAAGATTCTATGTTGAACGATACAACAGCCAACACTTCAATTAAAAAATAAAGCAAACAATAGCTATCTAAACAAGAAATGGTTAACAGTTAATATCAATTTATTAAAATACAGAATTAAGTTTAAAATTATAGTTAAGTGCAATCCCAAGTAAAAGAATACATTTAGTCTAAATCAAAATAGCCCAAAAAGATTCCTTGAGCGTAATTTTAATATGCAATTAAATCAAATAGATATTTATTTTTTAATTAGAAATTAGCTAATATAGTCAGCGGAGAAATAACTAACAGATCTTATCAATATAATAGGGTAAAAAGTAGAAAATCTAACTTTTAACAGCTTTCTCCAAGTAAATCTTAATATGTCGGTAGTTCTACGATGAAGTATAATAATAGTTAATAATATTTGGATATTTTTTTTACAAACTATATCTTTTAAATAGATCAATAGATGAAAACAAAACATCTAAAAATTAGGCAAAAAATAGTTTTAACTTAACTTCTTTCGCAGATATAGCTAAAAAGGTTTCCAAGCAATAATAGTAAAATACAGACTCAGATTCAGAGGAAAATTTAATTGATTAAAGTAATAGTTTTAATATTTCTATAAAAAAAATTAATTATTCTTCATCTTAATTAGTATCACCCAGAATAAGTAACTAGAGACAGTCTGATATGATAAGAATTCTGGAGTCCAGAATTAAAAAGAAAAAACACGATATGTTTAATTAGGACTAGTATTTAGAGCAGCAAATGAAAGATTAATTTCCAGAGCAGTATAATTAACTAAAACAACAAATAGAAAATAAAAATAAGTTTGAAAAGAAGAAAGAAAAAGTACAATATTAAAAAAAACTATTTATTTAAATTAAAGAAATTCAACATATATTTTAGAGCTTTAAAAAGCTGTATGAAGAATTAGGGGAGAGAAAAAAAACATTTGCCAAGTTTGGATTTAAAAGTTAGGAGAAATTAGATCAGCCTTAAATAAGAGAAATTACCAAGCAGTTTGAAGATAATTGCTTAGGTAAAAGCTAGTTAAATTAATGATAATTATAATAAATATAAATATTATTTAAAAAAAAGGATCTATGAATGTAGTAGACTTGTGGCCAGAAAGAAATATAGGAAATTATTTAAGCGGTTGCTAGCTTATAAGAGATAAGCTTGTAATCAACAAAATGGCTGAATTGTAAAAAAAGCAGGGAAATATTATCAATATTGTAAAGCCAGTTTTATTAACGAGAAAGGAAGAAATAAAACTGATAGATAAAGTTTATATGAATAAATTAACATCTGAGTAAGATGAAAAAATATAAAAAAATTAGTTTCTAGTTCTGTAAATTAAACCCCTCAGAGTACAACAACAACAGGACTGAGTGGAAGGAAATCGATTAGATTGTAAAATAGGAAATAATCAATTTTTCTAAATCAAAGTTCTTTAAGTTTGTTTTCTTCTCAAAATAGAAGGTTATTTAATCATTTATAATATATATTTTGAAAAATGAAAATATAAAATAATTTAACTTAGAGGGTCTCAATTTTAAAGAAGTGGTTCTAGAAAAACGACTTAAAAATAAAATGTTTAACTAAATATGACAGAATCTGTTCCAAATGATAAAGAAAAAGATAAAGAATAGTCCAAGTAAGAAATTAATTTTTAATTGTAAATAAAAAATAAAATTGTAAAATTGCATTTCTTGATAGATCACCAGGTAGTAAATTAACTTACAGCTCTTTAAGTCCTACGAAACTTAATATATAAAAAAGTAATGCAAATGAATCTAAAAAATAGAATCAGTTAGATGATGAGTACTATCTAAAACATAATATCAAGAAAAACATTATAGGATCTAAATGGAATCATTTAAAAAGTAACAAGCCTATTTTTTGTAAATACTGCGGAAATCATACATTTATGAGACATGTATGTAATATATTGCCAGAGTAAACTTAAAATCAATAAATATATAATTAATTGCAATAAATGTTTTATTTTAAAAGAATGGAGAATTAATTTTAAAGAGATAAACTAGGAAGGTTAATTTCAAAAATTGATTTAATACATGACTCTAATGAAATGATTTATCAAAAGGTTAACAAAGTTATCAATAAACTGTAGGATAAAATTTTTGCAAAAAAAGAAAATAGAATTCCGGATCAATCATTAAAATGATGAATAACATTATAATAAATATCAATTTTATAATTTATTTTGTAAAGAAATATTAAATATTAAATTTGTTTCAATAAATTATATAACATTTTATTATAATATTCTCATATAATATATTATATCATAGTAATTTATTTTCTACTAATTTGATATAATAAAATATTTATTTTTTTTCAAAATGAATGGAAATATAAAGCAATTTTTATTAAAAATTCTGAATAGTCATAAACTAGAAAATAAATTAATATTAATATAAAAACATATACCTTGATAGTGCATTTAAATTAAAAGTTTGATTATAAATGCGTATTTTACAAAATTATCAAATATTAAAAATTCTATCACAAAAAAATTATATAGCTTCTAAGTCACTAAATAATAAAGCAATTTACAAAGCGTCTTAGAATTTCGATCATAAAGTGGATTATTACTAAATATTGGGAATAAATAAATCAACAGATTAATCGAATATTAAGAGTTGTTATTATAAATTGGCTAAATAATATCATCCTGACGTATACAAGGGTTAAGACGATAAATTTAAATAGATTAGTGATGCTTATAGGTAATTTATTTCGAGTTATAACTTTACCATTATAATGAATTCAAAATTATTTTATTTCTGTACAAATATGAGGTCATATTAATAATTTAATAAAACAAGCTGAATATAATAAAATAATTTATAGGGTATTGGGAGATTAAAATTTAAAACGAGAATATGATTAATTAAGAAGTGGAGCAACCGTTAATGGTGGATAGTACTATTAATAATAAAATATGGGAATGAAATATACATATGGAAAAAATACAAGAAAATACGGGCCTGGGTTTTCTGATTCTTCAAATTTTTATCAATAACAGAATTCATATAACTAGTACTAGGGAGCATAGCATGAAAATTCATATTTTTATAATGAATTTAAATAAAATTTTTATACAAATCACACAAATCAAAATAGGAGAAATTATGAGAGATAATAATAGTGGGAGTAAGAGTTTTATGTAAAATTAGAACTATACAAATATTATATTATGGTTATAATAACTATTTAGCATATATATATATACTTTAGTTTTACTGGTTTCAGTAAAAATTTATTATGGTTATAAAAAAGTTAATTTTATATAAAATAAATTATGTTGAAAAATAAAAATTTCAACAATTTGTATTTTACTTTTAGTGATGTTTAAGTATGTATTTAATATTATTTGAAAATTTTATTAACTATTATTTTATAATTAAAATTGGAGGGTGGTCAATAAGAGGCATAATATGAATTTGAAAGAATGGTGATGCAAGAAAATATTAAAAGATGAAAAGAAAATTTGTGGCATTTGGTCTTGGTTTCATAGGATTTTGGGTATTTTTTGAATACATTATATTCGGATTAATGAATAAAGGGCCTAGAGATTACGTAATATATGACGAAAAATCTAATACTATGTATGTAGCTGATTAAGAAACATACAGGGCTTTATAAAATTAAAAGAGAGTGTAAGGGGTAAAAATATCTAATATTATTAAAAAAATAGTAAATTAAATATATTTTATCGGCAATCAATCGCGCTAAATCTAAAGGGAAATATTTATGTTATTATTTAAATTATTTTAAAATGCGCTGCATTTCTATATTCAAGCAATAATAAGTCTACCTGCCTCAAAAATTCTATTATTCAATTTTCGATAATAGATTATTATAATAGAATTGTTTTGTTAATATATTTATTAAATAAAATAAGTCAAAAGAAAATTGTTAAAATTTATTTATAATTTTGGTGCTATATAATATCTTATGATATAATTCGTTAAAGTCGTTAAGTTGTATTAATTTGCATTTCTTTAGAACATTTTGCAAGAATTAATTACTTTAAAATGCTAAGCATAATGTGTGTATATATATTTTTACGAATTATATTAGAATTTTTAGTTTCTCTGAATATTTAGTTTTAAATATTGTCTATTCATTAAATTCAGCATAATATGAATTATGTTTATAAAATTTGTCATAAAAATGCATATCTTTCCTATCTAATTATATGGAATTAAATTGTTATTTAGCCTTTAGGACTTAAAGAAAATAATTCTAAATAGGCTAAATCAATTCTTCATTTCCAATGACTTACAAACAATAATACCAAACACCAATTAAATTAAAATATATACTATATTAACAAAAATAATAAACTACCAATCTGACGCTTTAAAAACGATTAAAATGATTTTATTAACAAGTTTGTTAAAAAAGCGTTTTTCATGGAAATTTATTTTTATAACTAGTTCTATAATACCAACAATTAATTCTTACCTTGATAGTGCTTAAGAAAAAAAATATGGTTTAAGCCATTTTAGATAAATTCATTTTATTAAAAATGCATCAAAATTATATTAAAGATACAATATAATAAAATTATATTGAATATTTTATTTTAGAAGTATAATTATGTTTTTTATTTATGATATTTTCTTGGAAAAACTTTTTTACTTCTTCTTTTTTCGATTTTCAACATTTTTTTATAGATTATTTCGCATTTATTTCTATTATTTTAAATAGGGACCACATTTATACACTGAACCTGCATATATTAACTATAATAATAACAACATGGAAAAACCAAATGGCGATTTTGATAGATATTTTCGCTGAAAATACTTTATTTGCAGTTCTTTTTAAAATAGAATAATTAAGGCTATTGTTATATTATAAATAAATAAATCAATCAATCAATCAACCATATATTAAATCACAAAAGCTTAAATTCTGATAATAATAATAGAATATTTAATAAATTAATTTCACTTCAGTACTAATTATTTTATCTTAAATATTATTATAAATACAGTAAAATTAAACTTATTTTGTAAAGTTAAAAGATATAAAAACGATATATATTTTATATAAGAAATGTAAGATATAGTTAAAAATTATTAATTCCAGTACTCTGTTATGATATAATATTTTAATATGTGTATATATAAACATATTAATTTATGTATTTATAGAATATATATATATTCATCATATTAAATTATCTAAATTTATATCTTAATTAGAATTATTAAAATATCTCTAATATATTATAAATACATTAATATGTGATGTACAAAAAACGGAACTAAGATAAAAACAATGAGGTTGTTATAAAAGATATATTTCTAAAACAATAGGAGACTTAATTTATTATATAAAATATAAATATATATTTTATTGTTAAAGATGAAAATAATAAGAAACAAACAATCGATCATTTACTAAGTTTAAAGTAGAAAATCAGTTTTCTTCAACTAATTATTTCGAGCCTATACAATGGAAATTTGAGAAACTTATGTGATATAAAATTTATGTCAAAAAAAAAATACAAAACAATCACAGATATAAAATTAATGAGGCCTCTTAAACTCATAATTTTATAACGAAACAATATTAACAGCTATCATCAAAACCCAAAAAAAAAGAGAAAAAAATTACGTGCTTTTAAGTATACAACATAATTTTCTTCTAAGAAAATTAGTTGGTATATCAATTTACCGGAGTGCATTACAAATGCATAATATTTACAATTTGTAAAAGAAGAAAAGAAAAAAAAACAAACTAATCAACACAGTTTTTACTTTAAAAAAAAAAAATTTTCCAAAAATGAACAGTTTATCACTTACTGATTTACCTACTACTAACTCAAATACTACCTCCAACCTTTAAATCAAAAGAAAATCAAATCCTCTTTCCGACTTCGAGGAAGAACTTTTGACTAACAAAAACAAGATTTTCATCAGAGACTTTGCTTGTAAACAATTTCCAACCCTTATTGTTAATAACAACATCTACAATCCTACCTTAATTAACTAGCCCACAACAGCTGACCAATTCATTTCTCATGTGTCTACTGCCTTCGCCACCCCTTCTCCTTAAGATCACGAAATGTTTTTGAAGAAAATGAGAGACTGTGCAGAGACTCAGGAAAGAATTATCTAAAATAACTAAAAACCTACCTAATCTATTTCCCTCAAATCTAAAAACAATACCAAAGTATCCTCTCCTAAATTATCAAAAAAGTAATCAAAATAATTATCAAAAGCTCCTAGCAGCTAATACCTAAGCGCATAAGAACTTTCAATAGAAGAATCCCTCGATCATATTTAAAATGTACCCGGCTCTTGCAGTGACATTACCTAGATCGGAGATTACTTTAACAATAATGAAAAGAAAGGTAAATAAAAAATGTTCTTTTTATATTAAAAATAAGCTAAAATATCATTATTTAAAAATATCGGGGCTTTGAACCTACATTCTAAAATATTAATTTCTACATTTATTTTTAAAATGCCGAAAAAAATAGATATAAAGAAAAAATTGATCTATTTTTGTTTGTATATGCATATTATAAGTTAAGGTGGAGGGGGGGTCAATAAACAGACATAAAAAAAGTTGATAAAAAAATTACTTAATTATTTTTTAATTAAACAATATTTATATGACATAAGTAAACACAAGTATGATAATAAAATATTCTATTTTGCAAAAATGTTATAATATTGGTACACTCTAACATTCATCATTTATTTTGTTTTTGTTTTTTTATGGGATAACTAACCACTAAACCAGATTAATTACGTTGTTTTAATTACTCGCATATGCATACATACAAATTAAATGCAGAAACCCTTAATATTACTACTTAGAAGATAAGTTTGTGTATATTAAGGTTGTGGCATTAATAGATTATGTTTAATTTTTTAAATCATTGCCTGTTATAATTTTGCAAGAAAAAGCGCAAAATTATAAAATCAGTAACACACAAAATTAATTTAGCTAATTATTAGATTTATTATTAATCAAATTAATACTAAAAATATCATATTAAAATAATATATGTATATAAACATATTTATTTATATATACATATAAACAAATCTTCTAATAACTCTTAATTCTATAATTAATTATTTTTATATTTTTAGAGAGCCCGCTTAAAAAATAAAGCTGTTCACTTGACTCCATAGACAACCAAGATTTTGAAAAATAAGGAGGTAAATACTCCCCCAACACTAGTTATAGCACTTAAACCACCTAATGTTCCATTATATCCTTCAAAAATCTTGACGAAGCTACCGCTAAATAAGATATTAATGTTGAAAAATGGTTTTCTGAATCTTCATGTCTGTTTGACAATGAATTCTAAAGAAAAAAGAAAAGTTGTTTCGAAGATGACTGCTTTGAAGATTTACCTGATATTAATACTTTAGATTTCGTCTAATAGTTTAACTTGGAAGCTTGCTGAATATATTAAGAAAGCGACTGATTTATTCCTATTATAATCTGTAAATAAATAAAAATATTAAAAATGAATATAATTTAAACATAAGATAATGCTTGAAAATAATAATAAATAGCATTCTCGATCAATTTTACCCTATATAAAATAATAATAATATAATAATAATATCTCCAACATTAAATGTAATAATAATAAAATAATAATATAAATAATAATAATCATCACCATAAAAGCCATATCTATGAAATAATGTCTGAAGAAAACTTATTATCTACCACTTTAATTCATTTGAGATAATGATAGAAACAAGAATTAGCAAGAGTTGTTTTTTTCTAGAGTTCCTATATAAATATATAATATATTTTTTTATCAGCTAATTCTATATTATCGTCATTGTTTTCAATTGAAACTAATAGATCGATAGATAATAGATATACAAAATCGCTTTTATGAAATCGTATGGAGAATGAAGAGAGAGCGTGATTTCTATTACTTACTACAATTTTGAAGTTTTCATTTTCCTTTTCCTTTATATAATATAAAATTATGATTAAATTTTATTATCATTATTAATAATAACTTATAACGTAATTATAAATTATAAGTCAGTATTTTTTTTATGGAGAATATTATTATCAATGTATTGTTCTAAAATATATCTATATTTTTTTGAACTTTTTATGATTTATTTTAACATAAATTATTTACTATAATTATGCACTATATACAATATATGTGTATATATATATTGATTATATCATGATATTTTATATAGTTTTCATTAATTTTCTCCATCATGTTTTTCACCATATTGATGTCTTTTTCCGTAAGATTCAATTTGTGCATCTGCAATAGAAAATATAGCCAATATAAAGTTTCCTATAAAAAATACTATAGTTGAAAATAAGAAAAACTGGAATACATACAAATTTTTTCCTCCAATGCATTTTCCTAAAACCATATATAAAGTTGAATTATGATTAAAATAAAGTTATGAAAATTCTCTGTATATTATATACCAGTCCAAGGACAGTGATGGTCATATTAATCTATACAAATTTAGCAATCATCACAGTGAATTCTATCTTCCATTTTTAATACTCTGCAAGTATCACAATAACTTAATTTAATTGTGTTATTTTTATTATTTTTAATATTCTATTAATTTCATAGTTTTTTATAAATATATATACGCTTTTTTATTATCGCATTCTTCATATTCTTCATCATCTATATCTTTTTTATGACATATTCCTGGATTTCTTAACGCCGTATACCCATAACTTACAAATTAAACTAATGATATTCCAATACTTATATATAACATGGCGTCATTTTTAGCTTTTCTAACTGACAATGCAGATCCAATCGATATTATTATAAAAAAGAAAATAATCCTACAAAATATCTCCAATCTAGTATATAAAAAAATTAAAAATTGAGGTTTTTCCGAATCTTTTAAATATTGGTTGAAATGCGAAACATATTCTATTATTTGATTTTAATAAATCACCTGGTCCAATTGTAAAATATGGAGAATCATCTTTATCTTTACATCCCAAGGGTTTGTGGGTTCCATAGTAAACACTACTGGAAGATAAATTAATGAAATTATGTTTATCTTTCCTGTTTTTTTATGTATCTTCGATTTCTAAGTTATTCATATTCTAGAAATGTGTTTTTGGAATTAATAATTAATTCTTAATTTATTAAATTATCAATTAATTTGCAAATTATTATTTTAAATTTGTAAACAAATAATATTATAATATAGTTAGTTGTAATAAAATTATAAAGGAAAATAAAATATTTAAATTCTAGAAAACTATAAATTAGTAATTCATTTTGTATTTTAGTAATTTTTATATTATGTAATTATGTCAAATGCAATAAATTGCATACCAGATAAATATTATGATGTGTATTCCAATTAAAAAAGGATTCACAATAATAAAAGCCCAATAGTAGTTCAAATTAGTTTCACCAACACATTTTTCTTTGAAAGTTTAATATATAAATAATAAAAACTCTATTTCTAACGTTAAATTACCTATAAGATTGCTATGTTTTTAATAACCGTCTATACAAATTCCGCATAATTTACAGTGAAAACGATTTTTTATTCTTCTATCAACTAAGCAAACCCTGCAAAAGCTTTATTTAAAAAATTGTAAAATAATTCACTTCGTCTAATTAAATTATTTGCTAATTCTTGTTATTACTTTTCTTAAGTTTGCTTGTCACTATTTTTATACTCTTATTCTGAGATTTCTCTATTGCAATTTATGCCTGAACTTACAAAAAGACCACAAAATACAAGTATCAATTAAATAATAGATACACTTATGGAAATATAATAAACTATATTATTTTGAGATTTCGCAGCGGTTAAAAAAGAAATGATAACCAATGTAACAAAAAATAAATAAGTAAGGCCTATTTTTTTCTCATCTTTAGACATAAAAAATAAAAATAATTGTAATAAATTATAAGTATTTATACACTTTTTTACTGATTCCGACTGTTAAATACGGTTTATCATATTTATAAGCTATTGGAGATTAATATCCATAATATTATATTTTAATTTATTCAATGTTCTCCATTTTAATTAGTAAAAGAAATATAGATTTTATTTTTAAGTAAGCTGAATTTCTTTTTTTCTTTTTTATAATTAAAATTATAATAATCAACAACTATTAAATAATTATATTAAACTTTTACATTATAAGTATTATTTTTATAAAATTATTTCAATCTAATAAATAGGAAATAAAAAATTAGATAAAATAATGAAAAAATTCTACTATTTCTATATAATAATATATATTTAAAAAAAATAATTTTATAATTATAATTTTTTCAATATTTAGTATATACAGTTCTTTTACCAAACACATCAAGTTATACTTTACGCTTTTAAGCAGTTTTTGCTCTTTTTATTTAACTTTTTACTATATTTTTAACTTCAATTTCTGAGTTTCCATATCCTAAGAGCAATGGTGCTTTCTTAAACTATTAAAAATTATCTGTATCAATATCTAAAGCATAATTCGGTTTAATCTTTTAAGGGTATAAAGCCATTAAGTTGGCTTTTACTCTTGGTGCTACAAATTAGCTTTAATCCACTTAAATATTTTTTAAAATTAATATTAAAGCGAATTATATGAATTAAACTATATTTATTACACGGCCTTGTGTAAGTTTTTATTCCTAACCATAATTTTAGTTTTTAAATTTCATTTTTTTGTTTTTCTATTATTTAATCTTTCTTTTCAATTTCTAACTACTTTTATTAGCTGATTTATCCGATTTTGTTTTCTAAATTATGAACTTTATCTTATTATTGCATTTACTTATAATTTAATTATTGCTTTCCAATTGATTCCGAATTATTGAATTATATCCCTTCTTTCATATATTTCTAAATTTTGTATTCAATACATTTTTCCAATTCCTACTCACGTTTTTATTGCATTTCTTAAATGTTCTAAAAGGAATTAGTCAGTTCTTATCTTCTAAGCTCACCTAACTCAAACCTTAATTTCGATTCTTTTTCAACTTGCTATTTTAGCTATTCTATTTTATTATTGAGATACTCATTTTCTTATTATAAATTTGAATGATCTTTGTTCATTATGTTTTTTTATTAATAGAATATAGAGTTATATAATATTTATTTATTTATAAAATAAATAGTAAATAAAAATTATTTATAGTTAAACAGATTTCAAAATAACAATAAAGCAATGTTTGCGTAATATCGCATGTTATGATTATTATAATTATTTAGTTATGCAACTATTATTGATTATTAATTTTAATAGTGATTTATATGATTATAGTCCTTTTTTATATGTTTTTTTTTATATTGAGTCCTTTATTTTTATATATTATAGTCCTTTATTTTTTATAATTTGTCCTTTGTCCGTTATAATTTATATAATTTTATTTTTCTATTATATTAATATTATTATAGGTCTCTCAGTCCTTTAATATATATATATATTTCTCTTTATAATTCAACCTTTTTTATAAAGGGAATAGAGATTATGAAATTTTGAAAGAAAGGAGCTCTGTTCTCCTCGGGTTGGTTTTAAAAACTCTTTCATCAATTTAGTCTCGTCTCACCCTCTGATTGACATGCGTTGACTTTTCGCCTTAGTAAGTTCATGGATGGTTTCGATAGAGCTCACGGGAGATCACGCAACTGATTGCTGATCTGGATTCTCGCCTAGTGCTAAGATAGTGTGGAGCTATCCGCAAAAGGGGTCTTTTCTTCCGGCTGGTCTTTGCAATTAATGCTTTCCATTCCACAAAAAAATATTTAAGAATTTTTTTGAATTTAAGTCAGAATAGGGAAAGTGCAAAGAAACACAACCAGGGATTACGGGAACAATCGAGTCAAAGCAATTCCGACAGATCTTTTCTGATTTTAAGAGACTTCTTATCAAAAACTCCACTTTCTTTTGTCTCCTACTTCTGCCCTAACTTGGACTGTCAATTTTTTTTCTTAGGATGGGGGAAGAAAGTTTGACTTCAAAAACCGAATTTAGTCTTCGAGTCGTATTTCATTGTATTTTTCTGAGAGTCAAGTGCATTATTGAAACTCATACTTTTACAATGAAATAGGGGGGATTTAAAAACTCATCCTAACTTATTAAAAACTTATCATTTGTCCAATTTGCTCTAAGAAAATCAGTCAAGACCTGTCTAGGGGTATGCTATCGACAACCTACGAGAAACTCGGAAAAAACTAGTTCACGATAAAAAACTTGTGAGATATCATTTGAAACCATCGCGAAATGCCATCATTGGGTGTGAGCGGAAAAATTGAAATAATATTTGTATGTAGATTTTTTATTTTTTTTAATGTTTAATTTGATTTTATTCAAATATTTTTCTATTGAATTAAATAATCATATATTGATAATAAAATGAGTTTAATTCAAATTATAATTAGGAGGGGAAATAATTAAGAAGATAAATAATCAAATACAACAAATAAAAAAAGAATCTATCAACAGTATAATAAATTAATGACAAAACTAAATATTTATATTAATATAATATGTAATTTATTTAATAATACTATTTTATTTTACACACTCTTTTTTTATAAGTTTATAATAATATTAAAATATTAAAATTACCAGTAAAAATTGAAAATATATAATATTTTATATAAGTTAATATAATGATGGATGAGTAATCAAATTAGGATAAATTTCCATATATATTTGATTCAAAAACTCATATTTAATTTTTTATTATTATACAAAATGGACTTTGAATTCTCTTAATTTCTTATTTTATTATAAATATCCTTTTACAAATTTTTAATTATTTCTTTTTATTATTTGTTTTCCCTTTTAAAAAACTAAATTTCCATATCAATGGCTCCTTGTTGCGACATTAATGAATCTAAAATTTTTTCAGCTGAAATTCTAAATAAAACATAAATATTTTATTAATTTTAATAAACGAAAGTTGAATTAAACATTAGTTATACCTTTTATTAGGATCAACTTGCAACATATCTTTGAGCAATTTCCATAGAAACCCGCTATAATGATTTACTTTACAACTTTTCAAGCAATTTAAGTTTCCTTTTCTCAGTGCTTCCCAATCTTTTCCTGACTTAGGTAAATCGTTTCCTGAATATAAATAAATCAAAAAATTAATTACATATTATTTATATAATATTTGATATAGAGAAAGTAAAATACCTGTCATTAGCTCATAAACTATTAGTCCAAGTGAAAATATATCGGCCTTGTCCAATTAATCATATGTGTATTCTTCATTTTCTGAAAAGAGTTCAGGAGCGAAATAAGTATAGTTCTATGGTAGACAAATATGTAAATTTATTATCGTTTTAATTTAATAATGATATGAATTATTACTCCTTCCCAAATGTGATAAGAATCACAACATTAATATTGAATTTTAGCAACTCCAAAATCTGCTATTTTAAACTTATATTCTCCCTCTTTGAATAATATATTTTCTGGTTTCAGTGCTAGATGTCTAAACTTCTATTTATTTATAATATGCAAACCGGAACAAATATTGTGTATCATTTATTTAATTTAGTATTCAGTAGGCTTCTTCATAGACTCTATCATTTTTCTTACGGTAAAATTGCAATATTCCATCTGTAATAAAAAATATTTTACATTAAAAAAGTTTATTATTAAATATTGAAATGTAAATCATTACCACAATGTACAGTTTTTTGTCTTCAAACCAACTGGAATAATACTTAAGGAAATAGTTGTTTTCACTTTCCCCACTCCATTCCGATAGGCTTTGAAGTTGGTAAACAAATTCATCTGCTTCTGTTGTTTTTTAAAATTAAATAACTTTTACTGCATATTCTAAGTTATTCAGCGAATTTTTGCACAAAAAAACTTTGCTTTCCTCTCCATTGAATAGTGTCTACAAATGAACATTTATTAAGATTTTTTGAATATATGTTTACTATACTTAATAAATTTACCTTTATAATTTTGTAATGTCTGAAGCACTTATTTTCCTTTTGACTTATAATGGTGTGTTTATTTTTCTGGATTTCCTTCTTTTATTTTTGCAATCCAACTTTTTGGATAGAATTCAACATTCCATTTTGAGAAAAAAAAATGTTTCTATTGATTGTTGGAGAGGGATCTTATAAATGACTTGGTAAATTGAGAGAATTAAAAACACTTCCATTATTGGTCGGAGTTGGAGCTCCAAAATCCAAATTTATATGGAGTCTTTTATTATTATTGTTGTTGTTGTTGTTGTTGCTGCTGCTATTTTCCTAAGTTTAATTTCCTTGGGAAAGGTGTGCCATACTATAATTTTAAAAATTGGTCATAAAAAAGGACCCCTTTTTATCAGAATTTTCATGTTCATTAATAGGAAACAAATCCGATTATCTTTTTCCCATGTTTCTTTTGCCTTAGGTTTACAGGATATTATCAGTTTTTTATTTTCCGGGAATACTTATTTTTTTTCTCTGTTAAAGTCTTGTTATTGACCAATTTCAGAGTTTCTTCCTGAAATAACAAAAACAACATATATAAATAATTATTACAAAAAAAATGTATACAATAGTAAAATAGTTTACGAATGAGATTATTAATTCCCATATTTTATATGTCATCGAATTCATTAAAATTATTGTGTTGTAGATTGATACTCTTAACTCTCCTATGAAAATGGAAATAATATACAATATAAATAGGTTTTTTTTTTTAATGCTGATTATTTGTACTGTAATGTCGGAGGCATGTCTAATGAAGATAAATTTGAAGTAGAGTTTCTTTTTTATTTCATTCCTGATAGACACTCTTCTATTTCCATGCTTCCACCATCTGGGATTAAATCACTTAAATTACTGTTATTATTTTTGCTATTGCTGTTATTGATTTCAGTAGTATTTTCTTTATTATCATCATCAACATCATCATCATTATCATTATTACTTCCATTTTTATAATAAAATTAGTTTTGATTAAATTACATAAATCTTCCCTATTTTTTTGAAGAAGATCCTTACTAAGATATGAAATCCTGATCTTTCATTACAGATGAGCTTTGAGAAGAAAATTAGTCTTCTTCCATGATATTGAAGGGAGTGATTTGAACACATTATTATTGTTATTATTAAGGTTAGTTGAAGCAAATTTATTATTAAGGCTAGAAATCTATTTTCAAATTATTAAAATTATCTGTTTTGGAAAATCCTTTTTGACCGTTGAGTTTTCATCGAATTATCCTAGCAACGTTCTCTACACAACTGTGTTCTTAAGCTAGAAATTTTGAGTCTTTTGCAGGTCCCTATCCTTAGCTACATTATAATTTTCAAAGTTTTAGACTGGCTCACAATCAGAAAATTTTCTCTTTAGGTTTGGATTTTATAACTTTTTAGTATCGAATCGAACTTAGAATCCTTCATCGTTATCTAATACAATATTATGTTATTCTGCCTGAAAGTTTATTTGAGCTTTATTGTCGCTATTACTACTATCTTCATCATCGCTTTGTTTCTATTTATTTGAACTACTAGAATTGGGCTATCCTGGCTCCTCACTGAACATATCCTGGTTGAAGTTCAATTTTGTTGTTGTTGTAAATCCCCTGTGTGCTTTTTATTCCTTGTCCTAATCAACATTTCTTGGTCGCTTGAAGTTTGAGAGGTTATAGCTTTCGCTGGAAAAATCTTGTTTATTGGGAGTGGAAAAATCTAATTTGGCCTGAATCTCAAAAACCGGCTTATCTTCTTGTTTCAATTGTATTTTATCAAAGAATTATTATTATTACAACTATTGATTCTAAAATGATTATTTATTCGAATTTTTTTAAAGCGGAAAGTAATTTTTCTTTTCCTTGGGCTCTTAAAAAGAAAGGTTATTCTCAGATTTACTTCCAAATTGGGAACTGTACTATTTATTTTCTTCTATTTTGTTCATGTTTTAAAACAATCTTCCCCTACCTAATTTGGTGCTTTTTATACTAATAGGGCCTTCCAAATTTTCCTATTTCCCCCTATTAATAGGACTTTATTAGAAATCTCTAGGATCAATACTAATTTTTGCAAAAATATTTTGATAGCTTTTTTCAGAAGAGCTATTCATATTGGATAACTTGTATTTTAATTTGGTTTTTTAAATAAGGTACTAATGGGTTGTTTTATTTTTTTTTTTTTTATTTTTGTAAATAAATTGTAATTATTTCTCGTATATTTTATATTAAATAATACTTTTCCCTCACTATTTAAATTTAATTCCTTTTATTTGAATTGTATATATAAATCACCATAAGATAAATAAACACTTTATATATACACACTCGATTATTAACTTTTTAACAAAGTTTTTTTTATTTTTTAATTGTTTAATATTCTTAATAGCGGTATTTTCAATGGTTTTTAGGTTGTATAAATCGAAGTAAGTTTTAAAATAAGATATGAAGATTAGATAAGCATTATCAAAAATATTTAGAAATAAAAGCAATAATTTTTAACAAGCCAAACTTTATAAAAAAAAAAAACTTTAAATATAAACACTCACTTAATGAATTAAAATTATTATTCAAAGTAATATAATTATAAATATTATAACTTAATAAAGAAAAGCTGTCTTTTTTTCTCCGTTTTTAAACAAATAATAATATAGAATAATAGACTTTAATTCATGAATGATTAAAAATTCAAAAAACCTTAAAATCCTCTTCTTATAATTAATAAATAATAAATTAATAATAGTTATATATATGCTAATTTATTTATAAATTTAAAGCTTTCATATTGTATAAAAAATGTAATTTATAAAAAAAACTCAGTATTCCAAAAAATTTACTCAATTATTAGTATATCCTGCAAGATTCCATTTAAGTTTATCTTAAACGTACTTGTTACATCCAGGAGAATTTTAATCCGTTTTAAGGCAGCAACTATAGGCCCATTTATCTTTGATATTTCCATCACTTTTAATTTTCGGAAAATTGCTCCATTATCCAGTATGATACTCTTTTAAATATTACTATCTTTTGATTGTTTTGGAAATATCAGGCGTAAATGTATAGTTAATATCTTCTTTAATCTATTATAGCTATCCTAATATTAAAAAAAGAAAATTACATTAGTGACTAAATTAAAGTTATTATTATTATATTTTAATTTAATACCAGCTTTCAATTTTGTTTCGTAATTCAATCGGAATACACCTGCATTTATCTTTGCTTAAGAACTTCCAGGATTGTCATAAACATAGATATCTCTTAATTTATCTCTTACTGGTATTTCGTCTTTCTTTTTATCTCTCATAAACTGAACATAATCATTTTGACGCTATTTTGGGTTTCTATACTCTACTGGTAAATAGTCTTGTTATTTCTGTCTATTCACAAAAATATTTTTAGAAAGCTACTAAGGCGTCGATATTTAAAAGAAATTCGATCTATTTTTTTGGACAAAGGTGCTAGGGTTCCACCCTGTTTGGTTTATATAAATACATGCTTTAGTTAAAAACAGTATTATATTTTATTTTATTATTTATTACCACTTATAGAATCTCTTGTTTCAACTCCTTCATATTCTTTGTATGGCTTATATTTTACTTAGTGGCCGTCTGCCAAGCCAAGCTTGATTTTCCACAATTTTCTTTCATGAGGCTCTTCTAATTATTTGTGTACTGGTATACTAGTCGAAGATTCCCATCTTCTTTTTCTTAATTCTAAAACATCAGGCTCAATAATTTCTTTAATTATTTATTTTTAGTTTTATTTCTGCAGAGGAATATCTTCTATAGAGTATTTATGCTCTTATTTATCATAAAATTATCTATAAATTTGTAAAATTATCATATTAAAATGAATAAAAATTGCTCGTTATTATTATATATCTCAGTAGAAACAATGCTGATAGTAGAAATGGTTTAATTTTAAAACTATTATAAAAATTCACATTACTTTATTCTGAATGGTGGCTTTCTCAATTAAAAATCATTTCCAATTTAAAAATATTATCTTCTTTTTCCATTTATTTTATTCTACGTTCTTAAGCCATTTATAAATAGCTTTATGATTGTGATTTAAACATTTTATTTTATAATCTATAAAATAATATATTATTTCCTAAAATTTATAATGTATTTTTTACTATATTATTATATAATTACTTTGATTTATAAATTAATAACATAATAATATTTTATGGTATTAATGAATGAAACATCCACATAATTTTTAAATAATAAATTGCACTTATTTATAAGTATAAGTTTTCAAAAACACAGAAATTTAACAACAACAAATATGTGAAAATATAAATAAAAATTGTTTTTTAATTTCAAGATTAACTATTAAAACAATTTAAACCAATATTTTAAATGTGATCTTTATTCAATTTATTAAAATTATTTTCATGTATATACATATAACTGCTCAAAATCATATTTATAATATTTTTACTGTAAATATCTAAAATAATAAGGCATATTCCAGACTTAGCCTATAAATTATAAATATATTCAACAAAATTCAAAATTTTATATAGCATCCTCTCTTTTAGATTCCAAATCCTGCACCTAATCCAGCGCAATATGTAGAAAAAGCCATTTTCTTTTGAAAAAGATACTTAATCCTAAACCAATAGTTAATCCTGCTCCTGAATATGCAATTGTATCAATCATTGTTTATGTGATAATTTTGTCTTTAACTGCAATTTCTTCGGTTATACCGCTTCCATCTACTCTAATGAAATCTTAAATAGCCTGGTTCATTTTATTATTTGATGTACTATTGTGTATAATTTAGGTTTAAAAAAATATTTATTTTAATAATAAAATAACACGTTTAATGTAATGTAACACAAATTAACTTAATATATTATTAATTAAATTAAATTAAAATATCATAAAATAAAATTACAATAATTCTTGCAATTACGTAATTAAGTATATTATAATTTAATAATGTATTTAAATGATCACTTGTTTTATTTTTTAATTCTTTTTTATTATTCGATTATATAATTATTAATATATATACATATAAATTTATCAGTAAAAAATTTGATAAAAATATATTTGATTTATTTTAATTTTGATAAAAATAAACATAAATATTATGTTTTTAATATTTTATAAATAATATGCATAAATACTATTTATTTAATCATAATATTTTTATAAAAAATTATATTACTTAGTTTCGACTATATTAAGTAATTATATATGTATTTATTATTTTACTTACATATTAAATATGCAATAGTTTCATATTAAAGGCACTTCTAATATTATAATATTATAATATATATTATATCAATGAAGTTATTTATTCTTCTTCATACTTAAAGAAATATGATAAAATATCTTCAAAAATAAAGTGGAAACAAATAGATGATCATATTAATATTTTTATGTTGAAGTATACAGGTAAATGAAATAAAAAGTAAAAGGCAGTAAATATTCTTTCACAAAAATATAATTGAAGAAAATCCATTTTTGGTTATTATTTTTGTATTTAATATAAAAAAATTTCAATATATTATTAATAGAAATATCAGGAGTAAAAAATGACCTTGCTTTATAACAATCAATTATTTTTTATATTTTATAATTTAAATACGACTTATTTCATTAAAAAATAGGTTTAAAATATGTTTTGGAAAAAAAATTAAATTATATTTATTATTCTAAGTCTAAAATACTTGTTAATATATGACAAAAATAATTATTTTAAAAAGGATGATTGTCACATTTTACTACAAATCCCCCCTCACTTACGTCTTTAAAGTTCTTTATTTAATTCAATTTATAAGTTAAATAAATAAGAATATACTTGTAAAAAATAAATAAAAAATAAAAAAAAAATAGTTCAAAAAAAACAACAATAAGAAAAATAACTCCAAAAAAAAAAAAGTAATAATGAAAGCTGCTACCTAAAAAGCTGTGAAATACATCTCTAAACCACCCAATGCCAAAGGATATGTAGCCTGGGATAAATGGGAAGATGAAATGTGGGCTGATCTCATGAAAACATAAAATAAAAAAATATAAGGATTAGCTTGTCCTGAATACATTAAAGGGCTAGAAATATTGAATCTCCCCCTCGACAAGATGCCTCAATTACCCGAAGTATCCGCTGCCATGAGAAAAGAAACTGGATGGGCAGTAGAACCAGTTCCCTGCTTGATTAGTTTCGAAAAATTCTTCAAACTTTTGGCAGAATAAAAATTCCCATGCGCCACATTTATTAGAGTCCCCGAGGAAAAGATGTACTTGGAAGAACCCGATATTTTCCATGAAATTTATGGACACTGCCCTCTCCTAACCAACAAATTTTTCGCAGAATTTAATCAAAGATATGGAGAAATTGGATGCAAATTAAATGATGAAGACAGAGTTAACTTGGCAAGATTGTATTGGTTCACCATTGAATTTGGATTATTGAAAACCAAAACGGAAAACCTTATTTATGGAGGAGGTATCCTTTCCAGCATCGGTGAAACAGGATATTGCTATTAAAATTAATCAGTAGAAATTAGAAGATTTAATGTGCTAGATGTTTTTAGAACTCCCTACAGAATTGACATCATGCAACCCATTTACTACTATTTAGAAGATTTAAGTGAACTCGCAGATCTTACCGAAGACGTTATTTTGACCAATATGGAAGAAGCCAAAAGATTGGGTAAATTTTAGCCTACGTTTACTCCGAAACCCCAAATAATATAAGAAGCCCTAGTGCCTGAATATAGATATTTCCATTTTTAATAATAAAAATTCTAAACTATCTAAAGATTATAACTTATTTTATTTTCGATAGATTATATTTAATCCATTATAAATATATAATTATAATAAATTTATTATAAAAAATAATGTTATTAAGTTGTAAAAATTGTTCTATATTTTTTCCGATTTCATAGTTTTTGTTAAGATTTTATTTATTGGGATTGAAAAATAATCATATCTAATATTGAATATATCAAATATTGAAATCCACCTTTATATTTCATTTATATCATATATTTCCGATAGTTAATTCGATTTGTTTTTCCAAACTTAACTTAATCAAGAAGTAATATAACTATGTTTGTTTTTTCCATTTTATTATATAAGAATGTATTTGAATATGATTTATTTATTATCCATTTATAAATGTTATGATTTGCTATATATTTTATTATTAATTTAGCTTAAAAAAATAAAGAAAATATAATTTTAGATTTTTCTATTACTTATACAAAAAATACGAAGTACATATTCTTTTTAGAGAATAAATTAAAATATTAGAACTGTATTTAATTAGACAATTTATCAAGTTTATTAAAGAATTAATTAATCTAGAAAATAATCAAACTAATTTATTAAATTATTAATTTAAAGAATCAAGTATTTCTTATCCTTTAAGAACATCAAGATGGATGAATTCATATTATTATTTAATTTAATCTTTATTTAATTATTGCATGTCATCATGGATATTTTCCTTTAAAAAATAATTTTAAATGAATATAAGTATAGCTCAAAATAGTTTTTAATATAAAATATATTTTATTTTAAAAAATGATTTATTTTCATTTTATAATTAATTCATTAATAATAATATACCATGCAATAGGCTAAATAGAGATCTTTTAATGTTAAACCTTTAGGATCATGGGTGGTTAAGTTTACATTAATGGTATTCCAGACATTACTCCATTCAGGGTGATGAATCATAGATTCAGCAACAAATCCAGCTTTATTCATAAACAATACAGCATGTTTGAAGTTTTGCATTTTGTAAATTCTTGTGATATACTTTTAAATTTTATAATGATAGTATATAATATACTATTATGATTCCAAAAAATAAATTATATTGATTATTATAATCAATATAACTAATTACTTCGACATCTTAAACTTTTTAGTATTACCAAGTATTTTAAAGATTCAGTTAGGTCAAGCATTGGGCTATGCTATTCTAGTTTAAAGCTGCCCCTGAGATTTTTTTCAGATTTTAAACTTATTACATTTTAACAATATTCTTATTATTTTTATTTTATTTTATAGTTTTCTTGGGAATTGGTTTAATGTGTGGTAGTATTTTAATTATAATTTTAAATAAATACGTATAAAGAAAATATTATTTTATTATATTACTACTTTAGTAAAATATAATCCAAACTTTTAATTTTTTGCATCTGTATCTTATAATAGATATTGTATTATATGATTTTTATTTATTTATTTTTATTAATTAGAAAGTAAAAATAAAGAAATATTTTGATAAGTTATATATTATAATCATTTCCATAATTCTTTTTCTAATAAAATTATATCATTAATATACTATGTTTTTTCTTAAGGAGTTAATTCTGAAGGAAAATCTAAATTCCATATAGTGTTATATACACAACATCCATATTTTACCTATTTTTCCCTCTATATTGAGAAGCTCTTGGAAGGTGCCTTTTTATCTATTATTAAAAATGTATTGTATATAGACAAAATTTAATGAGAATAAATATATTATATTATTACTATTTGCTTTAAAATTATAAATATTGCAAATATCCTTTACTTGGCAACAATAGCAAAGTAAAGAACAGCAAGTAGGTTTTGAACATGTGCAATTTTTTATTTCATGATCACCTTCTCCATCTTATATTTTTTAATAGAAGCAATCCAACAGATTGAAAGGGATCTTACTCTTAAGTTTATATTTCCCCCCTTAGGATGATAAAACTTAATTTCTCTCAAATATATTGGGAGCGAAAAATCCCCAAGTTATGTACCAGCAGGCACAACACCACCCAGCCAGAGATAATCCATATAAACACTTATTTTCTTACTTTATTTAGGATTTATATATGGTACTATTTTGATTTATATGATCGCTTTATGTTTTTTCCCATACCAGATGTTTGTCATTGCAACAAAGATAGCTATATTTAGATATAAAAAATGAATCAGTTTTAGTTCAAAAAATAATAAACCATTAATCCTTACTCATTCACACAATTGCTATAATTGCCTCTTATTTCCATTATTACTTCTTATGTGTCTCTATCTGAAATGAAATATATATTTCTGCTTACACATAGGGATTTAGGCTCTCCTGTTGCATCAATTCTCAATTTTTAAAGAGTTTATAACTATCAACATTTAAAATATTTTATTTTACAAATTAATTTTCATTTCGAATAACCAATATGTATTAAATTAAATTCATACTTATTGGTCTACATTTTAAATTGGCTTAACATTGAAATCAATGTTCTAGGAATTACCTGGCATTTAAGCAGACACCATTTATAATTACTTTTAGGACTCCATAATAGATTTATATAAATCAGATTTAAACGTAATTTGATTATGAAAATATTTTTTTTTTTTTTTTTATTATTTTTTTTACTTTTTAATGATAATCTAATTGTAATTATTAAATATAAATAAATTTTGTAATTTATTAAAATATCTATGTAATAGAAAATATATATTAATTTTTCAACAGTATATAATAAATTAAGTTTAAAAAGGTTAATATAAAAATATCTGCGATTCAAAATTTGTAAATGTTGATCTTTTTATTTTCAATTATCATTTAAAATACTAAAATTTTTGCTCTTCAACTATATGAATACAGTATTTAAATTATGATAACAGTATTTAAATATTTATATTTTATTTTATGCAATAATTATAAATTTATTATTTCTATATTATTACTAATAGAAAAAATAATAAACAAAAAGAAAACTCAATGAAGATAAAAAAATTAAACCTGCTATATAATTATTTGTATAATTTAAAGAAAACTTATCTGTAATTTTATCTTCCAAATATTTTAATAAGTATTTTTTATAAATTTATTAATTTATATATATAATCAGTACTTAATAGTTCTTATACATAAATAAGGTAATATATTTTTTTTAATGATGAATATTTATTACTTAAAAAGAAAAATGTAAATAGGAAACGTTAAATTTTATATTTAAAATTTGTTCCTTAATATAATTATATATTAATAATTTTTAGCCCTTAATATTAAAAATCGTTACTTTTAAATATCATATATTATTTATAAATTTAGAAGGAACAGACAAATAAGAACTAGCTAATATTAAACTAATTCCTAATAACTTCCATTCTCTTTTCCACTACTCCAAATATGTTTGTTCTTGTTGCAATAAACATTTACACTTTAACACAATTATACAGCACACAAACTTTAATAAAGAGGAATTTATATTCCGAATGACAAATGTTATAAATTAGAATTATCATCCTCGAAAAAAAGCAAAAAAAATGAATACTAGAATGATATATAAATTAAATGATTATATATAATCTTTAATAAATAATTGATTTACTTTTATTCATAAATTAAATATATTAATAATATAGTTTCATTTAATATTATATAAAAATAAAGTATGGTATATTTTCATTGATATGGTACATGTTATGTTATGTTATATTATTTATAAATTATTTCAAAATGAAAATTTTTATGTTTATATATCAATATATATTATTCATTTATGTTAAGAAAACAGATTACTCTCTTTTTATACTTTCAATTAAATATAAAAGAATTAATTAAATTACAATTTGTAGAATGGAATTATAAAAGAAATTTAATTTAATCTTAAGTTGTAATAATCCTGAATGATATTTTATATACTATATATTTTATATAAAAGTATATTATTAAAGAGAAAGGTTTACTAGTGAAATTATTTTAATTTAAATTATTATAAAATTAATAGAAATAAAAAATTTACTTGTACACTATAAATAATTTTTAAATGGGTAAACAATATCATTTATTTTTTTTTTCAAGCCATTAATCCTTAAGTAATCTTATGATTTAACTTTTCTTAATCTTCTTCTTAAGGTAAAAATACAATTTTTGTATTATTTGATTTTCCAATCATTCCGATAGTTTCCAAATATCTAATTTGCATAGCAGTTCTAGAATCTAAGATATCTGCTGCTTCTCTCATTAATTTAGCAGATTCTACATCGGCTTTTGCAGAAATTAATTTAGCTTCTGCCAATCTTCTTTCTTTAGCAGCTGATGAAAGTGATTCTTATAAATCTTGGTTTAATTGAATATCTTTCATATATATATTTTCAATTTTAATTCCCCTATTTTAAAAAAAAACAAATAAAAATAAAATTATATAAATTAGTTATTTAATGAATAAATAATACCATTCTTTCACATATTTTTCAACTTATATTTCAATATCATCTGCAATTTCTTATCTTTTTTCAAGAAGATCTTATAAAATAAACTGACCACAGGTATTTTTTAACAAACTATAGGTTAATTGTTGAACAGCTTTAACATGGTCATTGATTCTGTAAATGGCATATCTAGAATTAGTTATTCTGAAATAAACGGCTGCATCTACATCTATACTAACATTATCTTTGGTTAGCATTCTCTATCTATAATTTAATAAGATTATAAAACAATCAAATGTATTATTTATTTACCTTCTTAAATCAATAACATTTATTCTCATATCTACAATACTCATAGAATCAGTACAGGGATTTACATAATGTAATCCTGCTTTAACAGTTTTAGTATATCTTCCAAATTTAGAAAATAATCCTTCACTTGATTAGGTTACCTGAAAAATATAGAATGTAAATTAATTAGTATTTATAAATATTAATTTTATTTCTGTTTTTAAAGAGAAAGAGTAAGTATTGTTTAATAATAAAATATAAATATTTTTTCAAACAAATAAGACTAATATAGCTAGAATGATTGTAAATAATAATATCTTTACTTCTTTGTATGGATAGTCTACACAGAAAAAGCAACATGGAATCCATGTTCTTAAACATCCGCATATGTTTCCCAGGCAAGACATCCATTTAGCATAACAAATATCATCTTTGTTATCTTCATCATTTGCTTTTATATCTAAATGGGGAGGTCTTTATGATTTTTTATAAAATGAACCTTAAGCAACTACGTCACCCATAGGCATATTATGAGATCCTTATTACATTTTGAAACAATAATATATTTTTTTTTTAATGAAAATATTCCCTATTATAAATTTTATTTAGTTTTCCTACTAATATGATTTCGTTTTAGATTATTTCAATTATCTATTAATAACTTATATTGATAATTATTTTCAGAATTAATACCTATAAAATACAATCTTAGTTATAAAAATTATATTTATAGGAAATGATTTTATTACTTTAATTTCAAAAAGAAATGTTATAAAAAATGTGTAATACAATTAAATACATAAGTATTAAAATAAACCTTATATTATAAATAGAATATTATGATTTGATAATACTTCTACCTTCAAATAATTGTTATATATGTAAAATAATATTTTTTTATGGTTAAAAAAAGAAAGATTTAAATTAAAAATTCTTGTAGTAAGCTCATTTAGTTTATTTCTGATTAAATCTAAAAAGTACTTTAAAATAATAAAGATGTATAATTTTTAATATGTCAATCAAAAATCATCAAATATATATAAAATATATATAATTGAAATTAATTTAATTTTTTACAAATTTGTTTAATTAAGATTTTATTAAAAAAATAAAAAAAATTTCATTATAGTAATGAATAATTTAAAAAAATAAATAATTAGACATTAAATCATTTTTAATTTAAAAATATAATAAAAGAATTTTTTCTTCTAATATCATTACATTTTATAATTTTTATACTAAACTGTAATTCTTATCACTCTTATTGATAGATTAATAATTTTATTTAATAAATAAAATTTCTCAATTTTAACTCTAAGCAATTCGTTTAATTTATCATACGCTATATACAATTATAGGAGAAATAAAATAGAAGGACGATCAAAAGGAGAAAAAAAGAATTAAATGAGCAGCGCAAAAGTATACAAATCAAATTTATCTGAAGTTGGCAAATTAATGGTAGATCCAGTAGAAAGTGCTACTTAAAAAAAAAAATACGAAGTTTTTTGGAACCTATTTAAATTAAGCGAAACTAGTAGATGCAAGATAGCAAATAACCGGAAGTAAAAATATATTTAATAAAATAATTTTTAATTTTTGATTTATTTTTTTATACTCCATAAATCAATAGTATTTTTAGAAAGCACAGGTAAAAAGTTGTGAAAAAGTATTCATTAGAGGCAAAACAGTATTGGCTGCGCCATATAAACTTAAATAAATTAAATAAGAAGGCATTAAAAATCCAGATTAAATGAAAAACATAATAAAGTCAAAAAGTTTTTTATTAAATTAAAATAATGAAAACAGTTAACTTGATAATTTAAAAACTGAACCAAGCAAATTCGAATAGTAAGCACTTGAAAGATATAATAATTTGAGCAAATATTATTAGACCGTAAATTTATAATAAGAGCAAAGTTTATAAGATAAAGACATAGATATTAATATTAAAACACCTTAAAAAATCATAAAAGAACAAAATCATACAGCATATAATAGTAAAATTATTTTATTAAGTTTTTACTGTTTATTATTTAATTATTTATAATACTATAAAAGTTTAATATATTATTATTAGAACTAGTTACTGTAGCCAAATCTATACATCTGCTGGTGCAAAAAATAAACCTCTTTACCAATATAGTGCGAATGCATAAAGAAATAGATTACTATTGCCAGACCCTAAAAAGCCATTCACAACTAAAAGCAATATAGTTTTTGGAAATCCTTTGTAAATTTAATAAACTATTTTTTAATAATTTATGCAATAATTTACAACATATTAATTTATTCCTATCATATAGCTAGCCATATAGTAGAACGTATATAACTACAAATTAAACTAATTATTAACCTATAGACATGCAAGAGCTAACATGCCAATAACATGATGGTATTTTCGCAGACCGAACAAAATTTTTGCATTAAATAAGAAACAAATGAATAGATGTTTTTTGATATTTCTTAACTTAAATTTATTTTTTCCGATCAATAATGGTCTAAAATTATTAAATCAAGCTAATATATATAATAATCAATTTTATTTCAATTATTTTGATTCTATCATTGAAATATTCTAATAAAATCATAATAATTATTAATTGCTTTAAAATACTTTAATATATTTGTGCAATTATAAAGCTAATAAGAAATTATATTATATTATAAAAATAAATTAATTATTAAATCAAATCCATAATTTCAGTATTATTCTAATTTCAATAAGAATTTAGTACACTTATTACAATTTTTATGATCATATTACTGATAATAATAATAAATACTAAAAAGTTTTAATGTTCTTTGTCATAAAATATAGATTTATTAACTTTTATTTAAACTTTTTATATATTCGTTCAATATTATTTATTATTAACTAAAAAAAAAAAAAAAAAATATAACGTAAAAAATAATATTACACATATCATTCTAAGTATTAAAATTGTGAATAAATAAAAATTAAATGAAAACTTTAATTTCTCCAAGGGCAAAGCATCAATAAACGAATGAAAATAGAAAGGTTCCATTTGATTTGCCTAAAATAAATTCTTCAAATCATGCTATAACTAGCGTTTCAATTGATACCACCCACTAAACGATATAATCTCATTTTGTAATAAAATAAATAAATATTCATAATATTTTAAAATATAATAAATTAAAATTAAATCATTAAACATTAGAATTCTGATATGAGTTCTTTATCTTTGTTATCTTAAAAAAAATTACTTTAAAACTCATTAAGTCAGCAATCAATTTTTAAAAATTCCATGAATTAGTAAAATAATAAAGAATAAAAAATATTAAGTAAGTTTAAAAACGACTTGCACAGAAGTTATCAGAATTTGGAGTAAAGTCAATCAAAAACGTAAAGAGAGCCTCGTTAAATATTATATGCCAATGACATACCGAAAAAGCCTGACTAATTATTCTAAAATAAAAGAAGAAATAATCTTAACCTTAAGAATTTTTAAGATGAATAGGAACTACATTTAGGTTCGAATAGCAATCATAATAGATAATATAGCATTGATGACCATTTAAAAAATCTGCCAAATCATCTCTGCATCATTCGCGGAATATTACTTGCTTAATTTCTCCCCGATAAAGTAGTAAACTAACACTAAGTCATAATAAGGGGTAGGAGTAATCATATTAATAGCTATCATCTCCTCTATCTAAACATAAAATTAGTCAGCTAAAGTTGAATTCGCCGAAAAACCAAAGCAATAGTAAACTACTTTCCGAGTTAAATTCACCAATTAATTCAGCTAGGGCCAGCTGTACGAAAGCTATGTAGTTTTTTCCCTCTATATATGATAATGAATTGCAAAAACAGGAAAATTCTGATGAATACGATACTATATTGCAAGAAGATAAAATTAAATAAATGCACTTTGAATAGCTTTAGGACGTCATGATGAGTTCTAGTTAGAGAAAATAAATTGATTAATTTCAGTATGCAGAACAGTAAAATACGATGGAATATTCCATAAGAGCCAAAATAATTAATAAAAAGAAAATGATATGACCATTAGTTCAGATAACAAAGTTTAAATAGGAAAATAATTTATTACTGAATATAAGTTGCTGCTATTTATTCTTTCTTAAAAAGATATTAATAAAGTAAATTAGAAATAATGATATTAAAATACTCACTATTTAACATTAATTTTGTTTTTTCTACATATATTAGGAAGAACTTATTTACCAATTAAATAAGATGGGGGATATAGCACACGAATATGCTGATCAAAGCCCGAAGTATTATTTGAATTTTTTACTTTTACGATGCTTAATATTCAGAGATGTAGGAGAAATTAAAACCTGTTTTCTTAAATTTAAAGAATTGAGAATATATTGCAATATATATAAAGAACTTTAATATAAGCTTGTTGTTTATAAAGAAGAAGCTAGAATGTGTATAGATATCAAGAATTTTTAGGTATTTTATTTAATAATAAATTAAATTAATTAACCTTACTCTTATTGAAAAAGAAAGCTGAGATATATTTATAAAAATATCTAAAACTTGCTTGGAAATTAAATAATACAGATGCAGAAATATCGATATACGATATTATTGGTTTAAATTATTACTATTAGGGAAAAACTGATATTGCTTAATATTTTCACTGGAGATATTCTAATGATAAAGTTGAACCAGAACATTCAGTTTTTCGTAAATAAATTATTGATAGCTTGTAAAAATAAAAAGCCTAAAAAGATATATATACCATGTGTAATTAATTTTTAAAAATTATAATAGATGTATAAAGTATTAAAGAATTATTTTAATTATTATAAAATTTGTATAGCTGAAGGAAATGATCTAAAAACAGACTCAGAAGAAGAGTTTTAATTAGAATCTCTTTAAAATTCTGTAAAAAAATCTTAACATATAAGTTCATTAACAAAAAACAGAATATTAATTCCCATTAAATTAAGAAAAAGATAAAAAATTAAAATTGGAAGGTAATACAAAAAAAAATTTTATAAATATGTTAATATTTAAATAAAATAATTTAGGCTTGATAAAGATAAAGTTTATGTTGATGAAGAATGCTAAAAATAATAATTAATGAGTCATATGTCAGCTAATAGAAATGTTTCTGGGTATATAATGGAAACAACTGATAATTTGCATAAGTGGAATTTCATCAATGATGAAGAAGTTTACTGTAGATATATGTATTTAGAACTGAATTTAAAATAATATAAAAAGCAAATAGTATAAAGAATAAAATATTTTGAAAGTGTACTTAAATAGCTTGAACAAGTTTGATAATTAATATTTTTTAAAAATTAAAAGGTATATAAATATTTTTTCTCTAAAATAAATAATATAAGTATTAGATTAATTTCATTATATTATTAAAATATATAATTATATTTTTATATTAATTAATATATAAAACATTATAAATTTATATAATTACATGTACAATATTTATCAATATAGTTAATATCAGATCGAATCATTCGCTCCACATTGTCTATAAAATCCTTCATTAAAGCATATAGGAGGGTTAGAGGGAGACCTTCCTGATTAAGTTCTATCTCTGTTTATAGTTTATCTAAATTATAAATAAAAATTACTAAAAAATATAATATATGTTTAATTTGTATACATATAATTTTAGCTAGCTCTTGATCGAAAAGAATTAGATCTATTTGTTTATTAACTTTACATTGTTTAAAAAGATTTTTAATTTATATTTTTTTTATTTTTTAGCTTTCTTTTTGTTGAATTATTATCGTTTTAGCTTTTTTATCTTCTTTAATCCCTTATATTAGAATATCTTTAACCAAGGCGGGGATCATATAAATTTTCTTTCAACTGATTATAATCTGTAGTATCGGTTCCGCTATAATGAAATGTACTTTTATCAGAATATTTATTTTTTCTAATTATGGTAGAATCACTTCTATTAGTGATAGATTATTTAATTTTATCGAGCTGTCTGAAATAGTCTTCTTCTTTCTATTATTATTCAGCTAATAATTATGCTTGCTAATCTTATTATTGCTAATTATACAAACTGTCATTTTCTATTCCATTTTTATTATTTTCACTATCTTATTTATTATTTTAATCATAAACATATTTGTCTTACAATTCTTAACTTTACTTTAATTTGTTTTATTTTTTTATATCATTTGTTTTTTACATATTTTCTATAGATGTATTATTTCCTAATATATTGTCCGTTGGTTTTTTGTACTATTAAATCATTTATATAAATGGTTTATAAGATTTTTTTATACTATTCTAATTAGATTTTTTAATATTTTTTGTTTTTGCTTTTTATCATGTATCAACTAATATAAACCTAAAAATGTTTTAAGCAGCAGAGTTTTAGCATAATAAGATTAACCTTATTATTTGCTTTTTTCAACTCCTCTTTTAAAAACATTAAAATATCTTTTAAGCAACATTTTTTTAAATATTTTTTCCTTCTCTCTTTTAATTAGTTCTTATTTTTTATTTTACAATTTTTCATATTCTAACTGAGCATTTTATCTTATAGTATTTTATTAATTTTATCTTTCCTGCTAAAATTTAAATAATTTAATATTTTATTATTAAATTATAAAGCAATAATACATACCTCTTATCTATTTAAATAGAAATCAATTAGCTATTAAAATGCATCCTCTTGTATTAATTTTATTTTTTTCATTAATATTGATTTGAGTTGTTATGCAAAAAACCTCCCTTTATCTGTTACTAATAATTTTGCTTATTATTAAGCTTTTTGTACATAATCGCCAATAGTATTTTGTTATTTCAATAAAATATTATCTAAAGTAAATTTTTAACTATTAAATTTGTGCTATTAGTTTCCATCCTATCTTAATGCCTTTCCTTTTTTCATGATATTTATTCTTTCTTATTCTAATTTTTTTTAGTGCTATTCTCTATAATTTGAAAAAATAATTATTAAATTAATAAGATTAAAATTACTAATTATATACCTGTTCATTTATTATGAATAGGGAAAAGGGGCATAAATCATTTAATTGTGTATATCCTATTAATCTGTTTGAGCACAAAAATTTTTAGTTTACTCATTTTTTTCTTTATGTTCTAAAAAACTGCCTTTTTCATTAATGTCAGGGTTTACATTTTCATTTTCATTAAATCTTTAAAAAATATCTGATGGCATGATATTATTTTTATGTTCAATATATATTTTATCATTGTATTTTCCATTTCCTTTATACACCCATCTTTACTTTTCATCATCATTCCAAGTCCCTACACCAGTATTCTAGGAAAATTTATTTTCATTCACTTCTATCATTTCTCTTTAATCTTATTCCATCTGTAGACCCTCTAGCCAGTCAGAAAATTTTATTATTATATTTATTATTAAAAAAAGTAAAAAATTCGTAATACCTGATTATTGTTATTAGTTTATACAGGCTTTATGATCCTATAATATTTTATAAGCATTTATTAGTTTTTATAACATCTCAAATACTGACTCAAAAAGACATTCCATGTATTTTTAATTTAAAGGAAATATTGGGAAATACTATAATACAAGTTCATCTAATATTTGAGGACTTTTAGTGTCAATCTAATCATTATTTTGATTATATTTGTTATAAAATTTATTCTTTTTTTTAGTTCATGCATTTAAAAACTTACATTTTTTGGATTTAAATTAACTTAAAATAATAATAATACTTTATTGATTTAAATAATGAAAATTTATTTTAAAAATAATTTTTTATTACCTTTGTCCAAAAATGATAAATGATCTGGAACTTAATCTTTATATGTGTTATAATAAAGTGGTTTTCCTATCAAAAGGGGGTTTTATTCATCAGGAATTTGTAAATCATTAAAATGAGCCTAGTTTGGTTACAGATGATAAAACTCAAGCATTAAACACTAAAAATAATATTCTGATCTTTTATTTTCGAATAAAGTTTAATCATAATTGGGATTTTCTTAAACTCTTTCATCTAAAAAAGTTTGTAGAGTTTTATCGTATTTGTATGAATATTTTAGCATTTAACTTCTGAAAAGTGTTTTGTACACCTCATTAAATAACTATCTATTGTCAATATCTTACTTTCTTTTACTATACCCTTCCATCATGTAGTTTATTAATTGGTATATAAATAAGGCAAATGTGCAGCCACTTGCGTTTTTTTTATTTCTTAGTGTATAGCTATTTTCTAGAATTTCTTTTAAGTTGGTTATCTATCTTGAGTTATTATTTAGATAGTTAAAATAATACTTAAATATAAATAAACTAAATAATATTTGATAAACATTATTTTACTTAAAATCAACTATTTCGCAAATTCTACTTGGTTCATTAAACTATTAATTTTATCTGTATGTTTTATTTAACATTCTGAGTTCTTTATGCACCTCTATTTTTCTTATTACACTATCAACATGTTAAAAATCAAGAGTGATGTAATACAGAAATAGTATTAAAAATCTACTACTGATTTTATTAGAAAATTAGAGGCATTTTTTTACTGAATCATCTATTATCTAATCATCTAAATTTTCAATAGAATTAAAATATTATAATATGTGGGTTTAGTAACTTGGGTTATTTGTTAAGGGATTGTGTTTAACTCTTAAAAAAATTAGAATATTTTTATTTTATATGTTGAGCAACTCGTGCCAATCTTATATCAAGTTATGCTATAAGGAAAGAGACTTTAAATTAGGAAAGTTTTATAGTCCTTATAAGCCAGATATTTTGTTATGACTAAGGTGTAGGTGTTATATATTCTTTAATCTATTTATTCTTATTTGGGGGAAAAATTATAAAATAAGAATATTAAAAATGATATTTATTTAAATAGATAGATAATTTATCAATTTTATATTACGATAAATATTCGTCTATTAGTTCTATATTTTTATACGTCAGTGTTATTTAATCATCAGTAATAAATTTCTTATTTCTCGGGTCTGTAATTGCATTTAAGAGCTTATACACCATTCTTTTTATATTTTTTTATTGATTAGTTCTCAAAAAATATGTTGTCAATAATAATAGCATTATTTTAATGTGATAATTATTAGTTGTAATTCAAATAATATATTTAAATTAAAAAAAACTGCGTGTTTATTGTTAGATTGTTAAAATGGGAAATATAAGAGGAAAACACAATATAAATTCATTTTTTTTTTAAATAAGGAAACATTCTAAGCAATTTAATATTTTTATCATCACTCAGGTCTTTATTTAAAAATTAATAAAATATTTCCAAGTTCACTTATTTCTGTCGTTTAAATGTAATTTTTTTATATAATTGTTATAAAATATTATTAAATGGTTAATCATTACATTAATCAATCACATATAATTAATTTTAATTAGCTAATAGAAGAATTATATATAAATATTATTACAAATTAGAAATTATAAAAAAAATTAATAATAAAAAATAAAAATAAGCTACATTTAAATATAACAATATTGTGTATAGTGAGAAAATGTTATAAAAATAGATAAAATCGAATAGTTAAGATATAGAAAATAAAAATTCAACTTTTTTCAAGAATTTATAGTTTAAATTTTATATATAATAGATGATATTCCTGATTTTATAATACCTATATCAGTGTATTTTTCCATTTTACTAATTTATTTCGTATAGTTAACAGGATCAGTAATTTCTCACTTTGAAAAGTTGGTTATTTAGAATGAGCAATTTTCTTTTGTAGCTTATATTACCTAAATGTCAACAGTTTTTACTATCCTATATATGAAGGGTACAAACATAATAAATATATGAATTAAATATTTTTTAAATTAAAAATATTTAATAAGGAAATGATACCCTGACAATTATTAGTTTTATCATAGTTGAAGTGTTGTTATATTCACTATTTTTGTATATAGCAACTCAGTTATTTATAAGAATAATGAAGCCAAAAAGCTACATTAAATATAGATAATATTTTTCAAAAATTAATAAATATATTAATGTTATTTTTACATTTTATTGGTAAAAAAAGTGCATAGTATCATTTTAAAATACAATAATAATTGAATTAATATAGAATAAATTTATTTTAAAAGGTATACTCTATACTGTCCATTGATAGAACTACACATGGGTATGTTTGTATGCGGAAAATATTCCTATTTAACCCAGTATAGAGATGAAAATAATGGAAATTGCTCGAAGTCATATATATTAAGAGGATTTTCCCTATTTGGCCTATTTTTATCAATTACACTAGGTTTCATAGTTATAATTTTGTTTAGAAATTATGAATTTAAAGACCCAAATATAATGAAAAGGAGATATACCATCACTTTATCTATTTAATTATTATTGAAATGCAGTCTTTTAGTTATTAACTCTCTAGATATATAGAATAGTACTATATATAAGCACATCATAATACAGGTAATCAAAAAAACAAAACATTTTTTGTTCTCATTTTATAAAGGCTTTTTATCATGAAAATAGGTTTTAGCTATTGCAATTCTTTTGATTTTGTTATGAATCTTCCATTTAAAAATGTGATGATTTCGAAGTGTTTTGCTTTGATGAGTATATAATTCTGGCTTTTAATCACGCTTTGCTCATTTTGGATCTTTAATGACTGGGTAACAGATGACACTTTTTTGTATTTATTTTTTGGCTCCTCTCCTCCACTTTCTGCAGCTTATTTGGCCTTATTCACCTATAAGTACTAAAAAATATTACGATTTAAACCAGAAGACTTTCCTTAGCTATATAACCAAACAGATTTTTATTAGAAGTGTTAGTGTCGCAGGTTTTGGATTCTCAAGAAAACGAATAAAATATTATAGAACTATTTTTTTTCATTAACCAGCATACTCAATATTGTAAATTTAAAAATTGATTATTTTTTAAATAAAAAACGGTAATTAAATTTATTTAGGCTAAGATTAATAATGTATTTGCAGACATACGAATTTTAAAAAAAAAGACTCTGGTGAAATCGATATGGATAAATTATTTTTATTATTTGATTATATTTTTAAAAACACTCTCCTTAGCCCAACAGTTAAAAAAACCAGATGGCTTTCGAAAACATTTCATTGAAATTAATTTCTTATTAAAGCAAATATAGGAATAACTACACAAAAGCCTATTATGATTTAAAAATATTAAGTTCTATTTAAAGCAAACAAACTTTCTCCCTTTTTTTTGCCTATTCATTGGAAATTATTTCTGCAAAATTATAGATTGCAATAAAACAATAAATGATTGAAGAAAAGCTAAGTATTTGCTTACTTTATATTGACTATCATATTATAGATTCTATAATTATTAATTTTCATTTTTAGAAAGTGTAGAAAGCTTTAGCTGTAGTTTTTAAAATCCGTCCAATTTAATAGCTTTGGATTCTTTTAAAAATTAGGCTATTATTCTTTTATTAGAGTACATAGATCAAAAAATACAATTCTGGAAACGCTTATAGTCTGGCTTTGATTCAATGGAAAGTTATTTAGAACAAGCTCAGAAAATAGGAGCACAAATATACCACTTATATATACAACTTCAAAAGCAATTCTAGAAAATAAAATAATAAAACAATGTTGTTTTTATCAGAATTTAGTAGATATATCATATAATTGTCATGAATAAATTTGATATCGCATTCTAAGATAATCAAAATATTCATGATTTATTACTAAAAGATTAACATAAGCCCTCAATAGTACTATCAAATCAGAGTTATATACAACAAAACATTATAAATTTTGTGGTTAGCCATACTAATTAATGTGGAAAAATATTAAATAATGATAATGAGGCATAAACTATGAGAATTTCTTAATTATTTAAATATTCAATAGATGAGTCAAAAAAAATTACCTTTATTTAATAGCTAATGCCGGTGTACCTATTTAAATTGCATAATTAATTGATGGATAATGTTATACAAAGGTAAGAACTAAATTTATAGTTGAAAGATAAATTATTTATTGTTTATTAATTTATTTTTATAGAGGATATTCTAAAATCGCTGGAGATTCTTAGGGAAGAATGGTTTTCGGAATGGATAAAAACTAATTTATTATACCAATATAGATATTTATAGGATATAAGTAATGTATATAATTAATAAAAAAATTATAATTTATGATTAAAATTATAAAAAGCTTTACTTAAAAAAATGACTTTTGTTGGAATTCAAGTTTGATAAAATATAGCGACGGGTTTGATTACATTTAATTTGACTAAAAAGGAAGAATTATAGGAATAAGTAAAGGAATTTATGAAAAAATTTTCAACATTTTGGAAATGAATTCTTATTTTGAAACAAATAACGCCAACACCGTCCTCTGTTCAGGAAAATCATTTTAGAATGATTTAAAAAGCTTTAAAACAATGACGAAATTAAGTAGAAGTTAAGGTTTAAAGGATTATGAACAAAGGAAATCAAGCAATTATTTGGCTGATGTAAAAACCCTTTACCAACATTGTTTATTGCAGTTTTTTTTGCCATAAATTGTTAAAATTTTTATATAATTCAACTTCAAATTATAATAACTCGACTAATCAAAGCAGTTCAATAAAACGATCGTGTTAAATTCAACATCAAAGTTTTTTGTTCCTACGTATATGCCCCACATCTAAAATGATTTTTTTATAAGTAAAAATTTGTTTAATTGTTAATTAATCTAATAATTTACAAGTGATTTATTCAATCATTTTGTATTAGCAAATAATGAATCTTCTACTCGTAATAGTTACAATAGGGGTTAGTCTTTTAGAAATGGGATAGGAGAAAATCCTAGTAATAAGCAATATAAACAGTTTGAAGAAAATTTATAAATATTAGATCTTTTAGATTCTAATTCCTGCCAAAAATTGTACAACTATCTGTAAGAATACAATGCCTACTACAAGTAAGAAAACCTTATAAGCGAATGGAAAATAGTTTATGATTTGATTTCGGAGAATTTGGTTTATGGAGATTCCTTTAATTAAAACTATTAGTTTTTCACTCTTAAAATAAAGGATATCTCTCCTACTACGGAATTTATAAAATATAAGGAGTAAATTCCTAATTTGGAGTAGTGGGCCAAAACTAATTGCGTTTCCAATCTTTGGGGATTAAACTTTTAATCGTATCAATAACATTTTCTTAAAAATCAATCAATTTATGGGTCTGAGGATGACGATCAAGTTACTTCAAAATTAATGAATTCAGAAAATTAGTGGAAGCAAAGTTAAGATAGATTCAATAGATTGAGTGTACAAAAGTCTGGTTTAAGTATGCAAAAGAGCTTGCCGAAATAAGATTAAGAAAAAAAGTAAAGATCTGGCAAAGAAAAGAGGCAGTCTACTTTTATGGAAATATCTTTGATATCTAAGACATGTAAGATAATCGATATAATTTTTTTTTCTTTTTGATATTTTAATAATCAGGAAAAAATAACTTTTTTAATATAGAATTAGCTCCGAATATCCTTAAAAACTAAGGGATGAGTAATTTTTAGAAAAGTAAAAGTTCGTTTCAAACCACCAATGATGAATTGGTATCAGAAATGAACAATTAAAACCACAAATCATTATACCAATAAAAATCATAGTTTGCAAATCAGGATAAAAAGTCTCTTTCTTAAATCGAAGATGTGGAATCAAATTCAAAAAATAGCCAATCTTAAAGTTCGATTAGATCTATAGTAGAAAATGATTAAATAAAATTGTAAAAAGAAGAGCATCTATTGTCAGAAAATTAAAATGGTCCAACAAATAACAAAGTAGTTTTAATAAATATCGACTCAGGTTTGGATAATTAAATATAAAAAGAAGAAAAAAATGTATTATATAAAATAAAATAAATTATATTTTTTCATTAATAATTTTTACGAAAGGTATCTATGTTTGTAGATATTGCGGGAAATAGTAAAATGGACATTATTGATAACAATAATAAATATAATTAATAAGAAGAGGATATCGATTTTTAAGGAATATAAAATGTGTAAGATTTATTAAATTCTTCCTAGTCTGTTGCTCTGAAAAATTATGAAGAATTTAATAATAATATTAAAGATGGAAATACAGGTGACAGTTTAAATAAGAGCAAAATCTCTAAGAATAAAAATAAACACTTTACGGATTACTCTTAATTGCTAAAAAAAATGAACCAAATGAGTAGTAATAGAGTATCTCTAAATAGTCCGATAAATAAATAAAATGCAACTCTTAGGTTTATGATAAAATATAATCTCAGTCTTTTGTACCCAGTTCTTTAAAAATTACTAAGTAATTAAAATTAATATTTCATTAATAATTTTCAAAATCCCCACTTAATTAATATTTACTGCTTAATTTAGGAAAATTTAAATTATCCTTCTTGTATATTTTGCGATAATTTCCTTAATTTTGGTTCTTTTTTTCATCAATAAGTTTGATTAGTTAAAATATGAGATTGAAAAAGAAATTCTCCCTTCAACTATTAATAGACTGTTTTCTAAAGCTTTAATCATATTAACAGGTTTAGTTCAAATCAATTCTTAAAAAACAACAATAGGTCAATAACTTAGGCCTATTTTATTTGAAACTTTGGAAGAAGTTTCTTAATAGTATTTAAATTTTAATAAAAAGTATCAAAACGAAATAATTTTTTTTAAGAAAAAATTATATCTTCTGATGATTAATTTATTCCTGCCTCTATTTATAATGGAGGGCTGCAAATCAAATAACGAATGAATTATTATTAATTTTTCTAGTTTTAAGTAAACACCATCAAATAGGAGTATGAAAACTAGAAAAACTAGGGAAAAGTAATATATATTATTTCAATTTATTTCCAGACACACATTTTTATAATTTAAATATTTTATAAATAAAAATTGTTAGATTGAAGACAATTATTATTCTCTAATTGATAACTACATCAATTAAAACAAATTGAATTTTAATTTAAGTGAAAATGTTTAATTAAGTGTATATAATCTACAGAAAGAAATAATTTAGTCTTATAACATATTTTTGTATGTTATTTTACTTTTCTTTATTTTGATATTTGCCAGCAACTTACCAGTAGCTAAAAGCTTAAATTAGTATAAAATCAAATTGCTAAATTTACTTTCTAGAATTCAAGAAAAGGAAGCTAATGAAGAAATAGAGAAACTATAATACATAAGGACTGTATTAAAGGATCCAGAAGACAAATGGATAAATATAAATTTTGTTTAGGTTTTAATGAATGAGTCTTTCAATATTGATTGTAAATAGAAGATGCATTAGAAAATTAATAAAAATAAAGATTAAATAAAACAACTTTGCTTATTGCAATTAAAAATAGGAACAGACAATTTGAGATATCATAAATATATTATCTTGTTGGCAATTTAAATGATTATTCCAGCAATATTTTTTGCTTTTTTGGTTCTGAATATATCAATTTCAACTGAAAATTATAAATCAAGTATTGATCTAAATCAAAAAAACCTTAGCAATAGTTTTAAATTAAATTAAATTATAGTTAATTCAGAACTACTCATTAATCATCCCTTTTTTATAAGACAATTGACAAACTTTCCCCATTTGGATAAGTAAGTATAATAAATTATTTGATAAAAAAAATTATTTTAATAACAAATTTTATATTTTTAAAAAGACAGATTTTAAAAAACAGCTTGAATAGGCATCGATTGACTTATAATCGTATAGGGAAGACATTATGTCCTTATTAAAAAATCTTCTCTTTTAGAGACAGAATTAAAAAATGAAATTTAAAAAATACTTGAAGATGATCTGTGTCATATTGTTAAATGTAGTGATATCCCCCTCTCTGATAAACTTGTTTTTGACAAGGGATTAGTCGGAGTTATAGCATTTTATATAGAAAACATTAGACGATATGCTCACTTAATTGATTCTGAATCAGTTTCTGATAATGAATACATTAAAATAGAGCAAGATATTATAGGTTATATAGAAAGTGATGAACATATTGGGTATATTTTGTAAGCTTATCAAGTTTCAATAAAAGCGTAGGAATAAATTATTAAGTTGACTGAAGAGGGAAATTTTAAAACCATTAGTGATCTTTAGTCTTTTTCATACACTTATATTTATATGGGAGGAAGTATTTTATTAGCAATTGGAACGATTTTTTCTATCTACTTTATCAGGAATCTATATAATAAGATAAAAATTCTTAATTGGCTTTTGACTTTACTACCATTTCAAAAATTATAAGAACCAACAACGATATTTTTATTAAAAAGTTTAAAATGAATAACTATTGTGATTTTTACATATAAATTTTTTTAAAACATTTAAATTCACATACTTATATAAGCTTATATTAACGCTTTGAACCAATATTATATAATTTTTTTATATTCATAATCAGTTTCTCAGCCAAATAATTTTTTTCTGGCATTTTGTACTGTTTACATTAGTAACCCCAATATGTCAGGAGTGAAGGGTTTATCAGGGTTTACTCCCTATAATTCACAAATTCCTATTGATTTGTCTCCAAAACTTCCAAGATAAATTTTATCTTTGTATTAAACAGCTGAAGAACAACCTCTGTATACATCGGATTTCAATAACACATTTTCCACCTTATAGGATCCATTTTTTTGTGGCTTTATTATATCAACAAATTGCCAAAAATTTTCAACTTTGTCGTCATACTAAGGATGATGTAAAAGTTGTTCTTTTACAAAGCTAAAGTATTAGTGAATTTTACCTAAATAAAATGAAATGAAATAATAAATGAAATTTCGGTAATGTGACAGATATTATTGTACTAAACTTAGTTAAATATATAAAAAATACCCATTCCTCCAACAGTGTATTAGTTTAAATATTCATCATATTCAATATTATCCGGGTGTCTGGTAGTAGGAATAGATTAACCTTTTATAAGTCTTTTATTTCTTTATCCTTTTAAATTTAAATTGTAGACTTAAATTAAATCTGCAGAGGTGTCAGCAACCAATATCTTGTTTTTTTTATTCCAAGTTATCCCATTATTAATATTAGCGCTTGTTCCCTCTATTACTACACAGTCCAAGTTTTGAGAGCCTTTTTTGGGGTCAAATTGACATGAATAAACATTGGTCATTTTCATATTAAACGAACTGAAAAATACTGTTTTTTGGATTTTTAATTTGGCCTAAAGGCTTTTTCTAGAAGAATTATTAAGATCATCAGGGTATGCCTAATTTAAATATTAGAATAAAAGTTATTAGTTTCTTATGTTTTAATTAACAAATAGAAATATATTGATTTTTAAATTACTAGCCATTGAGTAATAAGAAGTTCATTATCAGAAATTTTAATCAAATCGTTCGAGTTTCCGTTTAAAAATTCTGGCATCTGTAAAGAGAATTTCCAAGTAAGTTTCAAATTATAGATATCAGTGTCATCAAGTTAAAATATTTCTACTCTGTCTCCCTTTCCTTAATATGCATGGTTAATAACATATATCTATTAGCTTTGTTTCTGTATATTCAATATAAAAGATATAGAAATATTTAATTAGTAAGAACTTATTTAAATAAAAAGGAGGTATACTTCATAATATAATCCGTGAGGTTAGAATACAAAGTTGGTAGGTCGATTTTAAATGTTCAATCTTTAAGAAATATCAGTATCGGGATAATAGACCCACAAATGTCCAGGAGGAGTTTGCTTTAACCCACCTTCTGTTTCCCACATTGAAAGGTTATCGTTTGAACTTCCAATAAAAACATTTTCCCTTACTTTAGTAATATCTTCTGGACCTAATTCCAAATAAGAAATTCTTTAGTTTTTAATTTATACAATTATTTTTATAATTTTCCAGTACCTAAATGAATAGAAGAATGGTATCTGCATTAGGCTTTTTCTGGGAACTCTTTCATATCGACTGTATATCCCATTTTTGTAATTATTTTGAAGGCCCCAAATGAGATGATTCCAAGAAGAAGAGTTATAAATGAAATCAATATTTTCATATTTTATATTATTTTTTTCTTTTCTTTTTTGTTTTGTTTTTTTTGTATTTTATTAAGTCGAATAATGATATTATTGTATGAATTATTAATCAATTTTTTTCTTACTTTCTATCAACAACATATAGCTGCCTATCTATCTATTGCAATCCTTGTTTATTTGAGTATTTTTCTTTGCAATATCTGATAGTTCAAAACTATATTATTGATTAAAAAAAAATATTTAGATGACAAAGAATTTTATCAATTATTTTTCAGATAATATTAAGAAAATTATAAACTATTTGATAATTGAATTTCAATAATCAAAATATTATATAATATATTTATCTAAAAAATTATTTACAATTATACAGTGGAAATTAAGAATCACTAAGATATGATCTCAAAGAAACATAATATATTTAAAAATATGTATACTATGGGTGAAAACTCATAAAAATTGAAGAAAAAAATAAAATAATTAATACAGTTTAATGGATAAAATATAATAATAAATATTTTTATATCATAAAATGTTGCAAATATATTTTAAATATAGTTTTGTAAGCATTATGATCTTTGCATAATCATTTCAACTTTATTTTAAACAATAAAATTTATATTATTGGGAAGTTATAGTTATCAAATTTTTTTGGAAAAAAAATTAATTAAAGAATAAAAAATTATTTTATGTAATTTACAACACTTAGCTCATATATAATTTTTAATTTGATTTATTTTATAAAAATTAATATAAATTTTGTTTTAAATAATTATCAACCTAGCAATTATTTTCTTGCTTTATGAATTAAAGAAACTAAATACCCCCATATATCAGGTGTAATAGGTTTTATAGTATTTATTCCCTATAAATCACATATCGCAAACGATTTGTCTGTAAAGCTTCCAAGGTATATTTTATTTTTGTATTGAATTCCTATGGAGCAACCTCTATAAACATCGGATTTCAATAAAACATTTTCGACAGAATAAGAGCCATTTGGTTATGGTTTTATAATATCAACAAATTACCAGAAATCTTCAACTTTATCATCAAATTTAGGGTGTTATTTTATTTAGATTTTCAAGTATCTTAAGTATTAGTGAATTTTTCCTAAAAAATTATAAATTATTTTAAAAAAACATTATTTATAATAATTAAAATTTAATTTATGTATGCGCATATTATATATATTTTGCGTTAATCCAATCTAAAAATGATTAAAATTTAATGGTAAAAAATAGGTAAAGATAAATATTATACATTTTATTATATTCTTTAAAAACATTTCGGATAAAAATTTCTATTTTAATATAATTTACCCATTCCTCCAACAGTATATTGATTTAAATATTCATCATATTCAATATTATCGGGATGTCTTGTAGTAGGAATTGATTTTTCTCTTACAAGTCTTTTATTTCTTTCGGCTTTTAAATTGAGGTGGTATATAATAATTTCATCTGCCGAGGTATCAGCTACCAATACCTTATCTTTTTAGTTCCAAGTGATTCCATTGTTAACATTTCCACTTGTTCCTTCTATAATAATACAGTCCAGGTCTTAAGTTCCCTTTTTAGGATTATATTAGCAAGAATAAACATTGGTCACCTTCATATCAAAGGCACTGAATAACACTGTTTTGAATTTATTAAACTGTCCTTAAAAGTTGTTTCTGCTAGAGTTATTGAGTTCATCCGGATAATACTTTAGCAAAATAAAAATAAATACAATGAAAAAGAGAAATATTAAATAGCAATACCAGCCATTAAGTTATAACAAGCTCATTTTCTGAAATTTTAATTAAGTCGTTTGAGGTTCCATTTAAAAACTCAGGCATCTGCAAAGAAAACTTCCAAGTGACTTTCAAGTTACTAATATCTGTTTCATCTAACTAAAACACCTCAACTCTGTCTCCCCTGCCTTGATATGCATGGTTTATAACATATAATTATTAGCTTTTTTTCTTTTGAATATAATATACCGTTTATATAAAATACATATTAAATTTTATATTTTTAAACTACTTACCTCATAATATATTCCGTGTGGTTGGAATACAAAGTTAGTGGGTTGGTTTAATATTTTTAGTTATTGAGAAATATCAGTATCAGGATAATATACCCACAGATATCCGGGAGGAGTTGATTTTAACCCGTCTTGAGATTCCCACATGGCAATATTATCATTTGACATTCCAATAATTACATTTTCTCTGATTTTAGTTATGTCTTCAGGACCTATTTGTTATTAAATTTTTATAAAATATTTTACTTTTTAATAGTTTTCATACACTAAATTGAGAAATAATAATTTATTCATTTTGAGACCTATACGAGAAGCAGAATGGTACTGGCAATTGGGGTTTTCAGGAAATTCCTTTAACTCAACGGTGTATCCTAATTTTGTAATAATTCTAAAAATAACTATAAATGTTATTCCCAGAAATACTGCTATAGATTGAATTATTATTTTATTCATAATATTTGTATTTAATATTTTAGTTTTATGATTTCTTTTTCTTTTTTTTTTTGGATATAGAAAATATAATATTATTATACATATTCAAATTACAATTTAGAGAATATTAAGTGATTTTTACATTAGACGTGATAAGTAAATTACACTTTTCAATAAATCTACATTATATATATTTCAAGACAATGCAAATTTATGATATTCCATAAAATTACAATATAATGTATGAGTTTTAGTTTATATTTAGTATTTCTATATACTTTGTAATAATTCTAGTAAATTTGTATTATTTATTGATAAATTGTGTAAAATTTGTATTAGAAAAGTTTAATTGTACTGAATGACCACAAAAATTAAAATTAAAAAAAATAGAATCAATTTTTTATAAATTTAAATTGTACACACTTATAAATATTATTATTACTTATTAAATTACTAATATTATTTTTGTAATACTTCCTAAAAATTAATCCTATAAAAAGAAGCCAACAAATGTCTGAATTAGAGGGATCCAAATAAGGAACACATATAGAAGATCCTATTAATGAGGAAGACTCTTCTAATTCTCTTTTTGATGCTTAGCTAACAAAAAAGAAATCTAATTATAAATAAGACGAAGATTCTTCCGATGAGAAGGAAGACTTGGATACATAAAGTAATTTACAATAAAAAGCAGAATTATAGTAAAAATAAGAATTAGGAAGAAAACATGCCAATGAAATCACAGATGATGAAAAGAGAAAACTGTTAAAAAAAAGAAAAATATCTGGATTTGTAGAGGGGTGTGATTCGGTAGAAAACTATGAAAAATTAAATAAAATTCATGAAGGAGTTTATGGAGTGGTATATAGAGCAAAAGATAAACTATCTAACTAAATATGCGCTATAAAAAAAGTTAAGATTGACAGAAAAAAAGAAAGAGAGGGATTTCCAATCACCTCTATTAGAGAATTTAATATTTTATTGTCCGTAAGGCATTAAAACATAGTAGGAGTAAATAAAGTGGTTGTTGGACCAGACCTAGACAAAATTTTCATGATTATGGAATACTGTGAACATGAATTAAGGGATTTATTGGAAGTCAACAAATTTTAATTTTCCCAAAGCGAAGTTAAATGCCTAATGAAGTAATTACTTTAGGCAATGGATTATTTACATCAAAAAGATATACTGCACAGGGACTTAAAATCTTCAAATATTCTCTATAACAACCAAGGGATTTTAAAAGTTTGCGATTTTGGACTAGGAAGAAAATATGTTGGAAATGTTAAGTACACTCCAACTGTAGTCACATTGTGGTATAGAGCCCCTGAAGTGTTACTTGGAAATGAAAAATACGGAAAGGCGATAGATATGTGGTCTGTGGGGTGCATTTTCGCTGAACTACTCCTCAGAGACCCTTTATTTAAAGGAGAGGGAGATAATTCGTAATTAGATAAAATTTTCTAAATCATGGGATCTCCAACGGAATAAACTTGGAAAGGGTGGACCAATATCTAAGAATATAAACGAACCAAAATAGGGCAATCATTGCCAAAATATGAAGGAAACAAGTTAAAAGATATAATAGGTACTGGCTTGTCAGAGGAAGGACTTGATTTACTTACCTAGTTATTGACGTTGGATCCAAGCAAAAGAATTACTGCTGAAAAAGCCCTAAATCATCAATGGTTTAAGAAATTCCCCCCTCCTTAATCCATTGAACTCATGCCAACTTTCCCTGATTCAAATGATATGGAAAGAAATCAAAGGAAAAAAATTAAAAAAAATTGATATTGATTTATAATATTGGTATATATATATAACTTTTCTTAAGTTCCCTTTTTTGTCTTTAAACAATTTAATTATAATTTATATATTGAAATTCTAATAAAAAATATTGATAATGTTTCCAACAATAATAAGGAATTTAGATTTAAACAATTTAATATTTTCAATAAATTGATTGATTACTCTTAATTTGGGATCATGCTAAAAGTTTTGATTCTTTATTAAATTTATTGTTAATAATATTTAATTTACATATTTAAAAAGAATTAATTATAATTTTATAATATAAAAATAAAAGGAAACAATAATATAAAATGTTGCAATATTTAATAATTGTATTATCTGTTGTCATTCCAACAGCTTTTTCAGCTCATGTCATAAATGAAAAACCTATAATTGGAGTATTTATGGTAAATATTAATATAAAAATAGTAGACTTTGTTTATTTTTTTGGATTTATTACAAATTCTAATATATATATTAATATCAAAAATATAAAATCTAGTAAGAATCAGTCTATGATGAAGATGGATATCCTACTTCTTAATACAGTTACATATCTGCCTCATATGTTAAATTTGTAGAAATGGCTGGAGCTAGAGTGGTACCTGTTTACTATGATGGTGACTAGAATTATTACGATGAAATGTTTGAATAAGTTAATGGATTTTTATGGCCTGGAGGAGAGTAATTTATCTAATATATAGTAATCAAAATAACTCACATATTAATTATAAATTTATACATTTAAAGTGCTGATTTTTCAAAAGACACGTATTTAGGATAAAATTCTTACTACATATTATAAAAGGCTATTGAAGCAAATAAAAATGGAGTATTTTATCCTCTTTGGGGAACATGTAATGGCTTTGAACTTTTAGCAACCCTCTCTACAAATTTCTCAAAGGTTTTATCCAATATAACTGACGAATCTGGAGTGAACCATTAAATTAAAGTAATATATTTCCACTAATAATTTTAAATATCAATTTTTTGTAAATGTAATTTTATTATAGATTCATACTCCTGGTACTCTTTATTCTGAAATGCCTAATCATATATACCAAAGGTATACAGTTATTTTTTAATTTAATTTAATTTAACATTTTTAAATAATTATTTAGTGCACAAGAAGAAGATCTTTAATATTTCAACCACCATTTTTGTATATCTTTAGATACTTTTAATACAAATCAATTGTTAAGATAGTTCTGGCATTTATCTGCCACGGCTAAAAATGACCAAGGAGAAGAATTCGTTGCTGCTATTGAGTCTAAAGAATTTCCTTTTTATGGAGTATAGTTTCATCCTGAAAAATCTATTTTCGAATGTAATAATTCTTAGATAAAATAAAAAAATATGATATTATAAATATATATGTATATAAATAATTATTATTATAGGGAAGGTAAATGCAAACCATTCTTTGAACGCTGTTGAGAACACACAATACTATGCTGATTTCTTTGTTTAATAAGCTAGAAAAAATAATCATGACTTTAAAACTCTAGCTGCTCTCGAAAAAGCATTAATATACAATTATTCTCCCGTTTAATTAGAAGACAGTAGTTTTGAATAAATTTATTTTTTCAAGAACTTCAGAAACATGAAAATATATAAAAACAGAAATAATAGCTTTTTACCTAAATTTTTACCATGAAGTCAATTATGATAAGAATATAGTATATTATATATATATAATATCTAGGGCCATTATGTTTTCTATAATGCGGAGATATTAAACTTATCAAAATAAATTATTAAATATTCAGCATTTATTTTGCAACTTAAAATATACTAAAAACATTAGCTTTTCTTTTAATAAAATAATATTTATATTTTATTTATTTTTATATTTACTAAAACTCAAATATAATTTGTATAATTTGCTGTTGACGCTGATTTGTTTTAATATATTTAAATATATCAAACATAAAATAGTAAATTATTTTATAATTAATTAATAAATTACGTTATTTATTTTTTAGATATTTAAGAATTTTCTATTTTGATTATTAAATAATATATAATGTTAATAATTATAGAGTTATAAAAGGGGATCACAATAATTTATTCTTTAAAACATATTTTATTATGTTGTATCTAAGAAGCTTTTTATTAAATTTAGGCTTAATTTTTATCAGGATTTAAATATAAATGTTATTAATACGAAAATTAAAATAAATTATGATCTAATAATTAATCTTATTATTTATATAACAAAAATTATGTTTTTAAGCATTATTTATATATATTAGTAGGAAAAAAAAAATATTTTCCAGAAGAAAAACACAAAAAGTAGTAAATATAATAATTTTAAATAAATAAATAGTAAAGAGAAAAAAAAACCAACAGAAAATTGAGAGTTTCAAATACTTATTGTATAACTAGATATCTTTAGATTAACTAAAGAAAGTATGAACGAAAACTAGAATCTTCAGATGACATCAGCATGGCCCCAAAACTATGATGAAAAACCTTAATTTTAATAGAATGAATATAATTACATATTAAATAAAAATACGGAGAAAACTCAACATCTAAATTATTATAAGATGTAAATGATAGTGATATAAAATATAACTCACTAAATATAAAAGGAGTAAATTCTTAAAATACTCCCATTGAATCATACCCTAAATAAATAGCTGACTAACATAGCTCATCCTAGAATATAAAATCTTTAAATTTTAAGGAATTTGGAAGATCTATTTACAACCATGAATATATTGCTAAAAAACTACATAAAAAAGTTATATCAAAGAAAAAAGATGGAGATCAGCAGAGATCAAATTAATAGGGGAAATAAAACTCAAGTCACAACAACCTTAATAATAGTAGCAACAATAATAACTATCAAAATAATAATTATTAAAATTAAAATAAAAGGAAAAGAAAAAACACAGAAAAATATGAATCTGACAAATCCCCTCACATCACAAATAGTTATCTCATAAATGTACATATAGATAGTGCTTCATAAGTTTCAGATTCAGAATAGCATAATTAAATATCTCAGCATCAGATAAAAGCTTAACAAAATGGAAATTAAGATGTGTAATATGGATCAATGATAGGTATCAAACTATAAAAATTTTATGTATAAAGAAGTCTTATTTTCTAAATTAAGAATACTAGTATATATATATAATTAATAATTATTTTTATTATTAAAAAAAATTGATTTTTTAATAGATTAAATGCTAGATAATTTGCTTGATAATAAAATTACAAGAAAACTATCTTAAGAAGAAACACAAGAAATAGACAACATTTAGTAAATTATAAATAGTAATATGTTAATTGTAGAGTAAGAGCGATTAAATTAATAGAATAAATGCTAAAAGTGTAAAAAGAGAAGCTATAGTGGAGAAATAGATTAGGAATAGTAAGATATATGCAATATAAGCGAAAATAAAAGACAAGACAGTAGATATAGTAGCTTAGAATGCACTTGTTAGTAGAGTTTAGATAATAAGAATATATCAGAAAATTCTAGCGATTACCAAGAAGATGAATATTTGAATAATAATTATGATTAGCTTTAAAGTTACTAAAATCGCATATAAGAATTAGAATAACTCTAGAGAAGAAAATAAGAAGATAAATAGTATTAAGAATTAATATTGATAATCAAAGATTTGAAAAAATAATTAGAAGAAAAGAATAAACTATTAAAAAGACATTCAGAATAACTTTAAATAAAAGATACTTTAATTAGATCTTTATATCTATAGTAAAAAAATTAAAATAATAACAAAGAAATATCAATTCAAAATGAGTAATAGTAACAAAAAAAGAATGATTGAATTAAAGAATTAAATTTTGTAAGTAAACAATGAGATTAATAAATGGGAAATTGTAATAATGATGGGAAAAATAAAAATATTCTGATTTTTACATAAAATTGATTACCATAATTTAGGAAGCCAACTAAATTATATACTTTGAATAATGGAAGATTCACATTTGTTTACTATAATTGAAAATACTTTAAAAAATAAATTTCAATTATAATTAATTATAACTTCATATTTTAAAAAATATGTTATTATCAAGTATTATGTCTTATAATTATATAATAAATACATGATAATCAATACTAATATAAATTATGAACTTATACTATCATATAAATATAGCATATTTAAAAATTATAACTATTTTTCCATTTTTTATTTTTTCAAACAAATATATAAAAATTAATTATATTTTATTTCGTATTTATAAAATGATTATAGTTTCAATGAAGCATTAAACTCGTAATATTTAAGAATTTTATTATAGGTAGTTTAAATTATTATTGAGTTGAGAAACATAAATTCTTATGAATTCTATATATTTTTATGACATATATTAAGTTTTTAATTCACAACAAAAAATAATAATCAATAAAAAACTAATAAAATGATGACCTTTTTGCCAAAAAATGAGTGGAAAAATTAAATATTTAAATAAGAAGGAATAAGTGCAGAAGAAGAAGCTAAAATAAGAAATTCCAATGCTAAATTTATAAGTGACTTAGGAATTAATGGTTTTAGATTTCCGCTAAAAACTATTTATAAATCTATGGTCATGTTTTAAAAGTTTTTTGCTTAAGTAATATTTTTACAACTTTTATTTTATATGAATTCTTATGATACTAACACTATTTTAATTTTGAAGGTTCCATTTAATTAATGTGATCCACAAATTTATGGTGTAGCCTGTCTGTTTTTATCTTCTAAAGACGACGATTGCCCTAAAAATATAGATATTATAGTATAGAATTATTATTTTTTTACCCACTTAAGCAAAGCTATAGGAAGTGGATAAACCTTTGAATCAAAAGGTATAAATTTTATAAACATCAATATTTAAATAAAATATATTTATAAAAATTTTTAATTTAAAAGCACAGAAAGATAAGTTTAAAGAAGATTATTTTAAATAGTTATCTTTAGATGATATAAATAAATTTAAAATACAAATGTTAGATGCCGAATCTAAAATTCTAAAGTAATTAGGATATGATTTAGAAATTGAAGTAATAATAAAATAATTGTATATATCAGAGTATATAAGATGGAATGTTTTAATATTGTTATTTATTTTCACAAAATATTTAAAGCATTAGTATATTTTATTTTAATTATATCTATTTAAGGTTACTGTAGATTATATTAAATAATTTTAAGAATCGGACTAATTCCCTAAAGAAAATGGCGATAAATTTAAAAATATTTTAATAAAATTATAGTCAGATTTTTATCGTTCAACTTTATGTTTATATTATGAACCCAAAATATTAGCTTGTGCTATTATAGAAATGACAATTGTTTTTACATCAATAATGCCTACCACTTAATAATGGTATAAAATATACGGAGAAGAAATAGAAATTTAAGATATAAGTTAACCCTGTGAAGATTTTAAAGTAATTTAGAAAAAAATAATTTATGAAACTATATTTTTTACTTATTTAAAATTTTGTCTAGATTTTTTTACAGCTCCTTAGAGGAAAATCATAATGAAATATGATAATATTAACTATTAATAAAATTTATTTTAGTTTATTATTTTAATATATTTAATTAATTATATAATTACATAATTATAATTATTACAATCTGCACAAAAACTAATTTAATAAAATTACCACAAAACTGCTATTTTAAACTCTTAATTAATAATAGAATGTATTGTGATTTTAATATCAGCATATTAAAAATTTTATAAAAAAACAAATTTTATAGAATCCAGGATTATAAAATTATAATACTAAAACGAATTAATAAATATAAATGTCAGACGATTTCGATGATTTATTAAGAGAGTTAGATGAGGAATAATAGTCCATTGTCGAAACAAAACATAAAATAAAAGAATATTTACTAAAAGAATAGCCCTCAATAATCCATTCACGATAAGGATACAAACATAATACTGTAAATGTTCCTGTATATGAGTAATAGGTAATAAAAATATAAATATTAATAACACTATTTTATTGCTTTTATTAACAATTTTTAATTTGTATAGGGAAATATGATGAAAAATTCTAATATAATAGGAGACTTACTCAAGGATTTAGATATGGATGGATATTCTATTCTAAATGATAAAAATAACAATTCCATACTATAAAATAATAAAAATAAACTAAATATATCATAATATTTAAAGGATTTAAATATAACCAAAGAACATATTAATGAGAATGAAAATTATCACCCAAATTATAAGAATTCTATCCAGTATAGCACAAGAGATATCCTTTTTGAATTAGAAAAAAGCAAATTTGGAGAAGTTAATAATACAGCTAATTTAAATAAAGTTCATTATTTTAAGTAATAAAGCTTAAATGATTCAAATATTGAACCTCTTTATGATGACATTGATATTGATAATTTAATAAAAGAAATGAATGAAGAATAAGATAAAAAGCATATACTATAACATAAGACATAATTAGAATAAAAATTGGGTCATGATATTTCTTTAATTTATAGTAATGATAAACCCTCTAATCAAATATAAAAATAGTAAAAATATTATTAAAATTAATAAAACCCAAATCACAATCATTACTAATCTACTGAAAATGATTTATAAGAATTAATTGGGGATAATGAATGATAGAAATTTTTAAATTGTACTTTTTTAAATATAGAAATATATATATTTATATAAATTATAGCAAAAAAAGGATAAATAACTTAAATTATTATTTATATTTTAAATATAAAGTATAATTATAATAAATAAATATATAGTTTAAATAATAACTAAATTTATCTAATATTATTTCTTTTATTATAATTAAATATATATAATTTTAATTTTAATAATATTATTATTTGTTTATTTGATAAATTCTATAGGGTATTTTTGTAAATCTGATTATTCTTTAATAATCTAATTATAATTTATTGTACTATATATAAATAAAAATTTTATGAATTCGTCTAGGAATAACTCTTTTATTATAAATTTCCATACTCTTCTGATAATTTCGGGTTTTATTTGACTATGAATAAATTTTAGTAAATTTAATTAAATAGAACTTATAATTAATTTATCTAATTTTAAAGGAATAAAAATAAATATGATAGTCATATTACTTATTATTATAACTAGATTACAATATTAATTTATTTAATTTAATATTAGAATATAAGTTTAATGAAATATTAAATATTATATATCAATAAATAACATTAGTAAAATATAATAGTATTATATAAAATATTATAAATTTTTAATTATAAATAAACATCATTTAAATATTCATTTAAGTTTTTTCATTTTTCCAAATCTGTTTTTATAAATATGGGAAGGTAGAATATAATTTAAAAATTTTTTTTGATATTACATGGAGATATTTTCTTATGGATACATTTAAATTAATAACTCTATAGCTATGAAGGCTGCTATTTTTTTTCCAAGTTCTCTCACATTGTGGATTTATTAATTTTCGACTATATCCTTCAAATTATTGAATATTTATACTAATGGTCTCATTTAGTAGAGATCTATATCGTGTGGACTTTAAATATATTAATCATAATTTCCGTATTATTTTATAAGTTGTCTAAACATAAAAATAGATTCTTCATTTCCTACATTCTAATCACTTAACTGCTATTATTGTTTTCCATATAATTCTTTTAATTCTAAGTAATAAGATTTTCTCTCATTAAACTTTAGACCTGGAAAAAATGATTTGAGGACAACATGTCGTATTATATCTTGACAAAATTGCATGGAATATCCTAAATCTCTAGCTTTGTAGGGATTTACTGATTTTTTTAATTCTAGTTATTTTTTTTTAAAATTTATTTTATTCCAACTTTATATAATTAATTTATTTGTCTATCCATTCTTAATCTATAAGGTTATTCATAAACAGTTTTTCATTCTTATATTTTTAATTATTTTATGTTTCTTATTATTTGGTAGTAAAGGTAGTAAATATCATACTATTTTTTATATTTTCACTGTTTTTATTAATTTTGTCTCTAATTTTTTGTTCACAATAGTATAAATTATTATTATAATCATTTTTATAAAAATCTTTATCTATTGATTAGGATTTTACTTCATCTTACAAAATTAAATCCATAAAAATATCTTCCCCGTCATTTTCTTACTCTTTTTATCCTTATTTGATTTAGCTAAAATCCTAATTTCCCAATTGATTCTAATGAGTTTATTTTTATTAAACACCAAAATCTAATTAATTATCTAAATTAATTTGCAATCCTTAATCATTATACATTTAATTATTCATTCCATAATTAATATAATTAGTTTCCAATTCTTTATTATTTATATTTAATTCACCAAAATCAGTTACGTGTGATATAAAATCAAAAGTATGAGAATCAACTTAGTTAAATGAAGATATATTACTCTAATAATAATCTCCATTATATTAATTTAATGAATCATTTAAATTTATTTTGAACTCATTATTATTATCATTCTATATAAAAAATTCAGATAATTAATTCAGCATTGAATAAAGATTTTCTTTTATTTTATTTTAATTTGTTTTTTTTTTTCTTTAATTTTATTAATGAATTAATTTATTTGTTAGCATACATATTTCCTTTTTAGTATATATACTAAATTCTAAAAGGAAATTATTATTTAAGGTATTTAAATTAATATATTTTGAGTGGAAATTTAAACTAAATCTGTCAGATTTAATTGATTTCATTAATAACTTAATTAAAAAAATAAATGGTTTCTCTTTTTTAATGGTTATATAAAATTAGATTTAAAACTTAGAAATTACTATATGTTTCTAATTACAGTTTTACTTAATTATCAAATAAAATACGATGAAATATAATTAAAAAAATGGAGGCACGCTTAATTTTTTAAGAAAATGAAACTATTTACAAAAATGTATTGAATAGATAATTTTTTATTCGTGAAAAAATTTTTAATAGAAAATGTGATTATAAGTAGATACATAAATATATATATATTTATGCATTTAAATTTAATTAAAATGTATGAAAATAATTAATTTATTATTAATCTTCAAACAATAAAGTAAGGATTTTATAATATGATACTATAAAATAACCATATTCTTCGAAACTTTTATAAATAATGAAAAAAATTATACTATTTTTATTAGAATAATACAAATTTCTAGGACTAAATAACTATAAAAATAAAAAACGTAATATTTCTAAATAATTTATAAACGGATTATAATAAAAGACTTTTAAAATTGCTAAATAATTATATTTTGAAATAAATTTATTCAAACTATTTATTTTTAGTTTGAATACGTATTTTTAATGGAATAAATCTTTATTTATTGATTTCCAAATTCTTTTGAAATTAAACTTAGAAAAATAATGTTAAATTTTAATTACATGACAATTTAAATTTTTTTATTTAAATAAGTCGCTTTTATAACTATTTAATAGGAAAATTTAGGAATTAAAGAGATAAAATCAAAATAACCATACAATATTAATTAACCCATTAATAATTTGCTAATCTAATCATAAATGATGTAATTATCATATAATTATATAAACTTCAACTGTCTAGAATTACTATATCATAGATGATTTATATGATTTATTATTTTAAAACTAATAATTATCGTCATTGGAATAATAATATAAGTTTAAATAATAAAAATTATTGGAATTTTCTTTGGGTATATAGTAAAATTATTTGTTAATACTCTATATTATTAGAATTTTCATTTGTATATATTAAATTTATTTGATATTAGCTTATCTATTAATTATCTATTTGTTTATATCAATAACATTTAGTTAATATTAATTTCCATTATCCAAAGAAAGATTTTTATTGCACTATTTAATTTAAACTATAATTAGAAATTAATTTAATTTCTATATGTCATACTTTTTAATCAATATAGAATTTATAGCAAAGTAAAATAGATAAAAAAAATAATTAATATATTATTAAATAATTTTCATTAAAAAATAAAAAATTAATTCAATTATAAATCTTTTAAATTCTTTATTTAAGCGAATTTAGTCTATTTAAAATATTTTATTCTTCCTATGATATGTGTTACTCATTTAAATTATTTTCTTATTATATATTATGTAAATACTAGCTTTGTTTCTAAAAATTAAGTTATTCCATACCAATATAGGAAGATTCTTGATAACTTAACTCTTCAATTATAATATTAGATTAATTTTCTTTAATTTCTTCTTCATCGATAATTTAAGAAATATAACTATATTTTATAATATAATAAAATAACATTGTTGTTAAGAAAATATTATTTTTACTTCTTTTAATCATTTTAAATACTGTTATTTTTAGAAGATTCAACCTCACTTATTATTGAAAGTTGCCTTTATTTTTTTAATTTTTGACCTTATTATTTGTTATCTTAACATGTTATTTACAACAAACAATTTTAATTTTTATCAATTTATCTACATTGGCTATCAGTTTATATATCTTCTTCTTTATTACGTATTGAAAGTGACGAATGATTTATTTATATGTCTGAAAAACTATTTTAGATTTATTAATAAATATTTTACTCTTCTACAATAAATATTAATTTTATATAAATTTACTTAATTTCATCATTTGAGATTTAGGTGCCAATATTATCAGAAATGACTGAATCTATTAAATCTAAATTAATGGGTAATATTTTACATTCAAAGCTATTCTATTAAATCAAAGAAATATTTTCTTTGTTTTATATTTCATTCATTTTTTAAAGTGATATCTCTGATTTTATATCTATTAATTATTTTTTAATTTAATATATTTTTTTTAAACTATCCTCATCATCTAAATCTTCTTTTTCCCATCTACTTAAATTTATTTTATCTTTAATATTTTATTAGTTTTAAGAAATCTCATTTTTCTATATGTTATCCATACTAAATTCATCAAATTTACTTATCATTATATTTTTTCTACTTTATTTTTAGTTTGATATTTAACTTGAATTTTATTATTTGGGAGTTTAAAATACTAATTTATTATAATCCTGAAAATGTATATTATTGAGAATTATTAATTTCCATTAATATATATTAAAAATGATAAAAATAATATACCTAACTATGCTATTCATAAATATCTGATTTATTTTAAGTTTCTTGTAGAGTATTTTTTATGAATTCTAAGTTACCTGTATATAGTAGCTGCTAGTAAAATTAATTTTTCTAAAATTTAGACTTCTTTCCCGTATATTTTATCAATATATTATCTAAATCTATATTCTTGGCGAGCTCTCCTACAATATGGAAATTTTAATTACAATCGGTTATTTTATTAGAGTTTTAGATATTCTTAAAAATACAAAATAAGTTTTTTAAGGGAAATAAACAAATTGTTAAAATATAATATAGAATAACTACCTGTATATTTTCCTATATTTTTTTATCTTGCAATTATAATAAATTAACTTCTTCTACAATTACCTACTCCATTTTTTTATTTTTATATTTATAATATTCTTGATTATTTTATTTTATTATTCGGAATATAGTAACTAATGATTAATGATACAAATAAATAAAATATAATATTAATTAGAATAATATTATTGTGCTTATAAAAATAATTAACAGCTTTATATTATAAATATATACAGTATAAAATTTTAATTTTTATTTCAAATTATTTATATTCATAAATTAATTAGTATGCTAAGAAAATTATAAATGCAAATTATCAAAGCAAATGCACATATGGTTATATAAAATAAATCTTATCCTGACCATTGCTCATTTTATTCTTGTTAGCTTATTCCTTCAAATTAATTACTTATTTCATCAATGTCAGATTAACTCATATTAAGAATTTATTATTTTTAGTATACCAACTAAAATAATTTTTATTTTTTTATTTGTAAATACATTAGTAATGGAAATCCGAATATAAAACATCCTGCAAAAATAGAGCCATAAAAACTCAAAATTGTAGTTAATTAGCTTATCTTCAAAGCTAATATACATTAAATTGTACAGATACAAAATTTAATAAGAAATAATTTTTTGAAATTCTAAGCTTATTTTAAATATGCTTTATCAATCTTATTTTCTTGTTTTAATTTTAATTACTACCACTAGCTGCTACTTTCATAGATATGCTATTCTATATTGTATTATTATGCAAATTCTTAAAATTCTAAAAAAGAATCATTAGATGAAATGGAAATTTTTGGTATTAATTCTTATTAGTTTTCTTATTCATTATTTGAATTTTTATTAAAGATATTTTTGTCAAGTTTTTCATAAAAATCTATGTTGCAATTTATTAGGATATAAATTAATGATAATAAAAATATTCCATTCACTATAATCAGTATCTAATAGTACACTCCTTAAATCTAATTATATCATAAATATAAATTTATTAATTTAAGAATTTATTAAAATTATATTTTTACTTTACTTATAAAATTATAAAATATAACTTCATTAATATTTAATTAAAATCTTAGATAAATTATTGAACTAAACAATATGCAGAATATTGAAATTGATATTAAATACTTTTTAAATTTGCTTTGATAATCGATAGCAGATAATTATTATTTCCTATATTTGTTTATAGTTTTTGAAAAATCAAAAATATTCAAAGTTATACAAAAGATGTTCAATAAATTTTATGAATTGATTTTATTATTCTCCGCTTACGATGTACTTGACTAAATTTTCAAATCAAATAGAGCAATCATAACTAAAACGAGTATTATTCCAGTTTATATATAAAACACTAATTAATTAGACTTATGACTTAGAATTCTACAGCTTTTTACATATACAAATAATGGGCCATATGATAAAGCTTGCAATATTTAATTTTAATTTAATTTTTAAATGTATCATTATATGTATTTAATTACCTACTGATGCTAAAGTTTTTATAAATTAATTTTCATATCCCACGACAATTTATATATTTTTGTTATATATATTGTAAGTATTAAGTATATAATGAATTATTTTATAAACACTAAAATTTCAAAAAGAATATGGTATTTATTCCCCATTGTAAGATTTATGGCAGAAGAATATGTATATTAATTTTGTAAAAAAAGATTTTATTAGCTAATTTGGTTTTTATTATATTATTATTTATTCCACTAATCAAATATTTGATTGTCTTAATATCTAGGAGACTAGTTTTTTTAGAGATTGTCTAAATATTCTAATCTAAAAAAGAATTAATTAATATTACTAATTTTATATTGATATGTACAATTTACACATCTAATAGCATTTTTAGTCCTACATATGACATAATTGCACACAGAGATATTATTATAATTGTAAAAAATATTCCCGATAGACTAACTAAATAGGGATATATTAAAATGGTAATAATAATACCGGGTTTTAAGATAATTTCTAAACTAATTTGACTGTTTTATGCATATTTATCAATTAATAACTATTTGTTATTTGTTTTCATTTATATGTTTAGATATTTTAAATTAATATTAATCTATTATTTATTTAAAATTTTTATTTGTGATTATAATTAGTAATATTAAAAATTCTTAATGTTAATTACTAGAAAAGAATATTAAAATTTTGATTAATTTTGATATAGTGAAAGTTAAATATCAATAATTAATATAAAAATATTTTAATAACTTCTACTATTATTATTAAATATCAATAATATAAAGCTATAATTGTAGAAATATTAAAAAATATTTTTCTTTGAAAGTTTTATTTTGTTCATATCTTTTTCTAAAGACACAGAAGGTTCAATGTTCTATAATTATTATTATTAATATAAATATAAACATAGTTTATATAAGAAAGAAACACTATAATTATTATTACAAACATTACTCTATAATTATTATATTAAATATATTAAAAATATTTAAAAAAATTAATACATCAAAATTATAGATTAAAGTACTAAAAATTTTAAAAGAAATAATTATATAAGTAATGTAACAGTTTGAGAAGAAGAAAATGCCCGAATGTAAGTTTGGAAATAATTGTAAATTTGGGGCAAATTGCAAATTTTATCACCCAAAAAATAAAATGTAATAAAATAATTATGGGCAAAATAAACCTGGATCAATAAATGGAAACAATCGATATAAAGGAGGAGAGAGAGGAGGTAATAATGATAAAAAAGGTTTTAGCACCTTTAAAGTGGATAAATTAGATAATGATATGATGAGAGTCACATAAAATCTTCAATGCCCATATGGAGAAAGATGCATTATTTAAAAATAACTTTCTCTATGTAGATATAGACATTATTACAAATTTGAAATTTCATAAAAGTAATCTTAAGGTCTTGATAAAACAATATAAAATTTGATTGGATAAGAAAAGAAAAAATTGCAGAAAGATTTAGGTATATATTTTAGATATATTTTTGATTAATTTCCAAAATAAAATTATTTTTAGATAAAATCCCTAGTTTTTGTAAGAAAAGTAAAAAATCATCACTGATCATTGGCACAGTATTGACACTAATTTTTTGGGAGAACTATTAACTTTATTAGATATTCAAAACTAAATTACTTCAAATATGTATTAATTTTAAAATATTTTATTTTTTATAAATATAATAATAATATTTTCTTATAGATACATGGGCAAGATTTTCAATGGAATTAGAGATGCATCTATTTCCTGTAATGAAGCATTTTAATTGATTGAAGTAAATTAATTTTATAAATAAATGAATGTAAATTTCCTTTAAATATGCAAATAACCCATTTATTTATTAGGCCTTTGGAAATAAAAAAGAAGATTAAAAGTAATTAATGGATTATTTTATTAAAAATAGAAAGACTTCTCCTGCCATTAAATTCGCTAGTTTTTGTGGATTTGATATTGACAAAGAATATCCTTAAGTTAAGTTGATAGCTGGATAAGGATTTATGAGCTTCAAATTTAGAGTAAAAAACTAAAGATTTATTAATTAATTAATTAATTGGCAGTGTAAATTATTTGAAAATATATTTTATAGGAAGCTCTAAAAAATGATTTAAAAAAATTCCTTTGTATCTATCTCATTTAGAAACAATTGTATAAAACAACCAAGAGGGGCTACATCATTTTATTTCTTTGTTATTAAATAATAAAATGACTTAAACATTTGGATTCTCTGTTATCAAAAGAAATGCATAAGATATTGACAAAGATTTTGTATTAAGTTCACTTTCATTTGATGAAAAAACTGCCTATAACTTGGAATAATATAAATATATTCCCAATTTAATTACTGAGTAATAAGATGAATATGGTAATTCATAATTAGATATTAAAAATTGTATATACGCGATAGTTAATTTAAATAATATATTTAGCTCCTACTGAAGAAAATGCTGGAGTAGACAAGAATGGAACTTACTATAATTTACTCACTGATGGAAATTTGAAAGAAACTGATATTTATTTTATAGATAGTTTGTAAGATAATAACTTCTAAAATTGGTGCAAAGAATAGTTGTTAAGCTAGAAATATATAGGGTTTGATTCTGAAAGTTCTGTTGCATATCATTCAGGTTTATCATTAATTTAACTGAGCTCAGAAAAAATTGTGGTTATTTTTGATATTGTTAAAATATTAAAAAATTAATAAGAAACATATTTACTCAAAACCTTTTTGAGATAAATTATAGAAAATCCTGATATCTTAATAGTAATTTTAAAACATATAATATTATTTTTTAAATTAAATTATTTAATAATTCTTTTGCTTTTTTACTAAAGATTGGATAAGGAATTTAATCTGATATTTTTGAACTAATTAAATTATTGGAAATAACTGATACCGTAAAATTTATTTCACTTTTTATATTTTAATTTTATTATGTATAATTGAAATATTTGAATAATTAGAAAGTTACAGGATTAGTAGAAATGGGTAATATATTGAATTAATTCTACCCTGACTCTTTAAAAAAAAGTCTAAATGCTTTGTGCTCTTTAGTTATGAGTAAAAAATTTATGAATAACATGTGAATTATATCAAATAATATATAATTAATTATAGATAAACCATTATCTAAAATTGAATAATGTTCTGGATGGCATCAAAGACCTTTAAGAAAAGCTTAATTGCATTATGCAGGTTTAGATGCCTTTATATGCTATCAGATATGGAGAACACTTAAAGACATCCATCATGAATTTGTAAATACTTAATATTATTTTAATTATTTAACCAATATCAATTTTTGTAGGATTTTTCCTAATTTGTTATGAAATCCAGAACTATTTAAAAAAATAAGAAGACAAATTTTTAAATAATTTCGATGAAGATCAAAAGCAAGACTAAGAAGATGATGATGAAGAAGAAAAAGATGAATAAGATTAAGATTCCGAAGAAGAATAAGAAGATGACGAGCAATGATTCAAATATTATAAGATAATTTTGAGCAAATAAATAAAATACTTTTTTTCTTATTTTTAATTAATATGATATAAAAAATTAAAAAAATTTCCTTATTAAAATTTAATATGAGAAAAATTAATTTTATCATATTTAATACATATCAATAATAACTTAGTTATTTAAAGCATTGTTCCTTTTAATATAGTTATCTCTAAATTTATTCGTCTTTTAGATCTTATATGCCATCAAACTCTTTTTAGGTCCTAAAATAATTATCGCTTAATAAATAGTTAATATAAATTAAATTTAAATTTAATTAAAATAATTACTACATCAATGCAAAATTTTAATCATAAAAATAGCAATATAATTTATATAAATATCTATCTATAGAAAATGTTTTTCTAAATATTTTTTATTTTTAAATCAAAGTTTATCTTAAATAAAATTTATTGATTGAAGACTATATCTTATTAGATTCTAAATGATTTCCCTAAATATCGAAATCATTTGGCCACTAAAGTGACTAATATCGTTTGAATAAACCTTCTTCAGTTTGTTAGTTATTTAAGAAATTCTGATATTTTAAGAAATATTTTTGTTACTAACTTATATGAACAGAAGCTATTATATTAAATATGTTAAACAAAATATCTACTTTTTTTATTAGAATGTTACCATCTTCATAAGATAACTACTAATTTTTAAGCTTTTTATCTTTATTGGTAACATCATTTCATTAAATTATTGCATTGGTAAAAGAGCATGTATAATTCCTATTATCAATCCTATCCACACTGTTACATGAGTATTTTTAATTATATCATGATATATCTCTTATAGACTATGAACATTATTTTATACGCCAAATATAATAGTTTCTCCATCATTAGTTTCATAAGTTCCATGAACAACTATATACTCGAAAATAAAATTAGAAAAACAATATACTACGAGTATTAGCTCTAAAGATTCAGTAAGCTATAGCTAAAATAAATTTTTATAATTCACTTGCTTTAATATTTTTATTTAATAATTTTCAAAAGATATTTTACAGAAAGCTATCTAGAAAGCTGATGTTTTATTTGCATTATATATAAAATTATATATTTTTCTATCTTATAAATAAGAAATATAGCTATGACTGACCATATAAACCCAACCTATATTTTTAAGATATTAAACATTTTTATTACAATATTTGTTATTATATACGATTTATTTACCGGAATTAAGGGGGCGTAAAATGTAGTTAAAAACATTGTATTCATCACCCAAGCATATCTATCTTCTATTAAAAATTAAGGAGACAACCCTAAATACAAATCTTCTAATTCGATTAATTCTTAAGAATTTAATTTATCATAGGATCTTTTTTGACAACAAATGAATTACAAAATGGATTTGGAATTTATTAATTTAAATTTAATTCTTAAGGTATTTATTATAACTGGTAAATAATTCCCTAATAAATAGATAATTGGATCTTTTATAGCGTTATTAATCATAACCATATTTATATTATAAACTAGAGTAAAATAAAAAATAAATATTTTTTTATTAATTTATTTTTAGCTTAATATATTTATTACCTAGGCCACCTTATTTGTGAATATTTTTTCTTGCCTATTCTAGCCCTTCATCAATCCAAACAAATATAACATTGAGCATAAATAAAATAATAGTTGAATTAAATACTCTAATTAGAGTAAGCTTATTAGCAAGAGATGCTTTAAAGTCTGTTTTTTTAGTCTTTTTTTCGAGTCTTGTTGCATATAGCATTAAATAATTAAGAACCCAATTTAGCACTAAAATTATACAAATTATTCTTTCATATTTTATTAAAAAACAAAAGAAAAAACATAATTACATGAAATTGTCCATGCTACACTTTGAGAAAGTAAGAAAATTATGAAATTTCTTGTATAAATTCCTAGTTCGCTTTAATTTTCCTATTAATGTACTTCTTAAAATGATCTAGTATCAGTGTAAGATGTTTTTAAATGAATATGCTATAATGATATATTGTTTTATGGGGGTATATTTTTATTCGAGACAAGAGAAGATTATCTTGAGAACTACTACTACAATTAAATTTAAAAAAAGTTCGCATAATATATCACTACTATGCTAAAAGACATTGCAAAAATAACAATGAGAAAGCTACAAAAATTATATTATTTATGCTACTGTGTTATATTTTCCCATTTATATTCTTAAGGTTCGTGACTTTCATTAACTTCTGCATTTCTAAAAGGCTTTAGGCAAAATAAAATTAAACATTATTAAGTCCATAAATAATGTTATTTCATTTTAAATTACCTAATATTCTAACTTATTTTTATCTTCTTCGAATAGAAATGATTTAGATTCTTGCAAAAAGTAAAAAATTTACTCTAAAATACCATTGTTATTTTCATGTAGTGTAACTTCTTAATTTGTGAATTCATTTGGGACATAAAAAGGCAGTTTTTTGTGTAAAAAAATAGCCTTTTATTCCTAATATTACAATGTAATGAAGGCCCAATATTCATTCTATATAAATCATATATGAATTTATTTTAAAAATCTATATCAAATTTAAAATAATTAATAAACATACTTTAGTACTATCTACGTTAACTAATAAAATATTTTCTTCTGCTAATTCCTATGAAAATACAGACTCAATTATGTATTTCTGATATATTTTTTCTTCAATATAAGTTTGAATTAGTTTTTTTAATTATGAAAGTTCGTTTTCTCCTTTTTTCCATATGATATTTTAAATAATTAATGTATAGTCTGCTCTTGAAATCACTTCTTTATCAGTATGATAAATTATTTTTCTCTATTGTTTCCTCCAAAACTAAAATATAACAACCAAAGAAAGAATAGAAAATAAAGTCATTAAATTTTGTAGCTAATTCAATTCGTAATCAAATCGCTTGTTTTCTAAAGAAAATAATGTGATCCAATCTAACTAGCACCCATTTTTATCTTTTGGTTTCAGCTGACAATCATTTCCAAGACTTATATTACTAAGAATATTATAAGCTCCAGAAGTTAAAAAAAGCATTATCAAAATTATATAGCAGTATTTCATAAATTCAAAGAAAAGAGGGAATCTTTTTGAATAAAGATTTTTAAGTAAGTTTATAAAGAAGTAATTTATAAATTATAATCAATAATACCCTTAACCAATAACATTATTGAGTTTCGATTTTATTTAATATTCAAAGTGAATGCTTTACTCAGATTGAATTAATTCTGGTATCTCTAATTTTAATTTACATCTTTCTATTAGCTTTTGTTAGCATAAATAATTATTTTCTTCTTTTTCTAAGTTGTGCAAAATTTCATTTTCATTTTAAAGATCTCTTTCATTGCAATAGCATTAATTAAATCTATAGGGCTTTTTATGAGTTTTTAAAAATTTTTAAATTTTTCTATATCCATATATCCATCACTGTCAGTTTCGTTAATATTATGAGTGAATTACAATAGGTTGGAGCTATTTCTCATATAAGTCCATATTAGCTGAATAATGTTTATGATATAATTTTATATAAATTATATTTATATTTAATTAACACAAATTTTTATAATTTTACATGTTCATTTAAATTGTCTAAACCTATTATATCGGTTTGTAGCTAACGAATACTATTTAGAGTCCACACTTTTTCATATGATTATTTTAAACTTAGACCCCTATTACTTATAACTTATCCCCTAATTAAAACATAAATTGTTTAAAAAAATAAGGTATAAATAAAAAATAATCATCATTATACAATGCATAAACATTATAAAACTCTTCGATGGATTTATTTTAATTTTTTATAATGTGCAAAATGGCATATTTTATTAATTCACTTTAAGAACTGTAATCTAGCTTTATACTGTTTGTAGCGATAACTTTGCATATTTTTAGAAAATCAAAGCACCTATAATTTTATAAATATTATTAGACCTATTTAAGAAGGGTTTTTTTTTATAAATATACTATTTTTAAGAATCGAAAAAAGTTTCTCTAAAAGCAATTATGTCTTTATTTTAAAACTCATTCTCTATGTGTATTGAATATAAACCTTTTGGGTCTATATTAAATTCTCTGCAAAATTTAAAAAATTATGCTTTATCTATTTCAAACATGCCTTAAACCAGTCGACTGTGTATAGTTTACAATTTACTAAATATTTCTAACGGGTGTCTATGAATTACATTCATTTTTTCATTTATTTCTTTAAGAAAAGGATCTAAAATTGAATAAGTTTGCTTAAATAAATGATTTTAATAAATTAAAATAATATTATATTACACTATTATATTTAGTCAATAATAATTTCTTATATGAAATTTTCGAAAATTCTCATTTTAAACCCTTCTATTGCAATATATTTTATATAAATTAATCTATTTTGCTAACTATTTAAATTTTTGAATATATTACTTTTTTTCTCTTTCATAAATCTAAGATGTTAAGATTTATTATATATATCCTTGTCTTACTATTAAGTTGTCATATTACTTTAGGTTTAAAAAATATTTTTGCTTGGACTTTATTCTACTTGATAAAATTTGTTATAGTTTTACATTTCTATTTATTCATAACTTGGGTTTTATTATTATAAAGAGACTTAATCTTCATTTTTTTGCACATAATCTTTGATATTTTAAGCATAATTGGTATTTCTACCGGGGGTAACATTATACGAGTTATTTTACTAATATTCTTGATTTATATTTGCATTAATATAAGGAGAAGCTAACTATTCATAGTCTTATAAACTTTTTAAATCCGACTGATCCTGATAAAATTTCTTATTCTACTAATTCTAGAAATTCTAATTATATTTTTATTCAAAATACTGTCTATTTTAATTGATAGGAAAAACTTACTATGCCTTAAAAATATAAAATGAAATTATTATTTAAAAATAATAGAAAATATATATTTACTTTGTTTTATTAAATAGGAAGTGACTACTGTTTTTTTTATTTATTATCAGAATAATTCATTAAAAAAAGAAAAAATAATGATGTTACTAATTTATTTTTATTATATTTTTTTATTTAGTTTTTGAATTATTAAGTGTAATCTACAAAAAAAGTAAAACGTTATTATGAATTATTTAATCTAATTTACGATAAATATTAATTTCTGATCGTTATTGAAATATTTATCATATTGTGAAATATATTATTAATAATTATAATAAAATAAACAATTTCAATGAATTATTATATCATAATTTAATTATTTTCCTTTATAGCTATATATTGAAATGAAGTATATAATGTTATAAAATATATAAATTTTTAATTTTTTAAATAAATTTTTGTATTTTTAATATAGAATATTAAAAAATAATAAAATAAATATTTATTAAAATTATAATTATTATTTTTAATATAGATTATTTAAAAATAGCATAATATATGTTTAGTATATATATATACAATTATTTTTAATTTATGTTTTATGAAATGGCTTTATTTATATATATAATTTGTAAAAAAATAAAATTGTGAAAAAGTTAATTTATTATTATAGTAATAAAAAGCTGACTTAACTTCATGTTAAAATACACTAGTTTAATTTATAATAAGAATTACTAAACATATAGAAGCTTAACGTGTTTATTAGGGAAAATCACTTTGTTTGTAATTACTATATTTCTTGAACCCTTTAATTACTATCAATAAAGCTATAGATGTGCATTAATAAAAATTAAATACCAAAAAAAAGGGTGAATACGAATTAGGGAAAAAAAAACAAAAATTAAATATTCTACTAGATTTTTAAGCCAAAGTCTCAAATATATTAAAAAATGAAATTCTTTTAAGAAATTAATAATAAATCTGAGCTAATATCTGTAAATAATGTTGAGATGCATTAAAATTCTTAAATATAAATGAATAGTTAAGATTTTTCCAGCAAAATGGATTCTATTTATAAAGTAAAAGATTAATCCTTTGCTCAAAAAAGAGATAATATCAGCGCATAAAATAAGATAAATATGAAGCACCTTCTCTTCCTGAAAATACTTCAGGAAAAGATTATACCCTTGTACTTGATTTAGATGAAACTTTAATCCATACTAAGGTATAAAATAAATACTGGATTTTATATAAGGATAATATAATTTTAAATTATATGAAATATCATATTTAAATAGGTGGAAAACAACATATTTAATGTGTTAATTAGACCATTCGCCTAATAATTTCTTTAAAAAATGAGCTTGCTATTTGAAATTGTGACTTTTACTGCTGGGACTAAAGACTATGCTGATGAAATAATAGATAACCATTTAGATCCTGAAGGAAAATATATCAATCACAGACTTTATAGACAAAACTGCAAATGGTATCAAGATAACTCCACTAAAGAAAAAGAATAATTCACCATCAAAGATCTCAGCAAAATTAATCGAGATCTTAGATTTGTTTTGCTTTTAGATAATATTGCAGATAACTTTTGCTTTCTGTAGCCATATAATGGAATATGCATACAGAACTTCGAGGGAGATTATGATAAATGTTTGAAAAATCTAATATCACCCTTATAATGTAAATAAACATGTGATTATATATATTTTTAATTATAAATTTTTTTTAAATAGATATGGCTTAAAACAAAATTGACGTTAGGTCATTTATATACTCTCATATTGAAGGAAATAAATTGTCTCAACTAAATTCAATATTAAAATATTACACTGATAATATGTTTTGCTCTAATATGTATGAATTTCTTTAAAATTGTATAATTAATAATAATTATTTTATTATATAATTTATAGGGCCAGATAAAAAACGGCTAAGAAATCAAAAGGAGTAGGAAATTAAATATTAATGAAAAAAGAAAATATGTGTAATAAGATAATCAAAAGCAAAAAATGACTGAAGAACTTATTAAATAAATCATATATATTATTCTCTTAATATCAACTAAATTCTCATATTTAGCTATTCTTACCTTTAATTAATGCGTATATAAAGTTTAATTTGCCATATTTTAAATCTAAAAAATGGGGTCTCATGTCGAAATGTTAATTATCTATAATAAGAATAAATAAATAATTTTGACTATAAAGAGAGAAACTAAACTTATGTATAAAAAACTGCAAAGCTCTTTGTCTGACCAAAATTTTGAACGATAGAATAATTAAAATATAAAAAATATATAAATAAGATAAAATATTTGAGATAATTTTAGTTTTAGTTTATTTATTTATAAATACTTACCAAATTCTATTTATTCCTAAATACATTTATTATATAGTATTGTTTCTTATTTATCATTAAAACTATTAAAAATACTATTTATTCCTAAATACATTTATTAGATAGTATTGTTTTCTTATTTATCATTAAAATTATATCAAATTAAATAATAATACTTGACCAAGTAGAATTAAGTAAATATTTATAATGTATATTAATTAATTAAATTATAATAATATATTATAAAAAAAAATCAAATAAAAATCAAATAAATAGAATAAAATAATATTTTGAAATGAAATTTTAAATAATATTACTCATTTTACTTAATTTAATTTAAATTGTTAAGCAGATTCGGGATTTCTGAAATAAAATTTCCATAAACATAGGTTTATATTTTGATTTTGATTTTGATTTATATTTAATAATATTAATATTTTGTTTCTATTAGATCTCTTGTTTAAAATGATTGCATTAAAAGATTGGACCACTAAGATAACACAAATATATAATAATTCGCTGTATCTTCATCATCTCAATATCCTTATACCGCACTGTTGAGTGAAAACAATGAATTAAAAATATATGATAGCTAAAGTTTGGAAATGTAATGGTCTGCATAGCTTGATAAATAAAAATAAGTCACATCTTTAAAGTTTTCTTAAAATGGAGAAAATTTAATAATAAGTACAAATAAAGCTTTCATATAAGTATTTTCTTCAAAAAATGGTACTTAAATTTCGATTATATATTTATTTAAGTTAAATTGAGTTTAATCAATATTTATTAAATTAAATATTTAGGTTAAGTAGATGCAGAATTTATTAGTAAAACTAATTCTATATAGTCATTTTTAGATTCGGATATGCATACAGATTCAGGAATTGTAGTATCATCTTCAGATAATAAAAAAATTAATTTCTTTTCTATTAAATCTGGGGAGGAAATTCTTAGTTTGGTCGGATATGAAATTTAAGAAACTAATTTATAAGTAAAAAACTCAAAGCTTTTAGTTTAAAACACAAAATCAAGTTTCCATTTATATGATTTAAACCAGTCTAAATTAGATAATATTTAAAAAAATACTTTGTCAAATAATAATCCTCAATTAGATATTCCAAAAATTGAATTTAATATTTAAAACTACGATTTCTAATATTAAAGTGGAGTTTTATCAAGTAACGCAAGTCTATTGAGTACTGGTACTGAAGATGGTCATATTATTTTATGGAAGACTGTGGAAGGAAAAGCTTTATATAATCTAAAATTTCATAACAAAAAAATTATAGCCCAATAGTTTAGTAACTCAAATAAAATTTTAGTGAGCTTAGATGCTGATTAATAGTTAATTATATGGAATATTCAATCCAACTCAGAAAAGCATACGTTTATGTTGTATTCTTCTGATTTAATCGATGTTTCTGATAAATAAAAGTTATAGTTTTCATTAGATAATGAGTTAATATATTTTCTTAGTACTGATAAATCCATCAATTATATTCCTTATAATAGTTGCCAAGGTATTAAAATTTTATTCAATTTAAAAGTATTTTCTCTTATTTTAAATAATTTTATATAAAGGAAAAAAATACATTTAAGAAAAAGATGAATCTTCATACTACATATATCTTTATATTTTTATTCCTATTGGTAGTTTAATTTTGATTTTATCGTTATATAAATGTGTGTTTAGGAATAAAAAAGAAAAGAAACTAAATAGGATATTAAATAGACTAACGAGGAAAAAAAAAATATATGTGATGAATAATAAGATGAAATGGAAATAATACAATCAAAATTTTTAAATTTTGAAGATTTTCAGAAGAATTATTCTATTAATGACTTAAATTCTTCTAATATTATAATTCAAAAGTAGCATGATTAAAATATTTATAGTTCCATAAAAAGTTCGATATAGTACTCTGGCTTAGTATCAAAATTATCTTAGGAAAAAAATTCTATAAATAATTAATAAATTCAATATTACTCACAGAATAATGATAGTTAATAGTTCAATACTATAATAAATAATTCTTTTTGTATTATAAACAAAATTGATAATTAAAAAGAAGTAGTAAAATTTTTTTATACAGAAGATAAAGCAACAGCAGAAATTATAGAAAGCAGCCTTCTAAACGAATAATCAATATAAGACAAATACAAATAAAATAATTATTTTATGTAAATTAAAGGTCTTTATAGTTGGGAGCATTTATAAAATGGCTTTGTTTTCATCATTATATACCCTTTTAAAAAGTAGTTAAGTTTGCAAAATTTCATCATTGAAAACAAGGGGAATTCATTGCAGTGTTATCTTGTTGAATATATTATTAAAAACATAATTTAAGTAATATTTAGAATAAGTTTTTTACTAATTTATAGCTTTATATTATTATTTCATACATTTATTTTTTCATACAGATTTTAGAAGAGTTAAGAAGAGAAGGAGATTTAAACTTTTTCTTAAATTTGAAGCCAGAAAATATCTTTTTATAGAATTCATAATAAAATTGGAATTTTTAAAATTCATGTGAAAGTAAAATAGACCTATAATTAAACAATTTTACTTTTTCGTCAGGATATTTAAAAAATGACTCTAAGGATGAGTATTTAACTTATTTTTCTCCAGAATTACAATAATTCATCTCATAAAATAATATTGTTAATATTTTTAAATAACCACCATAAATTAAAATTTAAAACTCTCTAGTTTACAGGTAAAATAATAACAGACCATCATTTTTAATACTTATATTCTAATTTTTTATTAATTTTTAGCTTAGGATTACTTTGGTTATAGATTAGTTCTAAACAAGTAAAAATGAAAAGCTAACTTTGCTCTATGAAATAAAATGAAATTAAATATCTAGATTAATTGAATTTTAAAGAATTGAAAAATTAGAAAGTACTCTAAGATATTATATAAAAGCTAATCCAATCTTAAAGTTAAGATAGATTATAGATTTAAGATTTACAGAATTAGGTTGAGCTACTCTATAAATAATGATTAAAACATGATTTCCTATTTCTTTATTCTATAATTTTCGATGAAAGTAAATAAAAACTATTTTTCATAGGATTGAATTTGCAAATCATAAATCATAAAAAACATTATTTTATAAATTTATTAAACAGAATTATTAATTACAAAAGTTTTTATAGTTTAAATTTCTCTTCTATTTTTTCAGTTTACATTTATATTTTTTAAAATTTTCTGTTTCTCTCTTTTTTAATCAATATCTAAATAATAATAAATTATATTTATATTATTTTAAATGCTAATTTATCAAATTCTATTTCTTTGTTTTTGCTTTTATATATATTTAGAATACAAGACATATTTTATGGTAATTATATTTATATAATAAGTTAAAATTTTATATAATTTAATTAATAATAAAGAAATATTTATTTTAAAGTTAAACTGTAATTATGAAACTTACTTTTATTTCATTCCATTTGTTACTATTTGTAAATGATTCCAAATATATATTAAAAGTGAAATAATTTTTTTATAAAAAAAAATTAAAAAAATTATATATGGCATATAATATTTATTTATATCTTATATAGCAACCATTTAATTGGAAAAAATTATCAAGTTAAAGTAAATTATTATTTAATATTTTATTGATAAATAATAATTATAGAATAGTAATGATAACATTAATAAAAACATTCTAAAAATAATAAAAATTAACCATTATAAAAATAGATTAAAATTTTTAATAAAATACTATTTTACTATTTGAATAATTGCAATAAAAACAGGTTATATATAAAGATGAGCTCATTTAAAGAAATATAATCTTAAACTATAAAAATTTAACAAGAATAAGAATAGCAAGTAAAAAGATTTTAAATGAAAAAAAAATTAAATTCCCATTTGGAAGGATATAAAAGTATTCTTTTGTAAAAAGTTAACAAAGTTGTTAATGAGATTCATAATGATGAATAAGATAATGGAGAAAAAATATATAAGTAACCCATAATTAATTTTTAATTGTTCAATAGTATTTTATAAATATTCCTATTTATTGTGTTCTAATTCTAATATAATGATACTATATAATATTTAAATTTTTCAAACGTCAATAAAAATGAAATTATTAAATTTATTTATTTTTTTATCACTCAGCCATTTTTATAATTTATTTTAAAATTGTTTATATTTTGTTGTAATATGTGTGAATAGTAAATAAGTACCTACATAAATAAAACATATTTAAATAGGTATATGAGTATGCCTAATAAAGACCCATCTACATTAATCCCACCATTATATTAATCATTGGAAAGTGAAGATATAAAGCAGAAACTAAACAAATATAAAAATGAGAGTTATTCCATTGATAACACTTAAGATTTATCAATGATTGATATAATAAAAAGTCCCACAATAGAATAATACTATAAAGACGCAGTAAAATTTTAAAAAAGAAGGATAGATATGAGGTTTTATTCAAATATGCAAGAGATATGAGGCTAAAGGATAAGGAAAAAAGTAATTAATTACTAAATAACTAGAAGAATCTATTAAGCAAAGGAAAGAAGTCGTACTATAAAATATTTATTTTTTTATTTAATAAAACTAAAATTTATGATTATAAAACTATATAATAGGCAAACAAAAATTTAAATATTATTTAAGATTATGTGATTAATAAAAAATGTGACAAAAAAACTAGTCTGCAACAAAGTATATGGTAAAGATTAGTTTAAAAACAAAAATAATAGAAATAAGAAGAAGAAGGAAAATTAAGGCTAAAATAAGAAAAATAAGTATTTTTACAATCTTTTATAAATTATTTTACTTTATTTCTTTTATTTTATATTAGAACATGAAAAACAAATAAGAATGCGTTAATAAAATAAAACAAGCCTATTTGATGGGAGAGTTAGATAGCGATGATGAATAAGTATAAAATAAAAGTAGTGGAAAGATAAGCAAATCCAAACCTAATAGTTCTTATCCTTTAAAATAAAAATTTTTTGCAGATAATAACACTGATTAAGATTACATTATCTAACCAAATTTCAAAGATAGGTTTTTAGAATTAGAATAAAAAATTGATAGATTTGAATAAAAAGTTTCAGGAGGAAATACACCCAATTTAATGAGAAAAATGAGGAAATCATTTTAACTTATATCCAAAAATAGTAAAATTTATAAAAAATGTAAATAACTAAAAAAAAAAAACCTGATAATGATAGTTAATAAATAAGAAAATAGAAATTATGTAATTAAACCACATAGTCAAATCCGACATTAAATTTTCCTACAATGTATATAAATTAACCTTAAAGATTTTCTCAAATTTTCTAATTTTATGACATTTAATCTCATTTGTAAAACTTAAATATTCACAATTAGTAAGCTACATTTAAATAAAAACAGTTTTAAGATAAATAAGCAGAAGAAATTAAGTAATTTATTAATTTATATTGATTACGATTTTCATATATTTTAAATATTATAATGAAAGGAGTTATATAGAATCGCCAGAAAATAAAAATAAATACCTTTAGAATTATATTTTAGGGTTAATGACACCTAAAAAAGATAAAGTACTGAAGGACAATACATTGTATCAAAAAATTTTGTAATCATAATAAAATAAGAAGGAGAGCGAATAACAATCCTAGGATGATACATAAGATATCCTTATTTAAAAACATAATAAAAATAATGGCAATCAAAAGCCATCTCCTGTAATATTTTCATTTTAAGAAAAATCAAATAGTCCTAACAAAGATATTTCAATATAATAAACCCAAAACTCTGTTGGTAGAAGAGAATAGATTGACTTAAAGATTAAAGAAGATATGTATCCTAGATTCTAAACATAGCCCGACGTGGATTAAAATGATAATGATGAAAATGATGGAAGTCTAGATAACTATTAATAGTATATATAAAATAAAAAGTTAAAAAAGGCTAAAGATGTCAGAAAAAAGTTAGGTCTATTTTCTTTTAAAGAAAAATAAGATGATTATATTTCAAAGATTCATGAAAAATTAAAATCTTAAATATTTAAACTTAATACAAATGATAATTTTAGAAAACATACCTTTTCAAATGGGCGAGACAAGAGTCAATAGAAAAAAAAACTCACTTTTTCTAATAATTTGAAATATAAAAATAAATAATCCGAATTGAATGGTGAATAGAATTAAAATACAAGTATAATATTCTCTTAAGCAAAATTTCCACTTCATCGTAGAATTAATTAAAAGTAAATAAATATTATTTGCAGCTCATCATTAGTTATTATATTATTTTAATGAAAATAAATAGTATCTCTTTCAACAATTCTGATACAATGGAACAGTAACAATCCCCCAGACACATCAAAACATAGATGAGTAATTAGGATATGACTGGTAATTAAGTATTTTTTGGAAGTAATATTTCAGAACATTATATGGAAAAGAAATCTCCTATGAGTCAGACTGAAATAAAATAAAAATTATATCCTAATGTATCTTTACTAGAAGCCCTAGCCAACTAAGATTATTTGGAAAATTAAAGTTGTAAATTACAGAATAAACAGAAAAATGAGTCGGGCATTGAAGTTAAACGGTATGCTTTTTATTAATTAATTAATTAAAAAATGTATACTAATTTATTTATATATAAAGAGCTCAATCTTCTTGTACTATAAAAACAGATAAAAGTGACTAGAATTAAGTTTCTAGAAATTAAAGATTGAAGGATTAAATATTGAATAGAAGTACTTAATAGACACAGATATCACAAAGTAAATTTTCCCCTCAGAGAGTCTAATAAAATTAAAAATTATCCCTATAAGAAGAATAGGAAATACATTAAAATGACTATTACCAGCAAATGCTAGAAGGGGAAAATACGAGTAAAAACAAAGATACTTAAGCGCAAAAATAAACTATTAATTTCTTTTGCAACTCTATGAGAGTATATGGGTATAACTTGATATAATAATATTAAATACTTTCTTTTTAATTTTTTTTTAATTCAAAAATATTATGAATAGAAATGAACTTGAGGCAAATAAAAAGAATTTGAAGATTTAGATGTCTTCTCACTTCAAAAAAATGAAAAATAATTTAAGAAAATGTAAAAAGGATTATCCGTAGCTAATGATATGCTTTGTAGCTAAATATAAATTTGATTTTTAAAATTTTATTAGTTTACAAATATTATTTATGTAGAATTAAAATTATCAATAGAAATACTACTATTTCTTTTGTATCTAGCAGATATGGTTACTTTAAACATTTTTCCCTTTACATTAAATACAATGGGAAAATAAGCATGAATCACAAGAAAAGATGTTATTTTGCTATTGAACATCTTGTATTCTATAAACTTAATCACAATTGGTACTTAAACATTTTCCTAAAATTCCTTCTTAGTTGCTGACATAGTATTTATATCCGAGTTCCTATAAAATATCACATAAATCTAATGTGGATAGAGATCTAATGTCATCTAAACATATCAATTGTGTGCATTATTCATTGGGACATCTAACAGGAATATTATTTACGTCTTAAGCTATCAATTCCAGATATAATTGCAAGCATTAAAAGCCTAATTTAGTAAAAATAATTAATGTTTTTTCTAATAAATAAATAAAAAGATAATTAGTTTAAATATTTATACAATAACTGTGGGAACATCCTAATAAAACGTATCTGTTTTGTATCACATCTCCTTGACATAATTAACATGTATTAAATTATTAGTCATCTTATTCATCGTTAGTTAATAATTTTTCAATTTCTTATTCAAATTACTTAAAATCCTAATTCAATTAAAATATAAATAAATAATAATGATAGTCAATATTAGTTGTTTTTACTTATATTCCACCATAAATAATCAATTTCTTCCTAGTAAGTTACAATTAAATTTTTAAACCTGTAAATTCTTTTTTAATTGGTCTAACTTTGAAAATGAATATCTATCTTTTTTAGAGAGTAGTGGTCTAGATAGGATTATAATGAAATAAAAAATGTTTATTGAAATATACTAAAATTTAAATTACCTAATATTTTTGTGTCTTAAATTAATTTAGTGTTACATAGCATATCTTTATTTTATAACTTTTGTAACTTTTTCTTCAGCCTTCATAACAGCATTAATATCTCCAACTATATTTAATATTTTAACTTTTTCTTTATAATCTAAAAATACATATTCCTCTTTTTATATATTTTCCATTTCTCTCTTTCCTGTATGAATATTTAAATAAAATAAAAAATAATATATTTAAAAGTAAATTATATATATATTACCTCTAGGTGTAGAAAAATATTCAAGCAAACTCGGATCTTCTGCTCTATATCTTTTTCCCATAAGTAAAAATCTTAATTACTATGCTTTTTTCTGAACTAAATCAGCAGAATTACTTTATATTTTAATGGTAACTGTATTTTGTTATTTGCTAAGTATAATTTCAACACCCGGCGAATTTTTTTTTAAGCTTAATATTTCGTTTTTGACACTTAAATATTTATAATATTATATTGTTCCTACTCTTTAAAATATGTTAGATACTCTGACAGGGTAATTTTTAGAAAATTATTTTAATTCTTTTAGATTATACTCTTAAGCAAATCTAGCTGATATATATGGCTTCTTAAATCTTGAAATATAAATTTTTAATTATAATACCTGATACATTAAATAACTAAAATAAATTACTAAATCTGAGCAACATTGGTGAATTACTTATGTGTTTATTGTTACAAAATTCCAAACTGGTTAATAATTATAGTAGCTTCTTTATCACACTCATGCACCAATTTTTTTAAATGATTTATATAAAATTCTTCATTTTTTATTTACTCATCCTACTCCCTATATACCTAGATAGAAATATCTGGATAAGAATTATTATTATCCCTGAAGGCTTTTTAAATGAAATCTTATAACTAAAAATCATCAATTTTTTTATGTATATTATTGATAATAATATTGCAATCAGACTTTTATTTAAATTATAGAGTTCTATTTTTTATAGTTATATTTTATTAATTAAGAAAATCTGTAATGTTTTTTGTAAGTTATTAATCCTTTTAATTAATATAAATACTTCCAAATCCTTTTGATATTCCATTTAACCAAACAAATTATGTTTTTGATTGCACATGAGAATAGGCTTTTTTCTAAACTTTAACTGATTCAAATGATATTTCAAAAGATATCAATTTTAATTCTTATTTTATAGTCTCAGATAGTTAGGGATTATGAAGTTCAATAGTTCCTGATATTCCCTTTTCTTAAACATTTTTCTTATAGTCAATTGTAATTTTTTTTATTTCTTTAGCAGATGGGAGTTACTTAATCTTATATTCAGCATATTAATTATAATTGAATTAGTTAATGTTTTATAAGCCATTTTTTAAGAAATTTTAAAATTTTAAAGATTAAGCTTCATTTTTTATATAAATTCTGTTGATTTTATATCCTTCCCCAATTTCAATTCTAGTTTATCCCACTTGTGTTACTAATTATGAATTTTTTAATATAAATCTGTTTATTCTTTTATAAATTGATCTAATCTTTATCCAACATATTTGGATTCTTCATTTCTAATTGTATAGACTTAAAGAGAACCCTTTTTAGGATCTAAAAACAAGTGACTGTGCTTGAGTAAATTAGTATTAAAAGGATCATCAGGGTCTTCTAATATTTTGAATATTTTGCTTTAAACTATTTAAATTTATTAGAAAAATTTATGATGATATTATAATATTTCATTGTAAAAAAAAAAAATACTTAATGAAGATAATTATTATTTTTAAAATGTATCATAAATGGGGGAAGATAGCTTATTCAAATTCACTATATTGTAAGTTTTTAAAAATTTCTGAGGAATAATCTCTTCTAAAAACTCAACACTCACTTCAGAAGCTATCTTGGCAAAATTTATTTATTAAATATTAGTTATTTCTGTGCATATTATCCATTTAGGATATCTTCCTTGCAACATTAAAGAAGAAGACCCATGCAATTTAATATTTATATTCTAATTTATTAAAGTATATCCGAGTGTAGGCTCACCTAAGATAAATTAAAAAAATTTTATATTTACTCTTTTAAAAGATAATTAAATATTTCATTACCACTATAAATACATATATTTTAGAAGTAAGCACCTAATAGACAAGCTTAAATTCTTTATTTCAGTGTCATTTTTTCATTTTTTTGTTAATCAATTCCAATAGTACTAAGTAAAATATCGCTCATATTTTTATTTTTAATTTAATGACTTATAACTAAATCCAATTCTTTAGCATAATCATTTGCTTAGATTAAAGATTTTAAACTAATATAATTATTTCTAGCAAATTATTTTAACTACTGTTTATTATTAAAATTGCATTCATTAAAAATTTTAAGAAGAGTTATAAAATCTCCACTTTCATCGCAAAATTAAAATTTTTACAAATCAGCATTTTCTCTTTATATCTCTTCATATCCTTAAATTCATATTTATTTATTTATTTATTTATTTATTTATTTATTTATTTATTTATTTATTTATTTATTTATTTATTTATTTATTTATTTATTTATTTATTTATTTATTTATTTATTTATTTATTTATTTACCTCTCATAAATAGATTTCCACTATAATTTAATAAACTAATAATGCTAATAACTTCTTTAAGACATTTCCTAAAATGAGCATCACAGAGGATTTTAGATACGATAGGTTATGTATTCATCTATTTATTTATTTATTTATTTATTTAAAAATTTATAAATATATAGTAATATTATACTTTTCCCATAAACTCTCCAAGTGGAGTAATATAACCATTAGAATTTATAGCTCCAATCATACTTAAAGAACTTAATGATTATTTCAAAACTGTTTCATCAGGTTTTTCCAAATAATCAAAATTCAGAACATCTCTTACACTAATAAAATAAAAATTAAAAAAAGATAATTATAGGCATATAGTTAATATATTAACTTACTTCAATTCTATCATTTTTAAAACTATATTATCAAGATTCATTCTTAATATTTCTGGCTTCTTGAAGTCTTGGAAGTTTTCATAATCCTCTTCATTATATAATCTATAACATATTCCTGGTTAAGTTCGCCCTGCTCTTCCGGCTCTTTATTTTGCTGCTGACTTGGTTATTTTTTATACTTGAGTAATATTCATTTTTTTTATAGGATCATAAACCTAATTATATCAAATATAATTTAGGGTTTATAAAAAATGAAATCTAAATAAATAAAACATCTATTTTTAAATATACCTATTCCCTGTCCTTTCCTATATCTATAATTACTTTTACTCCTTATATGGTAATGGCAGTTTCTGCAATTCTAGTACAAAATATTATTTTTTTTCCCTGTTTCTTAAAATATTTTATGTTATTCTTTTATTTCTAGTCTTCCATGCAAGGGTAATACTTCAAATTCATTACATAAATGGTTTTTTTGCAAATAATGATAAACATCATCACATAATAATTAAATTTCATCCAAACCCTATGTAAAAATCAAAACATGACCATTATATTTTTCTTTATTTTTTTTCCTATTATGAAGCATTTTATTGAACAACAGTAATTAAATTTATTAAATATGATCATTCATATAATTATGATTATTATTTCCTTTGTATTTTATTGCAACAGGAAAAGTTCTTCCACTTACCTTATTTTATTTTAGTATTAATTTATAGTAAAATTTATGAATTTAAACAAATTAATATATACCTTAAGAATTGGTGAATTGAAGTATTTTTTAAATAAATTTTCATCTAAAGTGGCTGACATAATAATAATCTTTAGATTTGGGTTTTTTTATATTGCTATTTTCAATAATCCTATCAAAACATCACTATTGACATTTCTTTCGTGAGCTTCATCAATAATAACAAAATCATATTTTGAAAGAGTTGGATCTTCACTCATTTCATTAAGTATAATTTTGTCAAGCTTGAAAACTATTTTCTAATTTTATTCTTTATCTAATATACTGGCTTGACACCCTATTTATATACCCATTTCTTATTATACTCTTTCTGCAACTGATCTGGTAGCAATTTTTCTTGGCTGGACACAAATTATTTATTTTTTTGGGTTACAATCCTCATAAATGTATTAGATCAATTATGTACTCTTTCCTGATCCAGTTTCTCCAATTAAAAGAGTTATTTAATTTTATTTAATCTATTTTTTATTTAATTATTTTATTAAATTTAATCTAAAAAACATTTATTAATATAAATATTATTACAAATTGAATTATTTCAGTTCTTTTAGAGTATATTGGCAAGTGAGATAAAACTCTCTTATTCTCTCTATCTAATAACTACATTTCATCATTAATTGATTCAGAAATATTTCTATATTATGATATTTTTTATTTTGCTTGTATATCAATTTATTCAACTCTCCCTGTAAATTCATATAAAATATTTTATTTTTCATTTATTTAGTCATTAACAGCCTTTATTTATTTTTTTAAATTTTAAGCTATTTTATTATTATCCCAATTATATTATCTATAATTATATTCTTCTTCCAGCTTATTCAGATCTTCTTTGTATCTGTTTATCATACAGTCCATTAATTTTTATCCATTTTGTTTAATCTTTTGAAAGTGATTATTAAAATCTTCTAATTTAGTTATTCTATAGATTTTCGGTTTTTAAAATAGTATTTCATGATTTTATTCTTTTTCCTCTTCAGAGTCTTATTAATTATTGTCTAAGTCTTATAATTCTATTTTTTTTTTTTATGAGTTTACTTATGGTGCTATAATATGACGATCATCATCAGAATCATGTCCAAAATTCTGGCCTCTAAACATTTATTTTAGTTCTTTATCATTTTCATATAACTAAGGTTTTAATTTTGATATTAGTTTTTAGAAATCTTTTTGTTTATCATTACTTAGTTTTAACAAATCAGTTTTATATATAGCTTTTAGAACTCCATTTTATTATAAAATAATAATATTTGGTTTTATTTTTAAAATTTCTTCTTTTATCATTTGTTTTTTTTGTATAATTAAAAAGAGCTAGAAAATAGATCCTTATTATTACTATTCTTGGCTCAATATTTCTTCTATTATTTGAATTGTTTATTAATCTTATTTAATCCTCGTAATATAACAATATTAGCTTAGTAATTCATAATAAAAGCCATCAAATTCATTTATTATATTTTATGTGTCTTACCTATGCAAGTACTTAAATACATCTTTTAATTTATAATATAAAATTTTTTATTAATTCTAAAATTTAATCTTGAAATCGTAATTATTTCTCCTTACTATTTAAAAATCTAACTAATCTGCTTAAAAATTAATATTAAGGACTTTTATTAACTATTATTTTAAATTATTGTTTTTAGCGCAAGCTTGTTTTATTAATTAAATGTTTTTTTATGAAATATTAAAAACATGTTCCTCCTAATCTTATTAGGGCTATTAAGTTTTCTCTTCTTTTTATTTTTTTTAAATATAAGTCCTTTTTTAGGGGAAGATTAATTTGAATTTTTGTTATTGTCGTTATTATTGTTGTTTTATCTCGAATGATTATTCTACATAATTGTTAAGTTTCCTTTTTTTGTCAATTTTAAAAATTTATTTTTTATTTTTAATATATCAATATTATTTTGGTTATTATTGTATATATTTATTATTAAGGAATATTATATGGCATGTCTCCTTTATTAAACAAATTGTAAAGTATATATATAATACATGTATCGATATGTAATTAGTAATTTGCTGAAATTAATATCATATTATTAGTAACATATTTTAAAGATTATGCTTTACACAAAACATTAAATTTAAAATTTTATAAAACATATATTTTTACTTAATTTACTTATTTTATAAATAAATATTTGTAATAATAAAAATTAAAAAAAAACAAATAACTAAAAACCAATCTATCAAAATGAATATAGGATATGGATAAAATTCTCCCTTTCCCCGAGGGTTATAGATGCCAGGATAATAAAATGACAACTAAAATCACAATATGACTCCTGAATAATATGCTCAATATGCAATGGCTATGGGATAGGGTGGAATGGAAGGAGGAAATTAATTTATATCTCCAGAAATGTAAAAAGAGTTTATAAAAAATTTGACTGATGAATAATTATTAGAAATGATGGCAAAAAGTCCAGAAGTAAATATATAAATGCATTATATTATTCACTTAAATTTAAAGATTTTTGACATTTTAAATATGAATATAGTTAAAGGCCCAGTTTGATAAATTAATAAGAGAAAATGGAGAAAAAATGGGAATAAATAGAACCAAACCTATAACAAGTTAGGACTATGTAAAATGCAAAAATATCGACTCTTTACTAGATAAGGAAGGGGGGATAGTAATCGAACCAGATTATGGAATAGTGTATAAAACAAAGAAACAAAATGGAGAAAAATTCTTTATAAACCTTTTGATGCACGCTGCGATCGAAGAACCCGAAGAAAAATACTTAGTAGAATTAGATAATCAAGCAGGAGTTAGAATACCTATGAGTTTTGGGGCTATCCGAGAAGATAGTGATAAAAGTAATTAGTTAATTTGTATTAAATAAGTGATGAAATTAAAAATTTTCCATTTTCAGAGGGGGATATTTGTTCCGTTCTAGATGTTATTATTAATCCCAATGTGCTCGAAACAGTTAAAAAAGATGAAGCATTAAATGATTTCTTGCAGCAAATGCTTGCCAATTATGTGGAATAAAAATACAAAATAATTGTAGAAGCAAAAAGTACAAAAAAATAGATTATTTCTTTATTATTATTAAATTATTAATAATTTTTTTGCATATTTTAACTAGTGGTTTAACCAAAAATGAAATATAAAGGAAAAAGTATTGAATTTTAAAGAATAAAGGGGAAAAGAGCTCCAAAAATCTAACAACTATCTGCTGAGGAAGCTAAAGCATAGGAATAAATTTAATAAAGTGGAAAACAATTGATTTAAGAAATAACAAATAAAGAAGAGTAATTACTATAAAATAATTTTTAGTTAAATTTATTTTAATAATATCATATAATTGTTAAGAAAAATTATTGAAGAATTAATACCCAGGCCTAAATGGAAATTATATGTTGTAAATGGGAAGGGGTCAATTGATGAATATGATGGTGATTTTAATAGAAATAAAGTGAAATTCTTTAAATATTGTATTGAAATGCCATTATTAATGACTGGAAAATATATTAGTTTAGAAATTAACTCAGATTCTTTTTATTTAAAAGTTAATAAATTTTATGAATTAATTTTAAAGTTCCCAATGATGACTATAAAAGATAAGTGTAAAGCTTATTTTAATACGAAAACAAGAAATCTATATATCATAGCTATAGTAAGATAAATTTAATATTTAAATAGATTTTTATAAACTCTTATTAAATTATTAATATTTATAGCCAGTCAAAATAAAGCTCTCATAAATTAATAAAAAGATTAGATAATAGTAATAAAACATTTAAGATAGAAATAGTGAGAATATAACAGGGGAATAAGAATAAGAATTATAGACATCCCAAAAAGAATCAATTAAAATATAATAAGAATAAATAAAATAAAATAAATAGGTAGATATAAATCTTAAAAACTCTTTATTAGATGATTTAGTATGAAAAATATATAAAGATAATTATTTATTAATTATTAATCAATTTTATAATATAATTTACAATTTTGATGATATTTATATATATTTTTTACTAAACTTAAATTCGTAAAATATAACAATTAAAATCATCTTATTTTTTTAATTATTAGTAATAATATCAATATAATAGGGTCAAGCAGTTTTATTGATGCCTTTAATAGCATCTAACTATGCTTTAAATTTTATTTCATTAAATGTTGTTTCACTAAATACTTAATCATTTATTAGAATAACGGGAACCTTATTCTTAAATTGTTCATATTATTTTAAATGATCTATATTAACAGCCTAAAAGGAAAAATCAGGATAGCTGGGTTTCAACTTCTTACAGATAAATATAGGAGTTTCACATAATGTACACCCTGTTTTCGTTAAAATTTTTATTATATTTTTAGACATTTTTTTTATAAAATACTTCTTTTGATTGATTATTTATTAAGATAATAGGTGAAATATTTAAAATAAAATAAAATTGATAATATAATAATTTTATTTTACAAATTTAAAGTTATATACAATAAATATACAAAAATATAATTTGAATGCAGGTAGTAATTTGATGTTACATATGTAATTTTTTTTATTTTAAAATTTGTAATTATTATAATTTTTCAGTATTTGTAGGAATAAAAATTATATATGTATCAGTTTTATGAAGAAGCAGATTTTTCATTTAATTCATTTATTTCATTTGGATTATCATTTGTTTTTTAATTCAAAAGTTTTAAGGAGTCATTGACCATTCTTTAGGGATCAGACAGGTTATTCTATAACAAAATATTTTTGTAGGATTTGCCAATTCTATTAAGGATTCAATATATTTATCTGCGACTGAAAATTTGGCCGCCATTTCTCCTTCTTATTCCTATTTATTTTTAATTGCTTTTCCAATTTAATTTATTCTCTCTACCTAAGCTTTAGCATTTAAAATAATACCTTCAGATTTACCTAATTTTAAATTTTTATTGATATCATACTATCATAATTAATTAATTGGTTTTGTTTTTATTACCTTCCGCATCTAATATAAATCCTCTTTTAATGGCTTCGGCTATATTTATTTGAGCTGCTTTTTTACCTTCTGATTTCAAAATTTCGGCTCTTTTAATTCTTTCACTTTCAGCTTCTAAATTCATGACTTTTTTAATAGGATCTGACACCTTAATATCTCTAATTTCAAATCTTCTACATTCTATTCCCCAAGATTCAGCTGCAGAATCCAACCCTTCTAAAATGGTGTTATTAATCTAATCTCTTTCTTCGAAAGTTTGATCCAGGGTTAATTTTCCAACCTCTGATCTCATAGTTCCTTAAGCCAATATGTATATGTAATTGATAGGATCAATTGATCCATATGAGCATCTGACCTTTTAAAAAATATATATATTATTTGTAAGTTTTTTAATATCAAATATTAATTTTTTTACAGGATCATTCACTTTTAAATACAAAATTCCGTCAATCTACATTATAACATTATCTCTTGTGACCGCATTTTAAACTATAAATTATATTTAATAATATAAATGAATTTTTAAATCTTTATACTTTAAAAGAATATATTTATGTAAGTAAATACTAGAAATATGCGAATAAAAATTTACTTTTTATTTAGAAAGATTATTCTTTAAGTGAATGCTTATACTATACTCTCTATACGAAGGGAATAAGAAAATTTAATCCTGGTTATAATACTTTTTCATATTTTCCAAACCTTTCAACTACGAAAGAGTACTGTTGGGGTACTGCAACCACCATTTTGTTAAGTACCATTCCCATTTCTAAATTTTGAAATTATTAAGTTTTGTATGAAAAATTTCTTTGTATTATAAATATTAATTATTAATATTTAATTAGTAATGGGTTATATACTGTAATCTTGTATATTTATTAGATATATATTCTGTTTTTAACTTGTTTTATAGTCTATTATTTACCTCAAATTAAATATTATCATTCATATAAATTACAATACATCAGAAAGTAATCAATTAATACAAATAAATCAAATTAGCATTATAATTTATTTATACATAATATATTTTATAAAATTAACAAGTGATTATTATGCAATTATATAATTTACAAATTTAATTTTTTGAGTCAACTTAATTTAAAAATTATCTACTTTTTGTATTATAATATTCAAAATTTTGTGGTTTTATTAAATTAAGACATATATTATTAATCATATAATCAATTATTAATATAAAATGATTTGATTTTAATTATAATAATATATCTATAATCTGAAAAACAAAAATACAAAATTCAATTTTAATAATGAATGATTCTAAAGTTTTTATTAAGGAAAATAGAAAGAAAATATTAAATAATATAAAGAGAAAGAAAATAAGGCTGTAAAGGAGAAGAATAATGAAGAAATGAATTAAAAATAATAAGAAATGCATTCACATTGTATTAAATTAAAGGATACGAAAATATAGCACATTGAAAATAGTGATAGTTAGCACAAAGATTTATCAAGTAATCAAAAAGAAGATAGTAAACACGAAAACAATCCAGAAAATTAAATTAAAGTTTCTGAAGTTATAGATTAATAATTGAAGTAAGAATAGAATTTTCAATATAATAAGATAGAAATTATGGAGATTCTGAAAAAGTAATACAGATTTATGTAATGCATCTGCCTTCTAGCTGACTTTGGAAGATTTGGAAATTTAAATAAAATAATAAGATAACCAGATGAAGAATATTGGGAATTAGATGAAAATCTATTTATAGAAATGTAAATAAAAGTTATGGAAACATTTTTGTAATAATTTGAACCTATTTAGTATTCTTCTTTTATCGCTTGTAAGCACCTATCTTATAATACGTCACCTAAAATCAAGCACGAACTAGCATTTTTGTTAGTATTTATTTTGTTGTATGGCAGTTGTCCATAAAAAATTGAGTAAAAATGACATTTTATTGATATATGATAAAATAAAATATTAAAATTAATTTATTAGGGAATTCTAAAGAATATTATTTAAAAAAAGAAATGTATTTCCTAACTTCAATATATTGCAGTAATTAAGATGTAAAGAAATTGAGGGAACGTATTCAATGAAAAACCTATTTATTAATTTATATTCGACATTAGTCACTATTCAGTTTGTAAAACTTTAGCAAGACCCTATTTATATTGATTAGAGCAATAATTTTTTAATACAGTAATAAAATCTTAAAAACATGCTTAATACAAGAAAACAACATTTCGAAAAATAATATTAATAGGACAATAAAATTAATAAGAATTAATAATAGTAGCAATTGAAGGAAATATAGCCATAATATCAGAATAATTAGTAGCAATAACAGAAAAATATTTTAAATTAAAATACTAAAGAATCTGAATCCTAAATAAAAAATAGTGAAAACTCTTAATTATTAGAATAGAATTAATTATCAAAAAATCCAATAAATAATAAAATCTATTCCATAAAAAAGAAAAAATAAAAAGATCAATGGGTATGGAAGAATCCTAATAACTGCTAGAAAAAATAAATAAGCATTAAATAATAGAAAACTCAGACGATAATATAAAAGTTAGAACAGTTGAATAAAACAGCAATATATATCAATATAATTAAAATTAGCATCCTCTGATGGCTCAATTCAACAATCCTATTCATACTTATCACCCTAATATTGTATCTAATCCTTATTAATATAAATATTAATAAAGTAACCCATCTACATATTAACCTTAAGTTTAAGAAAAAAGAGAGTGAAATACTAAATTAATCTATAGATTGATTAAATAAATTTTTTAAATTATTACAATAAATAGCCTTTATTTTAATTAATACCAATATAATTCTATTTGAGAAAATATTTTGAAACTTTTATTTTTATATTATTTTTATTATTTAATGTTGAAATATGATAGTTAATAAATTAAAACGACGGATTAAGTAAGTTGATTAATTTTTATTATTTGAGTTTCTTTTATTTTTTTCTCTGTGATTATTATAATTTATTAAGAATACATTAAAAAATAACATTTTACTAAATAATTAGAATTTAATTTTTTTATGTCGAAGCGTTATTTTATTAACAACTTAGATGGATTAATAGGAAACTCCATCATAAAAGAATTGACTAAAGGAGATGAAGAAATAGAACCCGCGCATATGGGAACTTATTTAGAGCAAACAAGGTTAGATAAAGGGAGAGGTGTAAAAAAAATATTGAAAAGGATAAAACCCAAGCTATCAAGGAAAAAAATGTTAGAAGAATGTGATGTTTACATTTACGATTTACTCTCCATGATTAATTCGAATAATAAATAAGATTATTCTGATATCAGATATGTTAATGAGATTTTAGCAAATACACCATTAGAAGAGTAAAAAGTTATGATTTTAATTTCTGATGTCAGAGTATGGAGTAAAACACCCAAAAAGATAAAAGAGGTAGTTCCAGAGCCAAAAGGAGAGGGAGAAGAAGGTGAAGGAGAAGAAGGTGAAGGAGAAGGGGGTAAAAAATTTTAAAGCTTTTATATAGAGTGATATAAATCTATATTTTAATATTATGAAACAATAATATTGAAAATTAAAATATCTATAATAAATAAAAACTGTTTTTTTTATACATACAATATATATATTTTAAAAAACTCCATTATTATTTATAAAAAAGCTGAAAAGTCTGAGAAAGATGAATAGGGAGAAGAGGAGGAAGTTGAAAAAGAACCGGAAGAGCAAGAAGAAAAAGAAGAGGGGGAAGAAGGATAAGAGGGTGAGGAAGGTAGTTTATAAAATTATAAAATATTTTTTTTAATAAAAAGATTCAAATAAGTTCTTATTTAAATTATCTGAAAAAAAAAGGAGAAAAAAAGAAAAATAGGAAGAAGAATAATAACAGGAAGAAGAAGAGGTAGAAGTCCCAGTTGAATATGCTCCCTACACAGAAAATGATTTTGAAAGTAGAGTTCCTATGGATAAATATAAAAAAATGAAAAAAATGGAAGATTTAATTTTGCAATTACAAGGTAAAATTTACAACTTTAGCAATTCTATTAATGAACAATTATCTTTTTATAAGGAAGGGAAAATCTAAAAATACTTGTTGTTTGTTCTGGAGTTCTGTACGGAGAAGGAGAAGTAGTTTTTAGAAATCATTTCAAAGCAGCTTGGCTTTAAAACCCTAAAATGCTGCCATTTTTAGGAGAGGGGAACAATTTGATTCCCACTATTCATGTGCAAGATTTAGCTAAATTTGTAATTAAAGTTGCTGAAAATCCTCCTGAAAACTCCTATTGTTTTGCTATCGACAATTCCAAAGATAGAACACAAAAGGCTGTGGTTCAGGCTATATCAAATGTAATAAAAAAGAAATTAAAAATTTAATTTTTAACATAATAATGATGATGATTTTTAACAATCACAAAGGGTATTGGAAGTAAATTGGTGGAAAGTGTAGAAAAAACCATTTTAATAGATCAACATGCGGAAGACATTTTTAATTTGGATTTGGACTGGACTCCTAATCCATTGATGGTATCAAACGATCCAGAAAATCCTGCTGAATTTGAATGGCATTGTGAATTAGGTTTAATTGAAAATACTCAGAAAGTATTAAAAGAATTTTGGGAAGTTCATAGTAAAAATTTTTCAATATAGACATCTTTTCATATAAATATAAATATATCTTATAATTTATTTAGACTTAAGACCAATGAAAATATTGATGGCTACCCCAGAAGATGAAAGAAAAGAAGAACAATCTTAATTTGACTGGATTACAAAAAAAATTCTTAACACTACAGAATTCCAATTCTGAATATTAAAGATATGATATAAGAAGCAGCTGCGATCTAGGTAAATGGACAATTAATTTTACAAACAAACAAATAAACAAAAATATGACATATTTATAATAAAGGATGACATTTTGGGTGCTGACACTAATGAAGAAATGGAAAAATTGTTACAATATCTGGAAGGAAATTGCCCAAGAAATATAGATGAAACTTTAAAAGTTTTGTACAGAATTATTAAATGGAGATTATCGCAAAATGATTGCATGAATAGGGGATATATTCTTGATAATTATCCGCTATTTACTGAAGAAGCTGAATGGATTTTTTATCCACGTAAAACAATGAAAAAGAAAAGTTTTGTAATATTTAATAACTTATTTTTCTAAACAAGAAAAACCAAAAAAGTTGGAACGTGTCAGACCCAAACCCAAAAAAATGAAAAGAAGAAGAAAGAAAAAAGTTGTTGAAGATGAATAAAATGAAGGTGATAATACCAACAGAGAAAAAGAAGAACAAAATGAAAATAATGAAAGCAGATAGGAAGATAAAGAAGATCAAGAAGATGAAGAAGAAGAAGGTCCCAAAACTACGAGTATCGAAAACTAGCATGAAGATTAAGAAAAAAAAGTAAAATAACTATGCAATTTTTCTAGTTATTAATGTTCTTATAATAGGAGGAAGGAGAAGGAGAAGATGAAGAAAAATAAGATGATGAAGATGCAGAAGGTGAAGGAGATGATGATGAATACGAATACTATGAAGAAGAAGAGGTGGAAGAAGAAAAGCCTGAAGGAGAAGAAGAAAATGCTGAGGAAGAGGTGGAAGAAGAGCAAGACGAGGAAGGGTAAACTGCCCCCAAGGTTGAATTTTTCTATCCTGAGTCTTTTATATTCGTAAAGCGTAAAAATACTAATAAAAAAATATTTATTATTTGATATACAAATAATGTTATTCCCCTATTTGAAAAAGGTATGGAAAGAGTTAAAAAAGATTCATCTCCGTAGTCTTTAATAATGGATTTCTTTTCATAAAATTAAAATGAAGTATAGGTATTTGACACCTTCAATAAAGATTAATTTGAAATTTTCGAAAGCTTGAGAATATATATTGAAAGAGTAATTAGAATGATGTTTTTTATTATTTATTGGCCTATATTAATGCTTTAATAGTAATTTTAATGACCTATTTTTTTATTTTTATATAGAACAAACGACCATACAACTACCTGTAACCAGAAAATGAGTTAAACAATGATCATGTCAATTTTTATAATAAAAGAAATGATTAAATTATGGAAATGAGGAAACAAAAATAAATTGAGTAATTATTTAATTAAATATTTATTTATTAAAAGCTAATTTACATGTTTATTTGCTATATATTTATTTTATAATCATATTTTTTCAAAAGTTAAGGGTAATAATTAGATGCCAAAAAAGCCGAAAGGGAAAAGATATGTCAAGAATAAATAGAATATGTTTTTAATAATGAGGGGGAAATCGATATAATCAAAAATCTACCATTCAGAAATTATTTATTGGAGTATGTTGTTCCTGAATTAAATGATGGTTTAGTTGAAGTCTCTAACTTCTTCCCTGACGATCCAGTTGAGTTTTTGGTATAATAAAATAATTTTTAAATATGCACTTTAAGTTTATATTAAACTTATAAAATTATTTAGGCTGAATATTTATATGAAAAAAGTTTTGAATTCGCTTAAAATTGATCCTTAAAATATATATATGGAGTTTTTAATAAATAGTTATATATTTTATTTAAAATTAAATAAATATATAAATATATAAAAAAAAGATATATAATATTTAACATATTTCGCTCAGTATGGTAGTTAGCTGCTTTCAAACATTTCAACAAATATGATTATAATGTTTTCTAATCTAGGTCTTTAATCTATAAATTTACAATATTGATATCGACTTTTTTTATATATTACGGTAAAAATAGAATTATAATACCTTAACTTTCTAGACACTAAAGTGCAAGGGCTTATAATAAATATATTTAATGTTTAATGCCTTAAATGCTTGATAATTGTTTGGAAAATTTCAAGTTAACCTTAGTTTTATATTATAGATTTAGCAACTATTCTTAGAATTTAGCTACCCAAAAATCTTTCCTTTCCAGAGGAATTGCTTTAAAAAACACATTGTATATTATCTGGCCTATGCTATAAATAACGTTAAATTCATTGATTTGTTATAATTTAAATTTTAAGGGAGCTTTTGAACATAATAAAATTTCTGGTGGCATATTATTTTCTTCTTCATTTTCCAATGTGGGAGATAAAAATGTATAAATTTTAGGCGCATTTTTAGCTTTTTCTATTTCAGTTTTGAGAAAAATATTACATAAGAGACTTAATTTTCCTCTAAAACTCTTACTTACCTGAAAGATAATGTTTTAAATGAATATGATTTTATAATCTATTTCAAAATAAAATTTATATGAATTACATATATATTATGAGGGTTAATATTAGTGATAATAATGCCGTCCTATTGCAAAACATATATACATTATAGTACACATGTTATAATATAAAATAATGTTTTTTAAGTCTATGTAACAGAAAAAAGTTCCATTAGTTTATGTAAAGTGGTCATTTTTGTAACATTTTAGTAAAATTTTAATTGTTCATTAGGGCATTCAACGTAATAAATATTTAGTATATTCCTTACCGACTAATTATTATACTTTCTTATAAAATTATTTAATTCTAAATAAAATGAATTATTATTTAAATTTAATATTTACTGTATTAATAAATCCTTAAGTTTTTTGTAATAATCTTAATTATTATCTTTTTGCTTAATTTCCTATACAATTATATCTTCCTTTATGCTATCATCTACAATTTTATCTTCCTTTATGCTATCATCTACAAAATTAAGGGAATAATAATTTTATTATTCCTCACATCGCAAAGTCAATTATCCTTCTTCTATCTTCTAAATTAATTAATTATTTCTTTTATGCTGAGTACTAAATTGCTTAAAATACTTATCATCTATATCATTCATATTAATAAATTATTTTAACTTAGATAGTATTTCTTTATATTATTCTTAAAGGGTGTTTCTGCTTTTTTCTAATATTTTAAGCATAATCTATTATTCCGACTAAAATATTAATTCTTTAGGATATCTATATTTAGTTAAAAAATTAGGATTACTAAATTCGATTTATATAACAATTTATTTACCTTATATTATTTTGTCCTTATTGAATATATTTTTTAATCTGACTTAAAGACTAGTTTCCAATTTCATTTATTGTGAACAAAATGTAATATGAGTGATTTTAAAACGCAAAATAATATGTATAGAGTATGTAGTCCAAAAAAATCTTTAAGTTTTCCTGCTTTATTGTATTATGGAATGTGAACTTCTCCCATACTATATTCATTTTCATTGATATCTATTAAATAAAAATTGTTATTTTATAAGATTTCATTATAAATAGTAAAAATATTGATAAAATATATTCATAATATTTATAGTTAATATTGATCTTATATTTTAGAATAGTTCTAATTTAATCTAAATATATTATAAGTATAAAAAAAAATAGATTAATATATAAATTTTACTTCTCCTTTAATTGGATGCACTATAAACATTCCATATTTTAGCAAAGAATTTAATTATGTTAATTTTTAAGCTAGATTATTTCTACTTTCTTTATTTTGTATAATAAGTCTCTATAGAGTATTTTAATAACATAAAAATGCATTCACAATTATTTTTCTTATTATAGATGAAATTCTATTTCACCTATCCAAGTATAGGAATCTAAAATACTATAAAATTATTAATCCAGAAAAAATATGAAATGGTAAATAAAAGTTTAATATTTTACCTAAATAAAGGTACAGTAGCAATAATTATTTATTATTCTTCTTTATATTGCACTTATATAAAGTAAGCTTCTTCTCTTTTTTTGATATTCTTAAAACAATCTTCTATAAGAATCTTTAAATTTTATATGACATTTAGTTATTTTTATTAGGATTTTATTTCCTCATTATTTAATTTGCTACTAATGATGTTCTGCGAAAATTATTCTGTATATATATAATCATTCTTCAAAAAATTTTCTAAAGAATGAGTTTATTATAAAAATTTTTTTTATTTATTATTTTATTATTCATTTTATTAGAAAATAACCCATATTATTATTAAAATTATTAGTAGTGTACTAAATAAATGAAGGATATAAAAGTAATTAAATGGTAAAAAAAATTAAATTAATGTATATAGCATTATATTGATTTATCGTATTTACCATAAAATAATTTTAAAAAATGGTTGACCGCTGAAAAGATGTATAAATTGTTAAGTTACTCACCTCTTTACAGATACGCAACCTACATATTTATTATTATACATATAATTTAATAATAAAAAATATATATTTCTATTTATATTTATATATATCAATATTATTCTTATTCTTTCACGTGTTCAAAATCTATTAATTTTATAGAATCTTAATAATTTTGTTTTATATTTTATAAAAATTCAAGCAAATATTTTTGTTTATCATTATTTTAATACACTAAATATTCAAATATTGGAATTGCCTATATTTAATATAATTATTATAATTTTAATTCTATTTAGTAAAGTAAAAAATAAATTACCGCATAATGATAACCCAATTCGTTTAAAATTTATTCCTTTAATTTAGAACTCCCCTTCATAATAATCTGATTTCTAAAATAGTGGTTATATCCATGAACATCTAAAATAACCTTTTTCCCTAAAATTAATTTAGGAATAAGAATATCAACCATAATGTTTTCTACATTAATTTCTATAGAATAGGGAATTTATAATTTTTTAAAGAATCACAAACATCAAGACAAAGAGTGGATATTGTTGGTTTCGATTTCGATAAAATTTTTCTATATAATTCAAATACCTGATTTATAAGCCCTTATGAAAAGAGATTAGGAATAGATTTCTACATATATAAAATAGTCATATATAAAATGCTAATGTCAACTTCATTCATGCTATAAATTTGCTGAGATTAAAATTAATAGCCATTTTAATTCAAAATTTTATCTAAACTGTTGCTACCATTAGATTAATCTTATTGATTTTCTATTTAATTAGATTTGAATAAAAATTTTAATAGTATTGTTACACTTTATTCAGCCTTTTAAGGGCTTTCTATTATAGATAACCCCCACAATGCTCGTGTTATTAATTTAGGATCATATAAGGGTATATCTTATTATGTAACTTGCCATAGTTAATAACGATGATAATGAATTTCCAATATACTATGGAAAAAATTAAAAAAAAATTGGCATTTTTACTAAGGAATATTATACGTTCCTAAACAATGGATAAGTTAAAACATATAATTCAAACTATTGTATTGATTTTTAATCTAAGCTTCTTTTTTTTTCCATTCCTATTATTTTATTTTAAGATTTTTCAATAGTTATCTATATTCTAAAGTTTCTTTGTCAGTAGTATCATTTATCTATTAAGTTAACTATTTAATTTCTTGTAGGTAGTTATTAATTGCTGTTTGTTGTTCATCATCAAAACCATAAAACTCTCTTTTCATCATCTCTTATTGCATAATTTAAACCAAATTTTCATTATAATAAGAACATCTCTATAAATATTAGGCTAATTTGCCAATATATTTTGCTGATGCATATTTTATTTTCTTATATATACTATTTTCAATAAACTGCTCATACACTTCATCTATCTCCTCAATATAAATTCTTCCATTGGTATAATTTTTTTCGATAGCTCCTATCCACCCTATAAAGAAAATAATAAATATATACTATTTATAATTTAATTCATTTTTTTAAATAAATCTTTACCTATAATATCTATAGAAGCATGAATATCAATGTCCTCTTTTTTGGATAGATCACTTAGCTATATAGCCAGCCGTGTAAAGAAATGTTTGTTTAAAAATTTAATTCTATTAGAATTATAAGTTTATTAAGATAAAGCTGCATAATATTTAAGAATATCCATCAACTGTTCAAATGATAATTTAGGTAGTCGCTAATAAAGGATATCCTAAGTACATATGATTAAATGAAAATGCGAAAATTTTAACATTTTTAAGCACCTTAAAGTTTATAAAATCTATTCGTCTCCTAAATTATTGAATTGATTTACATTTTAAATTAAATTATCTAGTATAGATTTGATTTGTTTTTTCATTGAGATTTCTTGCATTAACGCTAACGAATCTAATAAAACTACTAACTATGAGGGACTTAAAGTTTAGAATTCTTTTTATTCTAAGATATCATTAACTGTTTTTCTGAAAAGCTATTGAATCTATTTACTTTATAAGTTTCCAAATTAAGAATAAATCTATGCTAAATTGCTGCAAATATTTAAATTAATATTGATTGCCTTTTCTATTGATAATTCTGATATATCTTCTTTTAATTATCTTTTTTTAACATTTTATAAATATTAAGATACCAAATAACTGTAGTTGGGAAATATTTGCTATTCAAACATTGTTTTTTAAGAGAAAAATGATATTTTTTCTTCGACAATTAAAGAGAGAGCTTTTACAAATTTCTATGAAGAATTATAGTATTCTTTTAAATTATATTCCCTATTTTCAAAATTTTTCAAATTTTCTATAAATTAACCATTCAAATTTTCTTTTTAATTATTGTTTTCCTAATAATTTTCTATTTTAAATTATTTTTCCCTATTTTCATGAATTAATTTTTTATCTATATTTTTATCTTATCCTATTAATTGACTCTTTTGGCTTTTTTTTTCTACAAATTGATTATTCTTTTAAATTTTCTTATGTTGCTAAGGTGTGGGCTGGCTGTTTATAGCTTCTTAAAAATTTTTTGTGCAAGTTGCTAATACTTATTTTATTTAGATTTGTTTACTTTATTATTCTATTCTTTCTTTTATTTTTATGCGTTCAGATCTTTAATAATATCCATATTTAATTTGTGCACTTACTATCCATTTTATTTAGATAAACTATAGTTTTGCATATTCACTAAACTGAATGAAGGAGATTTCATACTAAAATGAGACAAATTCTAGGTTTAATATAATAGCTACTTAAATTTCAGCATTTGTTTATAAGGATATATTTTATTATAAATTTATTGTTAGTGGATAGAAAATTAGAGTTTTATAAGTATTAATAATAGTTGTTTATGGTAAAAAATCAACTAAATTTTTTATAAAGTAATTTATATTATTAGACATAGACATAATATTAAACGATATATATTTTATTTATTATATTATTATATAATACATGAATTTTGCCAAAAAAAAATTATTTTCATAAGCAATAAATGAAAAATATTCAAAATAATTTTATTCATACATATTGATTTTACTATTTCTAATTAATATACACTTGTTTATCATCTTTATTACCTGATATTCTATCATACTATTTTATACCAATCATATTTAATTAGAAGGTATTACCTATTAACTATTAGAAATTAAATTTTAATTACTGATATTATTATTATTTGTGTTATTATTGCTCGCCTAGAGTTATTATTCAGACTGCACTTACGATTATTGCAGTATTTTTTACTGCTATAAGTTTTATTTCTATTACTATTATTACTACTACTAAGGAGGGGTAAATGATTCATCGTTTTAATTATCTTCACTTAAAGCAATGCTTGTTTTTTTAGGTTTTTTATTTTTGGGCTCACATCCTTTTGGACTAATATTGAAATAATCTTAAAATATATCTTTAATTTTCTGAATCCAATTTGTAATGGGATCATTTACCTCCTATTAAATATAAATAAATTAAATTATAAATAATAATATTACAATTAAATTTGATTTAATGTTTGCTACTTACTTTAAAGAGATACGTGTTTTAGTTACTAATTATTTCCATTTTATTTTTGTCTTTCTACCTCAATATTGTATTTTTATTCATCATAATCTCTCCCTAGATTCAGTTTATTATTAATCAGTTTTGTAAAAAGTAAAACTATTTATTATTAAATAATATAATCTAATTTGTACCTTTTTGCTTTTATCATCTACATCAATATAAATAATTTTTGGAGGATTTTTGAATAGCATAACTTATTTGTTGTGATATATATTTAAGATAAATGACCCGACTTTCTTTTTAAGTAAACCAACCATAACAGGCTAGCAGTCAGCTGAGTGAACCTTTACTGATTATGGTGTAAATATTTCATTTTTTTAGGGAAAGGAGAGGGGAAAGGCGATGTAGTATTTGATTTATTTTAACCATACAGCATTTAGTATTCTTATAAGTCTATTTGGTTTGAACTTTTTATGGGAGAATATATTTCTCTTTCAGGAGCCTCTTATTAAAATATCTTGTCCCACTTTATATTTTTGAAAAAGGGGTGTGCCTTTAAAGCATTGTAATCATTTTAATCACCTAACATTAAAATAAAATTAAATTGATAAAAAAAAAACTTAATTTTTAAGTTAAATAATTATTATTAAACTAATTTTTTATTTACCCTTTTTTCCTGCACCCAACCTATCTGAGGGTTATCTTTTTAATAACTTTTGAAGTAAATCTCTTGCAACTTCAGGCATTTTGTCAGGGAAATTAAAATCACCGTCCTTGATCTTTTAGAACACCAAAAATTCTGTTTACTCAAAAAATGGAGTTTTTCCGTGATACATTTTATACAAAATTATTCCGAGAGCCCACAAGTCTGCGGGTTTACTGCATTCGTCTTCTTCTAAAAGTTCTGGGGATACATATCTTTACAATAATAAAATAATATTAATATTTTACATAAGTATTTTCATATTTTATATGGAATACTCTGCTGTTCCCACTAAAGTGGTTTTTCTCTCTCTAACGTACTCATTTGGCTAATTTATATCTTTTTTAGATTATGATTGCATGTAGGCTTCAAGAATTTTGGGGGGACAGATAGTATCGTCAAAAACTGCCGCTGTACCGAAATCTATTAATTTTAAATGTCTTTCACTTGTCAATATTAAATTTTCTGGTTTTAAGTCTCTGTGCACTATTCCGTTGGCATGTAAATATTCTAAAATAAGTATGATTTCTGCAATATAAAATTAGATTGTGGAGTCCACCAAATTTTTAACTAAAATAAGTTAAATTTAAATTAAATTATAATTTATTCAAACATTTGTATTGTATTTTATTTTTTAATTGGAAAAATCAAAAGATATGTACAATTAAGCTTTAAGTAATTAGCGAAATCTCCTCCACTTACGTAATCTAAACCGAAATATAAATTTTGCTTATCTTAAAATGAAAAGTTTAATTTCACTAACCCTACATGATTCAAAGTCATTAAAACTCCTCTCTCCATATAAACTTAATATTATTTTTATTCCTAACGTAAAAATAAAACATTTTGATTGTTTGCATCACCAGATATAGTTAGTTATTTATTTATAAAAAAAAAAACAATTCCAATAGTAAAAGAATATATCATATTTTAATAGAGCGTTTAAAAGTAAGTTTTTAATAATCCATACCTTTTATAAGAACACTTTATCCACTACTTTAAGTGCATATTCTTATCCTGTTTCTTTTTTACTCACTCTAATAACTTCCCCAAAGGCTCCATTCCCCAAACTTTAAAGAATGTTAAATGAATTAATACTCATCTTAGACTTAGCTATTTATTCATTATTATATAATAATATTATTATAATTTCAAGCAATCTAGATAATAGAATTATAATATTACGCTTCTAATCAGATTGCTATTGTTCAGACTTTTAATTTTATTATTAAACTGGAGTTTTTTGCTCTTCCTAATCTTAGTTATTTTCTGTTTTTTGTTTATTTTCCAGATTTACATTTATAGACAAATTTTTCGTTAAATTTTCTTAATCTTTTTATTCACTTCCTATTAATTTTATAACAAAACCTTTTCAACTCTTTCAGTTTTTTCGATATACATATTTCTACTTTATGCAACTTCACTCATAAAATAAAAACTACTTATAGTTTTTATTCTTATACTTCTTGATATATTGTGTTTTTGTTTATTTAATATTATGTTAATGAATGTTAATGTCTGTAAAATTCTTAATTACACTTTCCTCCTTTATTATCATATGAATAGTAAAAAAGAAAAATCAAGGAAGAATTAATTACTCAATTGTATATATATATAATTAATCAATCATTAAAATTAACATAAATAAGTAATAAAATAAATTATGTATTCAGAATTAATATTAGATTGAAATTAATAAAATGATAAAATATTTAACTGAATATATGCTTATATTATTATTTATAAATTAATATAAAAAATATACTATATTATAAAAAAATATTTTATATGTATTATACAATATTAAATATATGACATTCAAATATAAAAAATTATTTTATCATTCATATATACAAATTTTTTTAAAATTGCAAGCTTGATGATACATTTGAAAATATCAATTATTTATTTAATATTTATTAATTTTGCTCTTCTAAATCATATTTAGATTTATTAATTTAATTCTGACAATTTAATTAGATTGATTAGTCATTCAGCTTTATATTAGATATTGGCTCCTTTAATTTTAGTGGTATATTAGGATTGTAATTTTCATCATTAAGCATAAAATTAAACTTATTTTCTTCCACTTATTACTAACTTTAATCTGAATTTAATAGTACTTCTTTTTATTGTAAAAAGTGCTTTTAATCTATACCTATTCTTGATAATGAATTTTAGCCACAAAATTCAATTAATTTTCCAAACTAAACTTGATTATTCAGTTCTTCAAGACATTTTCTGCTCCGTTATTAATTAATTACTGAAGTCTTCATAATATCTGATTTTTCCAATGACTTTTATTATCTTTTTTATTACCTATCCCTTATTCTGTTTTAAAGTTCAATTATTTTATTTCTTGTATCACTGGTATATGGTATATCTTATTCTAAAAAAATAAATAATTCAATAAATTATAGAATTTTAGTTAAATTCCTTCATTATTTTGATTATTTTGATTATTTTGATTACATTGATTGACCAATTCATTAACAGATTTATTTTACTTTAAAGTAAGATCTGGGGAAAGAGATAAGGTTCGTTAAAGGGTTAAATTATCAGATTATAATGAATTTATTCTTTAGCTTGGACTTTATACATTTCCCTTATCTAGCAAAAAGATTTTTATTTTAAATTATGGAATATATTATATCAATATATTAAGAGGATATTATTATAATTTATAATATACTTTCGTATGGAGATAACGTTTTATTAGATTATTTTTATTATTTACTATCATTTCTGGCTTTTTAAAGAGTTGTGATTGTTTAATGACATTTTCCATTATTTTAAATATTGTTTTAACAAATATCTTAGTCTAAATTTTAAATTACAAATTTTTGTTAATCTACCATAAACTATCTATATAAAAATAGCTTAATATAATTAATTGAAAGAAAAATAAACTGTTAAATGTTTAAATTTACACTTTATCCTATAAATTATCTTATTATTGTTATTTTTCTTATGAAATATTCTTATATTAACATTCTTTAAAGATATCCTATTTAACATTTCCCTTGCTACAATTAGGAGTATAAGACCTTTTCATTTCATCAAAATATTATACAGCCTCAATATTATACTAATTCTGATATTTGGAAGTCAAAGGAGTTGTAACTTAATTTGTAGTGTCGGTTTTTGGAGATTGCTATACAAGTTCTTCTATCATTGGAGATAAACATTCTAATATCGAAGATATACTGGTTTGAATTTAGAAAATCAATTTATAGCCTATATAAAAAGATATTTAAAACAATCACTCCAAATTTAATATTTTTATTAAATAAATATACCATCCTATTATTATTTGTCTATGTTAGAATCGATAAAAATTTTACTTTTTTGCATTATAATTTAAAGTACATTTCTAAAATTCTTGAACACATTCCTTTAAAATTATTATTATACCAAAATTGTTTTCCTTATATTAATATTTTTATTATTATAAATATAATATTACATAAATTTTAGTTTAAGTTTGGCTGTATCAGTTGACTTTTAAATTCCACAATTTGATCCTACGTTTTTTAAATTTTATTATAGTTTTTCATTATTTAGTGCTAAGAATTATATTTTCTTTTGATCGGCCTCAATTTGAGCTTACTATATTTTAATCTGTTAAAATAACATATCTATATCTTATTTTAAATTATGATTTTCTTGTTCTAAATTTAAGAATTATGCATCCTTTTCTTCTTTTTAACTACCATTCCAATTTTCTATTTTCTTTTAAGAATTATTTAATTAAGACACTATTTATTCTTTATTTTATTATGCATTTTCGTATAATTAATCAAACAATAATAAATTTTTGTCTGATATTTCGATATTATTATTATTGATAATTTTGTAATTACTATTTTAGGAACTCTACATGTTTTAAACTATTTATTCATAATTATGAATGCTGTTTAATTTCTACTTATTGTTTCCTTAATCTATATCTTATACACAAAAAAGAGAAACACTTCGCTTTTATTTTAAGTTATAATCTGAGTTTATTTAACCTAATGAGTTGGCATTTGAATTTAATTAGGGTTGATGGTTTCCAATATTAAGTTAATTATCACTTTTATTTGAATTTTAAGACTGTTATATCCAGTTGGTATTTTTTTTTTTTTGCTACATACTGTTTATATTCGAAGGGGTTTTGCACTATTGCCTTAGCTATTCAGATAATGAGTCTTTTTTATTTAAAATAAACTCCCTATTTTGAACTTGGTTAAACTCATCATTTGGAGGGGAAACAACTTACCTAGTAATTCTAGATGCTTACAAGAGCTCTTGCAATATCTTCTCTGCTTAATCTTATTTTTATTTCATTTATCTAATAAATTTATTAATTTAAACGATGAATAAATATTAAGTAGTTTCTTTCGTTATTATAATTATTAATATATTATAAAAAAAAATACTTCATCTCTTCCATGTTTTTTGTTATAAACGACTAAGATCTATTAATTTACTTGTTTGAATTATTGTATCTTCCCTTGTTTTCATTATTACCGTTTTAAGTATATCTATTTTTTTCTTTATCTAATTTAAATTGAGTTTACATTTTTTTTACTTATATCTTGAAAATAGAGTGTTTTTTTCAATTTTTTGTAATTTCTGATTAATATTCAATTTCAATATTTAATTTAGAAAATTGTTAAAATGTCAAAAATAGAAAGAAAGTAATCAAGCAAGAATATTAATAAATATGTTTTTATTTATAATAAAATTTATTTAATTATAAGAAATAAGTTATTAAGCTATACAGGTGAATAACATAATATTATATAAATAAAACGAAAAAAGCAATAGATAGATAAGGGATAATAATAAAATAAATATTAAATTATGGGAAATTTTTCAAATACTTGTTGCGGAAATTATAGTAATAAAGATCAAGAATACTAGGGGAACATATAAGATGATGAAGAAAATGAATTCACAGAAGTTGTTACCCATATTTAACCCTTTTATAGAGGTATTATTGTGAGATCGGCTCCAGTTGAAGATGAAATAGTAGTTAAAGAATAGGATAAACATACATAAAATAATACATTATAAAATTAGCAATAGAGTAAATGATGAATCATAATGATATATTATTATTTATAAATTTGGAATACTTAGTTATATTATAATATACTAAATGTTACTATTAATAATATAATAAAGTAAGGCTAGGAGTTTTCCAAATGAGTTATAATGTGAGTTTTTAAATATAGAAAATATTTAGTATTTGTTAAGTTAAATTATTTATTTAATAATATAATAATATTATTAAAATTTTACAATCCTCTTTTATCAAACTAGAAAATGATTTCCTTCATAGAATCTATTAATAATATAATATTATTGTGAGCAATATTACTCTATTAGTTGATGTGATGTTCACATTAATTGTGTTGCTGTTTTATAGTAAGAATTAATACAATATGATTTGAAAGTAAAAATTCTTATTGATTGAATTATTATTAATAACATGTATTTGCATAGATTATATCTACTAAATAAAAAATAAAAATTAATAGTTAATTTCTAAAAAATTTAATAAACTATCATTATATGTCTTCACAGAATTTTAAAGATACTTCTTCTCCAACCTAGCTTTCCTAGTAACCATAAGCACCATAATCTTAATCTTAATTTATGACCTAAGATAAGCAGGAAAAGCATGTTTAGTGTATATATCATCCATGCAGAAGTAAATATTTTTGTATAGAAAAAGATTGCACAGCAAGTAAAAGATCTGCGTGTGGAGAGTGCTATACGGAAGCTCCTCACTAGCACCATAAAATTATTTAAAACGAGGAATATGAACAAGCATTAAAAACAAATTATTAAAAAGTGTAATTATTTTAAGTCTATTTAAGGTTTTGAAATTTTAATTTTATTTTCAAATTGTATTTTTCAGATAATAGTAATGCGGGACTATAGAAACCACCTTTACTCTTATCCAAAAAGTTCAGGAATAGTTTAAAAAACTAAAAGATAAGTTAAATTATTCTCTAGACTAAGCTTAATAACACATAATCAGAGAAATTTAAAGTAAGTAAGACTACTACGAAACCGAGACTTTTAAGACTTTGATTCTAAGAATAAAGCAGCTTAAGAGTAGCTTTTTTTATGGCGGAGTATCTTCTTTTGATAAAACTATTGGCGATTTTTCTTTAAAGGTAAATAAAAGAGCAAATACCAGAAAATTTCTAAATTAATACTATATTTATTAAATTTTAAGCTTTACAATCTTGACGAAGATGTTTTAAACTATATTACTAAGCTCAAAACACAAAGAGATACTTACTTTGCTCCCTTTTTGCAATAATATTAAACTGTTAGTGATAGCATAGACAAAATGATTAACCAAGATATCGGACCTATCTTTTAGCTGAGTCCTCAATATCCGATGATTTTTGAAGTAGATTCTTTTAAGGGGGAACCTACTTCTTTAAGTGGACATACTAATAAATTTTAAGAGGCACTCAAATTTATTCACAATCAAAATACCTAGAAGTCATAATAATTGGATGCGAAGATGCAAAGTCTTTAAAATCAATAAAATTTCATATTTTCTTGCGCCTAGGATAACACCATTAGATTGTGGAATTTAGGTTCCGATGGAGACTCTACTGCTGAACCTAAGCTTTGGAAAACTTACATGTTCAATCAAAAAAATATAACTTCGTTAGCCTAAATGAGCTATTCGGAATTGGCAACAGGTTCCACAGATGGAACTGTATCTATATGGAACGTGGCCAATAGTTCGTGTATTATGAAGTTTAACCATTTAGATATACAAGATGAAAAAACCCGTTCATAATCACAATTAAACTCCAACGAAGACTTGCAAAGCAATGCAGAATCACAAAAATAGTAATCTTTGAATATCGTTTCTACCCTTACTATGATAAATGAAAGTGTATTAGCTGCAGGATATTCCGATGGGTAGATTAGAATCTGGGATTCTTAAAGAGGAGTGGTGTTAAAAGACTACAACTTCTTCAAAACAAAAACTTAAACACAATTCCAAAGATAATAAAGAAGTATTCCAAATATAGAAAAAATAAACCAATGGGTTTTAGTTTCAATCGGGTCAAATTATAAATAGCAGTAAAATGATAATTCTCATGAGTTAAACAGCTCTACTCATGAAGGGGATAGCACATCTAATAATGGGGATGCAGGCTCTCCTTTACAAAAACAATAAAATAAAAATCCCGTTGTAAATGATACCAATCAGGTTGAATTGAGCCAAGTTGTCGTATGGGACTGGCAAACAGATGAAGTCAAGTAAATCTACGAGAAACACTAGCATAGAATTTTAAATTTAGTCAGAGTCAGTCACACTATTGTGTCTAGCTCTCTAGATAATGAAATTCATGTTTGGGAATATGAAAATGGAAGTACAATTCATATTTATAAAGAACATGACAGTCCAGCTAAAGCCTTGGTAGCTCTGAGTGATTCCATGTTTGCTTCTTCCGGTGATGATCTTATTTTAAAGATTTGGGATATAGAATAGGAAGATTCTGTATAAACTTACAATTCTTTAGCTCCTCAAAATGAGCAGGAAAAATAAATGCAAAGCTAAAAACCCAATTCGATAACCTTTTTAGGAAGGATTTCCGAATCATCTTTAATATCTGGATCAAATTAACCTCCCTATATTCATATATGGAAATGACTTAATATAATTATATAATTTTTTATTTTTATTTTATTCTTAATTAAAATAAATGTATTTTTTATTTTATTATATTAACAGATGTTAATTTTACTTTTGGTATTTTCAATAGTAATTTTTTTTATTTAATTTCTTTTAAGATATTAAATTAAAATTATAATTTTAGTAAATACAAGAAAATTAAGTAAGTAAGTAAGTATTATTTATCAAAATTTGAAATAATAAAAAATATTTAAAATTAGTATTTTTATACTATAATTGTTACATATGCAATATGATATTTCAAAGTTTGCTTAATAATTTTATTTATTAAATATAATTTATAAAATAGATATGTCATTTACATAATAGTAAAATTTTATTTGTAAAAATATATCTTATCTATATATTTTTTAAATATTTATTCTACTTATAATTTCCCCAAACCACTTCTAAAAAAAAAAATTAAATCGTCGAATTAGTCTGTTTACTAAAATTAATTATTATCCTTAGGTGTGTAAGTAATATTTAGACAATACAAAACATAATATTACATAAACTTTGGTATATTAATCATAATTTCATTTACTATGGAAATTAATAATATATAGTTCACTCATTTAAAATTAATATATCTCTATATTATTTTAAAGCTTAAATAAGAAATAAGAATAAAAATAATAAAATAAAATTAATGTCTAGTTCTTAAGATTAACCATTATTGGCTAAAGGATACAGTGCCGAAGAAGTTATTCAAATAAAAAAGAAAACTTCAAGAAAAAATACAGATGTAGATAAAAAAAATAACAATAATCCTACAGCATCTATCTCCCAATCTTTCGCATAAAAAACTAATTTACAAAAAAGATCAATGTTCTAAGCTCCCTTCGAAGATACTATTGTTCTTCAACACGAAATTTAAGATGCTAAAGAAAATTATGGGTCTTTTATGGGATAAATTGAAGATTTAGACATTAATAAAGATGATTTTATTCAGGACAGAAAAATGTCTATGGTACAAGAAAGAAAATCTACCAATATTTAGGTAAAAATAAATTAATTCTAAAAATTAATAAAATAAGATATAATCATAAAAATATTCTATAATTAAAAAATAAAAATACCTATTTTTTAGTGTATTCTGGCTATCACAAACACAATGGTCGGGTCAGTGGCCCTCTGTTTGCCTTACAATTTTTGGGCAGGAGGTATTGTTGCCGGTTTGATTGTAATGGTTTTGATGGGGGTTTTATCCTATTTCACCTGCTACATAATAGTTTAAAATCAGTAGCAGGGAGATACTGATTTGGCCCAAATTATTAATAGAACAATAGGGAAAAAATGGGGACAGTTATTTTGCGTATGTTCTTCACTTCTACTTTTCATTGCTTCAATTGTGTACTTTATGCTTCAAAATTAAGTTTGCTATGCCTTCTTAAAATTCGTTTTCGCTCAAGCCGGATAAGAAAATTATTTACCTGACATTTCAAGCATAACCTTTGATAGGTTCAGTGTTCAGTATCAGTGCATAATTCTGGCAGTCCCCATTTTTATTATTATTTCCATGAAATAATTGTCACTGATCATTAAGTTAGGACAGTTTGGGGTTTTAGCTATTTTGATATATGGCGTTTTCATTCTGTATATTTTCATTGACAATTTAGCAAGCAAAGACTTCAAATTTAATTGGGACACCAAAATGAAATTCTTTCCCAAAGATTTTTCAGATATTGCGAATATAACTGGAAATTTCAGTTTGGCCTTCTTCATTCATAATGGAGTTACCACTATTCTCGCGAATGCAGAATAACCCAAATCGAATGGAAAGAATCTATTTTTCGGGTATCTTAACGTTGGTATTGTATATGGATTCGTTGGACTTTTAGGTAAATTTATATATTTTATTTTGTTGGATTTAGTTATTATTTTTATAAATTTAAGGTTCTATTGGAATTTTGAATTTGGATATCTCTAATCCTGACCAATAAGTTTAAACTGTTATGCAACTATTTCCAGCCAAACAAATATTCCCTGCCATTGTAAATCTCCTGTTTTTGTTCCAATTATCTACTGCTTTACCTATTCTAGTATTTATAAGTAGATCGCAATTTTTCAATTTAATCTATGGATAAAACAATACCTATCCTGAAATTTACAACGTAATTTACAATGCGGTATTTATGTTATCTGCCGTAGGTGTTTAAATAGCAGCTATAAATCCTTCAGTTTTGATTGGAATGGGTATAAATTTTATTTAACATATAAAATAAATATATTTTTAATAAATATAAAATTTATTTTATTAAAAAAGATGGGGCAATTTGCGGATTTTATATGGTTTATTTAATTCCCTTTTTAATGAGAATGAGAACTTATAACAATGTTAGAGGTTATTATCCCCTAAACAAACAATTTAGTAAATCAGTATCCTATAGTGAAATGGATGGAAATAGTAAGATATAAATTTTATTGCAATTATATTACATTTTTTATTCATAAATAATAATATATCTATATTAAAAAGATATTAATGATCCTTTATCAACTATTGAACACAATAATAATAAATAATCATTAAGTAAAACGAGTAGTTATGAAAAAAATTAACCTGAAGAAACATAAGTTTTTAAATATGAAAAGTTACCATTTTATGAATATCTAATTTGGGGAATCATAATTTCTATTGGTGTAGCAATGGGAGGTCTCTAAATTGCAGGATTAATATGAAAATAAAAACATTAATTATTTAATTAAATTCTATTTATATCTATACATTTAAAAAAATAATTAAAACTAAGATATCTAGTTTTTCTTAAGATAATTTTATAATTAAAAATTAAATTAATTAATTAATTAATTAAATAGATAAATAAATAAAAACTTAAAATATATTATGTTGAAATTATTATTATTATTGTATATCTGTTTAATTACTTATGCAATAATTATATTGTTATTAACATAATTTCTCTTTATTCTACAATGATAAATACAATTTCCTCAATTTATAGTTTGATTAAATTATTCAAAAAGCTTTAATTAATACTAATATAATACTATATTTAAAATAGAGAAAAAAGAGGCAATTCAAATGTCTAAAAAACCTAATAAATCTGATAATAGTTTAAATAATATACAAAACCCTTTTGTATATTTTTCTCTGAAAAGACAGTAGGAATATAGAAATTCCAATAAACCTCTTCCTCCCAACCTTTCTAAGCTGATAAGTGATGAATGGAAATCTTTAGATAAGGATAAAAAAAATGAAATAATTAAATAAACATAATTAAATAAAATGGAAGCTTAAAGAAAATAAATGAAATTTGATGACAATGAAGGTGGTGAAAGTAAAAATATGGAAAATGAAGAAACCAAAAAAGAAAAAATTGTTAAGCCTTGGAGCAAAGCTTCCAAAAAAACTAAATAAAAATCTACTTTTTCTAAAAGCAATCTTTCTTCTAAACAGAAAGAATCTGAAATTCTAAAGGGATAGAATTTGAAAGAAAGTGTTTAATAGGAATAAAGTAGTGAGTATAAGCATACTATGATCCAATAAAAACAACCAAAAAAACCCACAACCCTATAGAAAGTATATAAGAAAGTGACAATTTTTAACTCAAATAAGAAGAAAGCACAGAATGTGATTCTTTTTCAGAATATTTAGAAGTTTTGGAAGAAGAAATTAATGCCAACTAACAATTAACTGCTCCCAAATTGCCAACTAATGCATATCTGAGATTCCACACCGAAAGAAGCAACCTAATAAAATAGAAATACCCCAATTTCAGTGTTAGCAGAATAAGTCACTTTATAAAAATGGAATGGCAAAACCTGGATCCTTCTTTGAAACAGAAATATACTGATAGCTATCAAGAAGACTACGAATAATATCAGAAACTTAAAGAGGAATTCAGAAATCTAACTTTTGGACCCCGAAAGCCCATGACTCCCTTCTTTAGATTTCATAAGGAATAATTAACTAGTTACAAAAAAAATTTCCAATGAAACAGTAAATAGAACTCACCTAAATAATAGCGAGTAAATGGAAAGAATTACCGAACGGAGATAAAAAAGACTATGATTTGATGTATCTGTAAGACAAAGAGGAATACCACAAACAGTTGGAATTATACAAAGAAAATAAAGAAAGTTGGGTAGTTACTATAGACTATTAAAATAAAAAATAGGAATATGAGCACAGACTCACAGAAAAAATTAACATGTATAAAAATAAATATCCTTTTAAACCATAAAAAAAAAAAAATAGGAAACTTAAATCACTGTCCCCGAGACTTAATAGCCTTAAGAAAAACCATCTTAAAGTAACCGGTAGTACGGATCATCTCAAATAATTGAAGAAATTATAGAATAATCAGGAGAAGATGATAACGATATAATTGAAAAAAAGAAATAAAATTAAACTAATAAAAAAGTGGATAAGTTAAGCAAGAACATGATAAAAATAGAAAATATGGAAGAATCAATTAGCGATGATATGTTAGATGGTAAAGTAGATAATAGTGATAATAATGAAGGAGAAGGCCCTTAAAAAAAAAAATTAGATAAAAAATCAGAATAGTAAAAGAAAAAGACAACAAAGGTGGAGCCGGCGGAAGGCAAGAAAAATAACTACGAAGGATTAACACCTTAAAATGTGTGCGCTGAAAGACTGGATCAAAATGGGAAAAAAGAACTACTAATTAAATGGAAGGGACTTCCTAGCGATAAAAATACTTGGGAATAAATCGAAAATATTAAAAAAGTATTTTCTGTATTCGTTACAGAGTTTGAAAGTATATTTGAATAATAGGATAAACAAGTCCAAATAGAGCCAGCAAGATTAACGAGAAGTAAGCTTAAATAAAGTAAATCTTAAGTGCTAGAAGAAATTCCTCCTAAAACTAAAAAATTACTAAGCAGTAGTAACATACACCAAGTTAAAAGTAAATGGAATAGTAGCCAGAACAGAAACCTGTAAAAAAAATACCCGGCTAAGAGATAGACTAAGAAAACAATCGAAAATGTAACATTGATTATAATTAAAATAAGAAAAATATTAATTTATATTAGAATTAAACATTTTCATGTAATTAAATTAATATGATATTATATGTGTTCTCTTTATATATTTTAATATTAATAAAAAATATCCAAATTACTATATGATATTATAATAATTAAAAATGCATTTTTCTATTGAAATAAAAATAATATATTATAATAAACTTTTTATTATATATTAGCTTTTATATTATTAAGGCTAATATAAATCTTAAATTATAATTAAACTCACAACACTTAAATTTAATTTATTATATTCCCATTCTTTTACTTTAAATTAAAATATACATAGTTTTTATTAAATAAATTTTATTACCAATTAAATTGAATAAAATAAGTTGTTATTATTATATTACATTAAAAAATAAAAAATAAAATAATGTCCAAAACTGACAGACGTTCATCTTATTAAGTACTTATTTTTCTTTATCTGTTAAATTTCGATAAATAATAAAATATAAGATTTTATATTTTAGAGTGATTACAGCGTTCATTCTTTAAGAGAATCCATCAACAATATGATTTCTTGTAATTTTATGATTAATAATATTATTAGATAGATAGATATATATCTAATATTATATTTATTTATGACAAATAAGAAAGAGCTTCTCGACCTTAGCCAACTATTCAAGAGAGAGTAAATAAGAAAAATAAATATAAACCATTTGAAAAGAATACAGTAAATATTCAATTTTATATAGAATAAAAATATGAAAAAAAATAAGGAATATTTTATATAAAATTTTATAAAAGATGACTTCACCTGCAGTCCGACAGCAGGTTAAATAATAATTTGAGTAGTTTTCAAATGGAAAAATAGACAAAGAGTAAATGAAATAAAATTTAACTAACAATTTAATAAAAATAGATTCCAATGGTATTGATTCTATTTTAAAACAAAAAAATCAATTGAGCTATAAGGACTTAATATAAGTAGACATAGTTAATATAATATCTAACATCTAATATAATTAAATTTTTTAAAAAAGAATATCAAACCCCATTCCTCTCATATAAATGATATGAATAGAATCAACAGTGCCTCTTATTTTAAAAATAGTGAACTACACAAACAATAAGTAATTATTATAAACGAAATCGTTAGAATGATTAAATACTTTACAGTTAAAATACTAATAAATAAATTATGTATTTTTAAAGATTGGTCCAAGTCAAAGCGTATTTAATTATAGAAAATGTTTAGAATAATAATAAGGGATTTCAAATAAAGTTAAAAGATAGACGAAAAATTAAGATGAGATTGCAAGTATACATAAAGCTTATGATTATAAATAAGACAAAATAACATAGCACTAGTTTACAGAATACATGAAAAACATCCCAATGTAAGACTAATAGTATATAAAAGATATATAGAAGTGTAGTTTATCAAAAAATTATTTGCAATAATCAGTCAATCATATTTAAAAAGCCTACAAGTACATACTTTATATTTTTAAGTTAGAATTTATAAAAATATAGCAAACCTTTTTATAATTTGCAAATATCAGATAAGAAAGGATCGAAGAATCCCTATCAAGTAATTAAAATCCACAATATGCAAGCAAATAGTTATTATTAAAATAGGCTTCTTTACTAGATAATTCTAAATGTAGCATATATTTATAAATTACTTTAATTATAACTATTTATATATGTTTAAAAAAATAAATATATTAATTTACTTTAAATTCTTAGTGACTGTTGATAATAAATCGGTAAATAATGCAAATCGTCCCCCAAATAATTTGAATAACTAGGTCTATTATAATAAATATTTGGGAGAAATTTAAAATTTGCATTTCAATCCAAATGAACCAGTTTCATAAGAAGTTTATAATAAACTGCGATAATCGTAATAATTTCTAAAATTTGTTTAATATGATTAAAAATTAATGTAATTTTTTGTTTAAACAGAAGGGTAAAATCTGTTGACTTCTTTTACAGACCTTAGTAACCATATGCTTTAGGTTGCTACGAATCTGAAGGATTTTATAATAGTAATTATATGTCTCCTAAAATGAATAGAGCTCTTTCTCCAGTTCACAGAAACCTGTATACTTATATTTTATTAAATTAAGTAGATTACTACTACTATTAATCTTTTTTTATTTTAGATTAAATTCTCCTGATAATAATATTTAGTAAGGATATTGAAGTGGAAAAAAAATATAATTTTAAAAAAAATAATAACAATGGTTTTATATAATTTATTTATTTTCATCCATTTTATATTAATTCACATTTAAGTATATAAATATATGTAAAATTTATAAAAATATAATTATGTGATAAACTAAAAAAATAAATTATATGAATTTCGCACTGGCTTTTCTTGCGATTGTCATTATTTTTATTTGAAAAATAAGTATTATAAATTAACTTATTTATTGAATTATTAAAAATTAATAAACAAGTTATTAAAACGAGATTTATTTATAAAATTCTGTCAATTAATAATAATATTGTTATAATCAGAAATTGATATACGAAAAAGTAAAAATTATAAAATAGAAAGCATTTAACAATTTTTACAATCTAAAATATTGAATAAGTTTAACATAAAAAACTAAATAATCTACAATGGCGGAAATAGAATCCAAAAGAAAAAAAGGAGAAGAATCTCTATACTTTTTAAGAGACAAGTTATACCCTGATTTATATGCGGCATTAATAAAAGTATAAAAGTTATATTATTTTAAATTTGTAAAAAATAATGTTGAATAGAGAAAAAACAGAATTTATAAAATCCCTAATAAATATATGATTTTACATTACCCTACTATATTTCTAATTGTCATATTTAATTTATATTATTGCAATTTTATTATTTCTATTTAAAGTTAATAGATCACATTATAAAGACGGATGAAATTAGAAAGCATTAGGAAAGATTGAAGAAGAAAAAAGTTTTTGATAAATTGGAACAAAGAAAAATAGATAAAGAAAGATTGAAAGCTGAATTAGGTTAGTTTATCTGATTTATATGATTAAAAAAATGAGAATAAATAATTTTGAAATTTGTTTAGGTTCTGAATATGAAAGTTCTGATGAAGAATCTATTGACTTTGAAGAGTTGGGATTGGGAAAAGAAGAATTGAATTAAATTTTAGCGGAAAGACCTGATCGAAAAAAGAAAGCGATGATGAAGAAGATGAAACTGATAGATAGACCAAAGCAAAACATGATAAGCCGAATATTTTTGAAGAAAAATTGGGGCAAATCTAGGAAGACGATGAAAATGCTGTAAAAAATTACTATAAATTGAAAAAATGTTTGTTTTTTTCTACTTCTAAATCACTTAACTATTATTAATATACGATCATAGGAATAGGAAGAGGATGATGATAAACATATAGAAAATCAGAGATAATAAATAATGGAATAACTTAAGCGTTAGAGAGAAGAAGATGCATTTAATCCTTTAAAATTTTTGGCAACTAAGTTAAAGGAAATAGCAGACTAACGCAAAGCTTAAAAAAGTCAGAATAAATGAAATATTTTATATTGTAATTTATTTAAAATATTTAGATACCTATAAGTAATATATTATTTTTTTATGTATACACATATATATACATAAACTATTTTAAATATATTAAAAATAAAATATAGTATTATATGCATAATGCCAAATATTAAAAATTAAAATAAAAAATGTAAATTTCTTTATATAACTTTGAGTTTTAACCATATTCTTGTAAAATCTTTAAAAAAATACACGGCCAAGAATTATTGTATTTATTAAAAAAAAAGAGAGGCAATTAATTAATTGAAAAAACTATTCCTAATTAATAAATATTATTAAATTATTATTTAATTAAGATTAAACTCAAAAAAAAAAAATAATAAAGAATAAATAGGACAATAAATAGATAAATGGATGATAATAAAAAAACTATTTCAAGGCAACTGTGGAGCAAATGTAGCTCCGTAAGTTCTTTTTCCAAAAAAATCCTTCCTATAGAAACGAAGAAACACTGGGTATAAAGTATAAGGATTGCGTAAACTAAAAGAAGCTATGCTAACCAACATATACAATTTCTTAAAATCTATAATATTTGAATCATATTGGTAGCAAATTAAGAGTGTCCAACGCTTCACTTTCGGCACGAAAAAATGGGGAAGAAAAGATTATGAAGTGGGGATTCCGAACGGGTTATCTGTAATTACCAGTGGTGAAAGTTCCCCTTGTGACTCAGAAGACGAAAATTAAATAAAAAGTGTTAGAGACACTCTTACTTATGATGAGTGCAATAGTCTGATAATTGACAGTTCTTTGGTGGTTGTGGACCAAGTGGAGCCCAGCAGAGTATCTAAATACGGAGTAGATGAGCAATGGAAAGGCATTAAGGAACTGATAATATTTAATCTTGATAGGAAAATTAAGGAAGTTAACAATAAGAGAGACTTTCATAAAATATTTGAAAAGCAGCTTTCTCTTTTCAGTAGCTTTGTAAAATTTGGAAGATTTAGATTTCATTACTTTAGGGTAATTGAACAATAATAATAATATACTATGGGGGGAAAGTAAGAAGTCCTGATATTTTTCGGCTTACATGCTTACTTATTTACTATCAAAACTAAACTTACCTTCCCCTTTTTAATATTAATATAATTAAATTCTTTATTTTATTTTTTAATAATTCCTTTGTTATTTTATTATATGTTTTACCCTTTGTATTTTATAATATTTGTGCAAAAACATCACTTTCAATAAATTTGATTTTTTCCATTTTTTGAATCTAAGAAATAAATTTTTTCTGAAAAACAATTTCATTCAATTAATTGTTGTTTTGTTTTATTTTTTATAGTTTTTCTCAATAGGATAATCTTTCTTAAAATGTTTATTCATACAATCAATCATTCATTCATTCTTTACAATATTAATTTTAATCTTTTTTATTTTAATAACAGGGCTATTATTCTGCTTTTATCAAGTTTGAAGATGAAAATTCTGCACAGTTTACTCATTACAACATAATGAATAAAATAGATTCCTATAAGTAAAAACTTGGAGTTCACATCTAAATTTTTAGAGTTAAAGAAAATAAATCAAAAGACCCTCCAATTAACTCTTGGATAGGAGTTCTAATAAGAGATATGCCTTAAAATTTTACGAAAGAATAATTATTGCAGATATTGGAAAATTTAAATATTAAGCTAAAGCATTTGGAAGACTTCTCCTCCATAGGAAATTATCAATATTCTATGGCCATAGTTAACGACTTGGAAACTGCTGAAAATGTTATCTAGATCATAAAAGAATAAGGAAATAATAGAAAAACTACAATAAAGGTAAGAATTCAAAAGATATTTTTTAAGACCAACAGAATTTATTTTTTTCTTCTTTCATTCTAATAGGCTAGTCTGCATGAGTTGAGTGCAAAAAATTGGAATAATAAAGATACTGTTTAATATAAAGATTTCTTCAAGGAAAGCGATATATCGAATAGTGTTTTAATGCTAAAATCTCTTAAACAGCTTCGAATCGAAGAGAAAAAAAGGGAATAGGAACGATTAGAGTAATAGAAAAAGATCTAGTAAGAGAAGGAAGAAGAGGAAAAAAAATTATAAGATGAACTTAAAAGAAAAGAAGAATAATAATAATTATAACAACAACAGCAGCTATAATTGCAGCAATAGCAGTAGATGCAATTTTAAGAAAAAATGGAAAAATCTCTTAATGAAGAGAAATAAAATTTGCAATAAATATAATAAAGATTGCAAATTTATGAATAGTAATAATAAAATAATAAAAACAATAAATAAGGTATAAATAATAACAATAATATTGCTGAAGGTGTCAAAAAAATCACCTCGAAATTTCATCAAATTCCTTTCGATAATAATAAAAATGTAGATGAGTTATATATAAAAAATACTAAGAAAATGGAAATAGAAGATTAAAATATTATAACAACGACTTCATCCAGTAGTTCTGAGGAAGAGGAAGATGATGACGATGAGGGAGTAGAATAATTCTAATAAAAAAACTAATAATATAACAAACTGTCAAGAAAAATTAATAATTATAGTAGAAGTAGAAGTAGCAGCAGTCAATGCAGAGAAAAATAGAGTAAATTTATTGAACAAGAAGACAAAAAATTAACTATTCCTTTAGAGAATGAATCAATGAGAAACAAAAATGATTTATAAAACTAATAATAATTTTTAAACGAATAATCTCAAAGGTAAAATTAGTAAGACATAGAAGAAGAAAGAGAAGAAAAAGTAGATGGACAGAATTTATAGGGAAAAGGAGAAGAATTAAACAAAATAAAAAAATAAAATAAGGAATTGAGTGCTGCTAAAAATTAAAAAAATCTTCCGAATCAAATAAGGAAAAGCTCGAAGAAGAGGGAGAGGAAGGAGAAGTGGATGATGAAAGTCAGGTGATGGATCAAAGGGAAAGCAGCCAATAAAAGAGTGGCAAGAAAAAGAAAAAGAAAAGATCCAAAGAAGAGAAGACGCAATCCTCTCAAAAAAAGGAGTATTCGAGTTCTTACTTTCATGCAGACAAACTGAATAGACACAACTCTATAGAAGACAGCGCTTCCTTTAAAAAAAACTACTACAGTAGCAACAACAACAACAATAATAATAATAACAATAATTCAGGAAATTATTAAAATAATTCCATATCTTTGCCATAAATTAGCAATTATAATGGTAATAATAATTAAGATAAGTATGGCCAAAAGAATGGTGGAAATTATGGCAATCAAAATTATCAATAATATTCAAAGAACAAAAAATCTAATTCCCCCTTCAGAAACAGATCATTTTCTCCACATCCACCCCCATAAAAGGATGATAGTTATAATTATCCTAAAGAAAAATACAAATACAATAGAGATTATACGAATAAAGAATTATCTTCGCCAGAAAGTACTAAAGACAAACACAATAATGGAAATAGATATAATAGTAATCGAGGCCAAAATCTTTAAAATTTAAAGGGAGTCTCTCATCATTATAATAATAATAGTAAAAATTATAGCAGATCACGCAGTCGGTCGCAGCTTGAATCCCCACTTAAAGATAACTACAATTCTTTTAAAGAAGCTGGAGGTGGAAATGGGTATGGAAAATATAAGGATTATCATAGCTATGCCAAAGATTAATATGATAATAATAATTAAGATAATTATTCTTAGGGCGGGTTTGGGAATTATAAAAGTTATAAATATGATTCTCGAAGAGAAAAACAATATTATAATTAAAAAATGTATAATAACCAAAATAATAATAATGGAAATGGTGGTGGAGGAGGAGGATACTATTTAAAAAATAAAAATAATAATAATAAATTTAGTTCAAATAATAATAATAGAATTTCTAGAAGTAGAAGTAGAGGAAATTCTAACGACTCCAGAGAAAATTATAAAAATATAGATAAAGCCAAGTAAATTTTAACCATTTATTTATTTATTTTCTGTATTTTTCATTATATTATCAATAAATTAAATTAATTTTTCTAAATATTTTTAGTAGAAGTTACTCGAATAAATTCTATAACAACACTGGAGGCTATAATAACGGAAAATATGGAAAATAATATACATCGTAGAATTACAAGCCCTCTTCTCCTTACCAGCAAGACCATTCTCCCTTAAATTAATAAAAAATTCGCAGATATAATTCTAGTATGTCGTAATCAAAACATAAAATGAGTCCGACGAGTTACCATGGAAAGAATAAAACTGATAACCAATATAGCAGAAATTATTCCAAATATAATGATAGAAACTCACCTCCCCCACCCAAATTTCGCCCTCCCTCTCCTTCTAATTCACCATCTTCCAGTTATAAAACCAAATAAAATGTTCCTTTGCCTCCTAAATCTAAATCACCTTCTGAACCCAAACCACTCTTAAATTAAATTGTCTGAAAATTATATTAAAAATTAATTATGTCTTAACTTTTTAATATTTCTTATTATTAAATTATTAACATTTTCATTTTTTATTATATTTAAAAAAAATAATAATATATTTTTGATTAATTCTATCTATTTTTGTATCAAAAATAATATTAGTATACCTAATTTAAATTAAATTAATTTTTTATGGTTAATTATTTATAAAATTTTTCTATTATTATCAGAAGAATTGTTTTTCTATACATCTTAAAAAACAAAAGCCAGGTATGTCCTTGCTTAAATCATAAATGTATTGCTCTTCTATTAAATAAATGTACAAAAAAACTATTAATAATTTAATTAAATAATTACTTAATTAATTACTCTATAATTAATTGATTGTGTCATTTATTTAATAAAATAATAAATTAAATAAAATATTTATAATTACCACACATATTAATTTTAAAGATTGCAAATTATTTTTTATCAAAAATGTAAAAGCCTCCAGCTTATTACTAAAATACTTATCGTGAATTAGAATTAATAGGAAGAGGAAATTTTGGTAATAAAATTTGTATTACACTTTAGCTTGACTTCAAGATATTTTATATTTTATTAATTTAAAAAAAGGATCTGCAACACTGGTCCAGTTAAAATCAGATGCCAGACAACATTTCATAGCAAAAAAAATAATTTTAAATTCTTTAAAAGATAGAGAATAGTAATCAGCCCTTTTAGAGGTAGATTAAACAGAAAGCATATATAGAAAAATCACTTTAGATAAAGAAAAAAATCATTTTATTTTAGGCACAAGTCTTAAAAGAATTAAAACATCCAAATATAGTTTCTTATAGAGAAAGTTTTATCGATTAAGGCGTATTAATCATTATAATGGAATACTGTGAGGGTAATTATTGATCAATCAATTAAAGTTAGAAATTATTATACCTGATAACATATACTTTTAGAGGGAGATCTGTCATATATTGTTAAAAAAAAGAATAGTAAAAGCGAATATTTACCAGAAAAATTGATACTTAATTGGTTCTTGCAACTTTTACTTGCGCTAAAAGCAATACATGAAAAAAAAATTTTACATAGAGATATAAAGACTTCTAATATTTTCGTAACTTCTAATGGTAATAATTAAAATTACTATAAAGTGGAGTGGTGTTAATTCAATAATAAAAAAGAAAATATTTGTTTCTAATAAAATTATTATTAAGTACTTATATATTTATAAAGGTACTGTAAAAATAGGAGATTTTGGAATATCGAAAATTTTAGAAAATACAGCTGATTAAGCTTAAACTGTTGTAGGTACACCATACTATATGAGGTAATATATAATAAAAATAAAAATGCAAAAGTATTTTAATATTAAATAATTTATGCTTTAAATTATTATAAATTGAATTATAAAAAAGTCCAGAAGTTTGCGAATCAAAGCCTTATACTTTTAAAAGTGATATATGGGCTCTTGGGTGTGTTTTATATGAGCTATGCACATTAAAACACGCATTTGACTCTAACAGTTTACTTGGTTTGGTATATAAAATAGTTCAAGAAAAGGTAGATTCGATTCCTAACTCTTATTCGAATGAACTACAGTGTCTAGTACAGTAAAGCAATCAAGATAGAATAATTTTATTATATTATTTGAAATAATATTCTATATTCTTTAAAAAGAAAACTGCTGACAAAATAAGAAAATAAAAGGCCAACCATTATAGAAATATTTAACGATGCCTTTATTTAAAAAACTATGAAGGAATTCGTTGCTAATAATGGAAGAATATAAGATACTTCATAGATAAATATTAAAGTATAAATACATAAAAATAAAATAAATAATTTTCCTATATTAAAATGAAACAAGAATAATATTAAATTTAAAAGGGAACTAAAACTCATGGTGAAGTAAAAAAAATACATCAAGAACATAAGAGCAACAGGAAAAATTCTGGTACAACGAACGAAATATAATAAAATTAAATTTAGCCTAAACCCTTCATACCCTCTCAAAACCAAGATAATTATGACTAAACAGTTGTAAGTACTCTGGAGGCCACTTAAATAAATAATAGTTAAATGCATAAAAGCTAAAATGATTATGATTTAACTATATAAAGTGGATTTGAACAAACTTAATAAGCACCCAACCAGCAATCTTATTATTAAAAGTCAAGTGAATAAGAGATTCTTGGAAATACTGTATACAGTGACGTTCAATAAAGTTTGATGTAATAATAAAATTAGCAATCAAATTATTTTAAAAATAATTTTGATGAATATGACAAAACATATGGAAGCATTTAGATAAATACTATGAATTTCCAATAGTAACAATAAAAATTATAAGACACACCATTTTAAATGTCAGTATAGCAATCATAAAAATTAACTCCATAATAAATGAAATAATTCAGAAAGGAATAATAAATAATGGAATAATAAAGGGCTCTGACGTAGGCTGCTTAGTAAAATATGTAATTAATTAGATTTAATTAAAATAAAAAAATAATAAATTTGAAATGAATAAATCAAATTTTACAAAGATAAATGGTAAATGCAGCCAAACAAAGAAAAAATTAAGAATTTATGAGATCAGAACTTATTAAAAAAGAAGTAGAAGAATAAAAAAAATTAAATAAGACATAGTAGTAGCAGTAATATGAAGAATATAAAAAGAGTAGAATTAATGAGTATTTTTAATAAAACTAGTAAAATTCTGATAGATACTACGATTACAATAATAACTAATTAGATAATACCGTAATTAGTTAGCATGAATAGACTTTAAAAAATGATGTAATTATAGATCAACATTTTTTTTATTATATTTTAATTTAAATTACTGAAAATAGTTAACTATGAAAACGAACTATCTGTCATTAGAAGATAGACCTTTAAATAATAAAACTTATCTTAGTTAATCTCATACTTTAAATTAAAGTTAATAAGGTATACCATTGAACAAAAATAATAATTAAAAAATTAAGTAAAATATATTTTTTTAATTTTTATAATTTATATATATGTTTATTAATATATTAAATTATTAAGTAATTTATTAAGAATAATAACGGTTTCGAAGCAACTTAATATGAATAGATAGAAGAAGATATTCGAGAAATAACCACATTTTAATAATTACCTGTTCAAAAAAATGTTGTAAAAACCTATTACATTTACATTTATATTAATATTATTTTAGATTTAATATAAATAATATATTATAAAAATTTATATAAGAACGAGAAAGTTGATAGTGAAGATGAATATGAAGATGACTTTGAAGAATATAATGACAGTGAAGAAGAAAAAGTAGAAGATGAAGATAGACTCACAACAAAGGCTAATGACTAGGATTTATAAAATGTAGTTGATTTATATAAAAATGAACTTGAAGAAACACTTAATAAAAATAAACCTCCCATGAATACTGTATCTCCTTTAGAAGGTATTTTATTATTAGTATAAGATAATACTTATTTTATAATAAATGACTTTTGTATAATTAAAAGATATAAAAGAAACTACTTTGGAATATAAGCCAATGACACCTTAATAACCGAAAAGAAAAAATTCATTTGCTGATAATTAGGATAGAACTGATAGACTAAAAAGAGAAATAATAACTAAAATTGGAGAAAGCCAGTTTAACTCACTATATAAATTCTTAAAAGAAAAGAGAGAATAAGAAATATCTGATGACTTAGTAAAATATAATTATTATATATTTATTTTAATTTTTATATTTTTTTTGCAATTAGATTTATTCATAACTGACATAATAATATGGAGAAAAAGTTAAAAAACACTGTTTTAGCATTGATTAATTAATATTTTTAGAAATACTTAACCATAAATGACATTTTTAATTATAAAATTTAATTATATAGTATAAATATAATTGATAACATAGTATCAGATATAATTTAAATAAAATAGTAGAGAGTAAATTATTTATTGTTATTATTATTTATTCATATACTATATATATTATATATAAACAAATAAACCTGCAAGCAAACAACTAATTAATGATAGTCAATTAAAAGTGTTTTTAATGAATAAATAAATCCTTACTTTTTACATTAAATTATTCATTACTCTTACTTAATATATTTTATATATATTAATAATTTCTGTATATATCAAAAATTAATACATAAATATATTTAATTCAAACAATAAATAAAATGTCTTAACATAGCGATATTATGGTTAATGCCCCTTCACCTAAGGAATATGGTAAAATTCCTGAAGGATATGATTTTTCTACTAAAAGTAAATTGCATAATGAAGCTATATTAAAAATATTTTGAAAATTCATTTAATTTTTGACATTGTATTTTACTTCCCTGATAAATATTCTTTAAATAAATAGAGACTAATTGGAAAGAATATAAAAACGATTATTTATTAAGAACCGATGCTGTTTGGGAAAGAACTGCCTTATCTGATTGGTTCAGAGCTTACATGAAAGTAAAAAATTATGCGAATATAACTGGATAATTTGCCTAGAATATTAAATAATTTCAAATAAATTATCAATGGCCTAAAAAAAGGGAGAAATAAAAAATTTTTAAATAAGCGCTAGATTTAAAGATAATATATATAAATAATTAGCATAATGCTCAAAAAAATTTATAAATTAACTGATAAATTAGAATTTTAAAATTATAAGCAATTTTGAGTTTTATATCATAACTATTACAAGATTAATAACATTAATTTAATTTTAATTAGTGTTTCTATTTCGATAAAGGAGTTAAATCTTACAGAATTTTCGAACCCGAAGATATGTAAATATTATATGATATATCATTATAAATCAATTAATTTTTTATTGTTATTTTAATATAGTTACACTGTTATGTTTGAAGGATGTAATTTCATTATTTAAAACAACAATGATATAAAATATTTTATTTCTTTAATTTATGATATAAAATGAATTTAAATCTTTTAAAATGATTGATATTAGGGGCTATTGAAAATGTAGTTACTTTCCCAGGATTCACCCCCACCGGTAATTCTCAACTTTATTTTAATTATTTAACTCTAATAGTATAATTACTTAAGGAATATACAATTTTTTTAGGAAGAACAAACTGTTTCTAAATTGGAATGGGACCTAAATAAAGAGTTGCCGTACCTACTCAAACTTGGTACCACATGCAAGATTACTACATGCTGTATATTATTAATTAACAATATAATTAAATTAATGAAAATGTTTAATAAGCAAAAATTCATTTTATTATAACTAAACAAAAAGGTGCGGTATGAGATTTGAAAGATGGCACAGATGTGATATGATTTTCAACGATCAAAGAACTAAAAAATACGAAAATAACGCCAGCAAAGAATATAAGAAATATCCTTGTTATAGATAATTCTACGAAGCTTCTTATGCTTGTGATGATGGAATGCTTGATTTCCTTATGGAATTGTCATGTAAAAAATAAAATTAGCAATTATAATTCTCTTTTACTTTTAGCAAAAATGATTCATAAATTAATAATATCTCTCTTTTTCTAGTCTCTAAGAGAGCTAATGAAACATTCGAAGAAGATCACAGTCAAAAGGAAATTAGAATGATGCCTACATTTTTCGATACCCCCAAAGCCCCCGAAAGAAAAAATAGATACTATTGATTTTTATAGCTTTTTATATATTTATCCTAATTCTACCCATTTAGAAAAACAGATTTATATATTTTAATAATAGAATAACCAGAAAATATAATAAATCATATAAGAGTAAATTTAGTAAAAGATAGATATGAGATTTAATATTTTTTTTTAATTTTATTGATTGTTTAATAATAATATTGTTTATTCTAATTACACAAAATTATCAGTATTTATATACTTTCTCCACTATAAATAAATGCAATAAAATATTATTAGGAAAAATATAAAAACTAATAATAAAATATTGGTAAAATCATTGCCTTTACATAAGTTACTAAATAAGTATAGTATATTTTCATGAATTATATAAGAGAAATAGTTTCTGGAAAGAGAAAACGTACTAAAGATGCAGGTTATAATTTAGATTTGTCTTATGTATGTCCAAGGTTAATTGCAATGTCATTTCCTGCTGAAGGATTTGAAGTTACTTTTAGAAATAACATTAAAGATGTATTATATATATTATAATATATAATAATACTATGCCATTTCTTTATCAAATAACCAATCAATATAAGGTGGTGAACTATATTTAAGAAAGACACAATAATGACTATCATATATACAATTTATCAGGGAGATCATATCAAAAAAATAAATTTGCAGGATAAGTAGCCTTATTTATATATTTTTTTTTACTTATGTATGCATTGAATATTGATATGCAATTTTTCATAATAGGTGTCTGACTTTCCTTGGGAAGATCACCACAGTCCTCCTATTCATGTACTTTTTAATTGCTGTAAATCAATAGATGATTTTTTAGCCTGTAATATATTAAAACTCGAATATTTATGTTAAGTAACTCTTTAATATGCAATACATCAACTTTTGATTTTAATTAGAAAAAATATCTAATGTAGTAGCCATACATTGCTTAGCTGGAAAGGGAAGAACAGGAACGGCTCTATGTTGCTATTTAATTTATAGTGGTAGATTTAACACAGCTCAAGATGCCTTGGAATACTATATGAAAAGGAGGTAATTCCAAACAATATATTAAATAACTCAAATGAGTTATATATTAATTTAACTTAATACATAGATTTTACGTTGGAGGAGGAGTAACTATGCCATCTCAGATAAGATATGTACACTATTTTGAAGAATTGGTTAGAAGTACATGATAAAAAAAAAAAATTATAAAAAGAAAAATAATTTTGCATTTTTACTTAGACTGGAGGAGAACTCCTGTTGTCAAATACATAACTTCTATTACCTTGACAGGAATCCCCATATTCTCTAAGCATTCTTGCAGACCCTTTATCGAAATATTTAGCGTTAATTAAGAAAAAATAGAAAAGATTTACACAGATAAAAAACTCATAATGACTAAAAAAAATATACTGATTTGGGATCGAGAGAGTTAAACATAATTAAAATATAAATTCTTAAACCCTTTGTAGTGAATGGAGATATATTATTGAGAGTTTTTCATAATGGAAAATTTAAAGACATATTTATGTTTAGGTTGGCCTTCAATACAGCATTTATTCCAGAAGATAAGTAAACATTTAGAAAAAAGTTTGTCATTTTATATATATCATGTTGAAATGTCATTTATATTTTAGTATTTTGACTTTCGAACTTAATGAATTAGACCCAAATAAAATAGTCAAAGACGAAAGATATCCTGATTATTTTTACTGTGAGGTAATTTGATATATAACTTTTGATTTAAAAAATAATTTTTAATATACGATTAAATCATTTAAAATAGGTGAAGTTCCAAGATTATTGCCAATGCACAAATAGAACAATGTTTAACTAAAAGTGCAAAGAATGTTCTAAGTTTATGAATGACTAAAAAAAAGTTAATAAATAAAGTTAAATATCAATAATTTTTATTTCATTCTTCAATTTTAATAGAATTGGGAGCAAATTCATAATATTATGAAGGAGTATTAGTAACATAGTTTAGAAGAGTCGAAAATATTTTTATTTGGAGACTCTGAATTCGATGATGTAAATGAAGTTTTATATCAAGACAGTAAGCCATATATTTACTTAATATATATATATACCATTATCTTATTTAATTTCAATTTATCATTTTAAGAATTTTAAGCCCCCAAATAGGTGGTGGGAGGAATTTATGGAAATTAATCGGAAGAGTAAGAAGAAGATGAAGAATATGAATCTTCAGAATATGATGCAGATTTAGAAAATTAATAGGAAGGATAGCTATAATAAATTACAGAAAATTAAAATGAATATACAAATGAGGTAGTAGACTAATAATTTATCAAAGATCAGGAAACCTAAACCATAAACTAAAAATTTATACCGATGAAATGGATTTATCTTAAGAAAATTACCCGATAAGCTAATAATAATAACAATAACAACAAATGAACTAGCAAATGTAAGGTTTGTAAATTACTTCAAATACTTAGTAATAAAGATATAACCAGATTTCCAATTAAGGAAAAGGAGGATAACATAAAGTAATTAATTAGGGTTCTTATTATGAATAAAATCCCTTTTTTAAGTAAAACTTGTGAAAGCAAAGTATAACTTAAAATACCAATTTTTATATTAAATTTATGTATGTATATATATATTTAAATTTAATAAAATTCTTTATAAAAATTACAATTAAATAGTTTATAAAGCTGTAATATTAATATTAACTTTAATAAAAGTTGTTAGGTTTTCACAGTTATTCTGATTCTTATTATTTTTTAATTTTTTTGGATTTGGCTATAAGTTAAAGAGGGTCAAAGTCTATAGCTTCATCTAATTACTTTAACGCATTTAATTATTATATTTTTTTGTTTTTTCTGCATTTTTTTATCTGACTAACATACTTACGTGTTAGTTTCTCTTTTCGAATTCTTTTTTTCTTTTTCGAATTCTTTAGCGTTTTCCTTTCTTCCTGTTTTTTATTTTCCTCTCATTTTATTTTTCTTTTTTTTTACAATTTTTGCTAATCTTTCCTTTTCTTCTTCTTTTCTTCTTTCTCAATAACTTCTTTTGAAGCTCTATCTACTGTTCCTATTATATTAGGGTTTAGAGTAATCGTAGTACTAGGTAACTATAAATAATAATAATAAAAATCAATAATTTCTAAAGCATTAAATGAATATTTTACTTTTTCTAATAATTTGTGAACTAAATCTTCTGATTCTTGTTTTCCAGATCTAAAAGGATTAGCTTCATAACTGTCAATATTAGCTTCTCCAGAACCAGGTACCAAAATTGACTAATAACCTTATGTTTATAAAGTAATCTTTAAAATATTAATTTATACAAATATATATTTTTATAAATATACCTCCATCTAATCCAAGTCCAACAAAATCTTCGTAAGGAACAAATTGTACATCAGTTATTGACTTGTTTTTAAAACTGACGTGTTTCATATAGGGGTTTTGTTATTTTTCTAAATGCCAATCTTTCCAAAATTATAATTATCTTCCCATTGAAAATGCCAAAATTCCTTTTTAACTCATATCACTATGTTTTATGAGAGAAGGAGACCAATAATCATTTACCATTTTATAAGTTCTATTATCCCATACCTTGTAATTATAAAAAATATTACATAATTGAAATCATAAAAAAATAAGCACATACCTTCCAAGTTCCATCATTACTAGTAGTAACAAAATAATGACCTGATTGGTGAATATTAATGGAAGATACATTGGCTTTGTGACACAAAACTGATATCAAGGGTTCAGGGGTGTTGGGAGAATACATTGTAACCTATCCTTTATTGTCTCCTATACAAATTATACCATTATGAGGATCTTGTCTCATACTGCATGGGTCTCTTACTTTAGTTCTATATTCTGTGAGTTTTTTAAAAAAATAATATAATTTTAGAAATTTTAAAAATATTAATTTATTTAATTTAATCATTTATTTATTACCTGCTACAATTTATCCAGTTGAAACATCATGATATTTCAAAAATCCCAATCTGCTTGAAGAAACTAATAGAAAATGATATGGTAAATATTCCAAATGAGAGGGCTCTAAATGAGACTTAAGTTTATGTAATTCAACTCCACTTTGATCATAAATGTAAACGTGTTTTTATTGTGCTGTAGCGAATGTATTATTGTTTTAAAGGAATTTAATATCATAAATTTTATCTTTAACATTGAACTCACACTACAATTATTTTTTTTTCCAATTCATTAGTGCGATATGACCCTTTGAACTTCCCAAAGCTAAAGCATTTCCGTTTCGAGAATAATCTAATTTATATTAACCCCATTCTAATTCTAAATCAAAAATCTACAAGATTTAATTTAATATTATTTTAACAAAATTTATTAAACATTTTTTAAAACAAATATCTACCTTTTCAGCATTTTAAATTGGAATCAAAGATTTCAATTAATCTTATCTGAATTATAACGTTTATTCATTTTCTTCAGCAACTAAATATCTGAATTTTAAATAAAAAAAATTGCTCTTACTATTTGATTAATTTAATTCATATTAATTATTAAATATTACCCAGCCCTTTCTTCTTAAAATAAATTGTTTAATTTGGAATATCTTTAAGATTATTTTTAAATAAATTGAGATTTCTTTATTTCCGCATTTAATTTTTTATCTTTAGTTTTTAAATGTTTCTGTAATTAAGCGTTATCCATTATAATTGTGAGTATTCTTTTGCTATTTTTTGAACTTTTTTTTTTGCGAATTTTTTTATTGATAATATATTATAATATTAATATTCATTTAACCGGCTAAAATTACTAATTTGCAAAATTTCTAAAGCAATAAAATATGATAATAGCTTTAATTTATTAATAATTACTATTCTTATTAATAAAAAATTCTATAAAAAAGAGAAATAACCTCTACAGTATAAATATCAAAAAAAATAAATAAATTTATAAATAATATTCATATTTAACAAAAGTAAATTATTAGAATTTTATGTAAAGAAATCAATTTTTTTATTAGACAGTTGTTATAAATGGAGGAATAGGTTCACATTTCATATTTTCAAAATTAATTCCAGCCTCTATATCTTCATCAATTAATCCTAAAAATATATAATATAGTATATTTATATGATATATAAATAAATTAGGATACTATTTAAATTTTTGTATTTACCTACTGTTGCCACATTATCTCCCCTAATAACGTATAATCCAAGTTTGGTAACTTAAACTCCCTCTTCATTAGAAAATACTCTTTCAATGCAATTTTATAATACACAGTTTAAAGTTTAATCAATTCCTCTTAATACACCTAAATATAAGAAATATTACTAATAAATTTACAGTTTGTTTACTTCTTTTATAGACACATTTTTTTATATGAAATATATTATTAAATTAAATTTGTAGAAAAATCTATTTTACCAACTAACACTCTTCCTTCTGTAGTTATTATTTAAACCTTTTATTCAAGCATATCTTCTAAAGGATTTTTTACTGATTGCTTTGGCTTTCTATCTTAATCCATTTTTTAAACTTTAAATACAGTATTAAATTCTATATTTTTTAATTTAAATTGATTATATATATATATTGATAATTATTATTAATTATTGTAAACTAGAACTATTATTTTAATTTTAAAATCATTAAATATCGTATATCACATTTTTACTCATTAAGAGGGAAAAAATAAAATATTAAAACAATTTTAAAATAAAGATATTTGATAATTAAATCAATTTAATTAAAAGTTATTATATTTTTATTTTATAAGACTGGTAGTATCTTTATTTATTGTAATAGGATTTTTCTGTTACTATTCGGCAACCGATATATTAGTTTCATAGAATTTTCTTTGCGTTTCATAATATAGATTATGATACTATTAACCCTTCTAAAATAACTGTTATCTTTCACTTTGTTCCTATTCTTATTTTTATAATTTCTAATTAAATTTCAAACTGTATTATCTTCTTTCATTCCTCATTAATCTTCTATCTATTTCTTCTTAAGTTTCTTAGGTTTCTTCTTATTAATTTTGATTAACAATAATATTTTTATTAATTTGATTTTCTAGTTATAATTTTCCATTTATTTATTATCTCTGCCTATTTTTCTATTATTAGTCATATATTTTCTTTTATAAACCATGCTTTTCTTTGGATTATATGGACTTTATAGTGTTAAGCATTTCTCTATGTTATTATTTATAATTTAGTCTCCTGTCTTTATAGTACAGTTTTTTTTGCGGGCTGCCATAGTTTTCTTGTGCTTGGGAACTGATTTATTATTCAATTTTTCTCTTTTGTTATTCTTGTAGTGTGAGAGACTATCCCTCTCTATTATATATTTCGGTACTGATCATTCGATGCTGATTATTTTTATCAAATAACTCATCTAATTCTGTGTTCTTTTTGGTCACTGAAGTTGAAACTCTTACTGAAGATTATTATTATTTTTCACTAAAATAACTAGTTTTGTTTGGTTATGCTTATTACGTTTGGTATGGAATGTAGGCTAATTGAGTTTCAGATACACAGTGCTTTATACCTTAATCTTTCTTAAAATCCTTTAAACTAGCTTCAGCAACTTCAGCTAATTCTGGGTGCAGATTGATGTAACTATTAATTTCCAATCTTTAAAATTCCAAAATTTCTTTTTTCCTTTTTAAAACATCTTTTAAAGATTCATAGTCTTCTTAAGGGTGGTAAATGTATTTATCTCTAGGTACCTTATATTTTTCTTCTTAATCTATTAATTTTAATAATCATTTTCCAAACCTTAAAGTAAAATTCGCTTGGATTCGTAAATATTTTTCACCATGCTCAGATTTTTTAATTTCTCTTCTTCTCTCAATTTAGTGTTGTAAGGTAGCTCTTTATTATTTTATTAATATTAAATTTCAATGGAAGAAGGTAATTAAGAAAACCCCTGTGAATGTGTATTGAAAATTAGCTTGTGATCTTCTATCTCTTTAAAATATTTTTGAATTTATTGGGGCCTCGCTTTGACTTTGTTTTTCAAAATTCCATATTATTCTAAAATTGTCGGTTTGTGCAATTCTACATTTTTCTCTACTACCTTGTTTTAATATCTGTGCCTATTTAAAGTTTTTAATTTTGTGAGCATATTATTTTATCTTAAATGTATTTGATCCATAGAATGCTAAACCATTTTCTTCTTTACCAAGGGTAGAGACATATCTTCATAAAGCAATATCTTTGATAAACATATAGCGATAAATTATATTGTTTATTTATTTATGTATGTATAGATTTATTTTATAGTATTCAAAAACATAGTTTTATGAAAAATTATACCTTATTCATGGCTGGACTAATTTAATGACAATTTAATTAAAAATTACTTAGAGACCATTAATTCTACTATTCTTATTTTGAAAGTTATTTTTTGTTTTCAATATTATCACTTTATTTATGTTATTTTTCTTCGTGCAATTAATTTTCTGATTATATTTTTTTACCCTGCTAGTTTTACTTTAATTGCTAATGTTCAAAATATTAAGATAGCGTTTTTTAAAAGTTTTTCCATTTTCATCCAAGTCTTCTAGATTAGCTCCTTTAAGTTTCATTCCAAAAAAGCTGGTCGGCTTTTGCATAGCTATTTTTGCTTATTTTTACCTATATGATTATTAGGTTCATTTTAATAATTATTTTTTTATCAATTTAATTATATATACATGTATAATTTTCTAATTCTTTCGTATTCTAAGAACTTTTGTGTAAACATTTATTCAACTTAAAGCTTTATATAGTGGTCTGAAACATATATTCCATTAAATTCAAAAATCAAAATGTGATAACAGTCAAAGTCAAATCTAAGATCAAACATTTCTCTATGCTTTATAAAATATTTGTAAAATAGATAGTGGATAATGTATCCCAAGATAAACAAGCAGTAATTAATAACTTGATCCTTAGGAGAGGGAATTTCCGTAAATGTTTTAGCATAGTATTTAGAAATTTTGTGTTTAAAATATTTTGTTATCTCATTCTTTTTGGCCATATTACCTTTGATAGCATTCGGAAACTTGATACATAGTATAAAATAAAAGGCATATATGAGTTACTTTTCCATTCTTTGTTTAATATTTTCGAAGATTTCTTCTATAATATTTAAAAACAAAAATATAATTATAATTATATTTGCTAACCTATTTATATTGTTCTACTTATATAAAAATATATGTAATTACAGTTATATTAATCTTCCTCATCTTTTCCAGATTCTAGAGAAAAATTTGGCTTTGTCAAAAATGTACCGTCTTTAAAATTTGTAGCTAACTTTTAATTGTTTAACTAATATCTATCCAAGCCAAAAACTATAAAAACAATTTTTTTAACAAGTGGATTTTCAATTGGCTTTAATACATTTCCACTAAAAAAATTTAAAATTTCTTGTTTAGAATCAATTTTTAGAGGTAAATCTTCGGGATCACTCAAATTAAAATCTTCAAAAGAAAATTATAATTCATCTTTATTTTTAAAATATTCTATTTCTAAATTTTTAGGTGCTTACGTAGATTATAAATTCATATTTTTTTTTTCTATGATTTTGATAGAAAAATAAATCACAATTTAATTTAAGTATTTATCAGTATCATTATAATACAAATTAATTTACTTCTTTTCTTAAATATTGTTATTAATTATAATATAATATAATATACTCGGGTACACTAATTTATATATTCTAACCTGTTTTAATTAAATAAAGATGATTTTAGAAAAAATTATGAAATTTAAATATTATAATTACTTTTATTTAATTTAAACTAATTTAAATTATTAATTTCATATAAAATTCTATTTTTTATTAAATAATTTTTTTATATTTAATTTTGTTCCCATAATAAATCAATTTATTGTTAAACTAATATCAACGATATTCAATTAGTAGTGGGTGATTAATTAATGCTATTCATTAATTGTTTAGTTATATAAAATCAAACTAAATTATTTTTTGCAAAACAACCGTATAATAATAGAATAGATTAAAAGATTATTTTCAAATGATAGCACTTGATGAACTTAAACAAAAAGTTTTATCAGAAATGAATTAATCCGGATATTTAGAAAATATTCGTGCCAATTTAAGAACTAATGTTTATAAAGTACATTATTAATAATAAAATATATAAGTGAAAGTTTTATAAATCATTTTTTAAAATAAAAAAAATCTTAAATAATTATTTTATTTATTCAATTGATAAATCTTTAATTTTGATAGATAATCGATAAGTAAAAGCCAAATTTAAAATAATAATCGGGTTTTCATTGGGAACATCCGAAAATTGATCAATTACATTCTATGAAAGATGGTAATCTTACAAATTTATTGAAAAAATGAATTTTTAGCATACAATTAATTTATTTACTTTTAAAATAAATGTCCAAAGGAATGCTAGCGATTAATATTATAGGGGAATTTCTGGAACATTTTAAATTAGATTTTACATTATCAGTGTATAAAAAAGAATTGAGAGCAAATGATTTTAATAGGGATGATATAATAGATAATTTGAATTTAAAACATGTTCCTCACCATGGCACTCCCATTCTTCTCCACATATTGCAAGATTATATCAAGGGATTAGAATAGGGTTATATGGGATAAAGTGGAATATCTTAATAGCACAATAATTATATGAGTTTTGAAAATGAAAAGAAGTAGACATTTGCTGATGGTTTTTATAGTAAATAGGATTTAAAATTAAAATATAAATTAAAGAAAAGAAAGTTTATTAATAAATATCGTAAAAAGAACCAAGTTAAGAGATATCATAAAATAGCAAAGAAGAAAATTATAGCATAAGTAATGCTTTGAACAAAGGTAAAGCGAAAGAAGAAGAGGAAGAAAAGAAAAGAAAAATTTAGGCATGGTAAGAAGAGCAAGAACGGATTGAACGGGAAGAAGAAGAGAAAAGAGAAGCAGAAAGAAAAGAAAGAGAAAGGAGAGAGGAAATAGAAAGACTATATCAGGAAAAGTATTTTTATTATTTATTATTAGAATAGAAATTATTTTGCAAATTTTTATTCAGAGTAGAACAAGAAAAGAGGGAAGAAGAGGAAAAGGAATAAAAGAAAAAAGAAAAGCAAGAGCAGCGAAAAAAAGAAAAAGAAAAAGCAAAAAAAGAAAAAAAATTACCTCCCACTGCAGTAAATACAATCAGAGGAGGGGCTAGTAATAATGTTATTGTATTAAATATCTAAAAAAATATGTATCCTATTTTTATTTGTTTGTCTCAGATTAAGATGAAAATGCATTAGCAAATATATATGGACTTGGAATTACAGGTTAACCTTAATAATATGATGAATATGATCCTTACGGAGATCCCTATGGGGAAGATCCCTATGCCTACGACATTACATAAGTAAATAAACATTTTTGTCTCATTAGGTATAATATTTAAAATTATTTTAAATAAAAATATAGGCCCAAAATTAAGACGAATATGGAGATTATGGAACTTAAAATGCGTATGATTATGATATTTCAGGGCCTGCTTAAAATAAATTTAGCTCTGCCGCTTATAATGGAGATCCTTATGCAAATATTGATTTAGATGGAGAAATAGATCGTAAGTTTTATTAACTAAATATTTTATCTATTATATCAATATTTTAATAGAAAATTAAGCGATGGAAGCTGAAGATAATTATTATATGGATGAAGAAATTGATTAGTTTGCTGAATCAGCAAATTCTCCTTATAATTATAAAGATAAAGATAGAAAAGTAAAAATTAACCTATTAAATATTAAAAAGCACAAAATTATTACATATGATTTTTTAGAATCCTATGTTTACTTCAAGTGAAGACTTTTATGGAGCATCTCAAAGTTAAGGATTTGACTAAAGTGTTAATTCTGATGCTATAGAAATGTATGATCATTACGAATAAATTAAAAAAAAGAGATGAAAATAATTAGATATCATTTGTTCTAATGATAATTTACTATTTTAGTTGTAATTTTTTTATCTAATTTATACTATATATATATAAATAAATTAATCGTAATTTATTATATTAATAATGTTTATATTACTGTATATTATTTTCTATTAATTCATTTTGTTTAATATCTATATCTATAGTGATCTATAATATTATATGTTGTGATATTTTATATATTTAACCTTAACTGGGTACTTCTACTGTACTGTAATGTTATTACCATATATAAAATAAAAATAATAATTTAATTTTATATGATATTAATTACTTTAATTATAGTTTACTTTTATAAAAAAATTAAATTTTTAATAAGATAATATGGGGTTGGGGTTGGGGTTGGGGTTGGGGTTGGGGTTGGGGTTGGGGTTGGGGTTGGGGTTGGGGTTGGGGTTGGGGTTGGGGTTGGGTTGGGGTTGGGGTTGGGGTTGGGGTT